>CM044431.1:140127024-140155697 GCA_024363595.1 Xenopus borealis
ATTTATTTAGGATATTGAACAGAAAGGGCAAGGAAGATAATGGCTTAGTTATAATGGCAAGCATATCGTCCGCAAATAACATTTGTTTGTGAATTTGTGACCCTATGGGTATCCCAGAGATGTTGGGTTCCTGTCTTATTAGCGCAGCAAGAGGCTCAATTGCCAAAATAAATAGCAAGGGTGAAAGGGGACACCCTTGTCTGGTCCCATTGTGTAATGTAATATTTCTAGAGGCAAAGGGGCCCCATTTAAAGAAAGCTTGAGGGTGATCATATAGTGTTTGTATTACTGATATAAACTTTCCTCCAAAATTACCTTTCTGTAGTATATAGTATAAATAGTCCCAGTTTACTGTATCGAAGGCTTTATGAATATCTAGCGATAGTAGTAAAGCTGGAGTATGGGTATTATTGAGAATATACATTAATTGCAAAAGTCGCTTAATGTTTTCACTGCCTTCTCTGTTTGGAATAAATCCTACTTGGTCCGGTGGATTAAAGTGTTCAGGAAAGAGTTCAGGCGAGTAGCTAAAATCTTCCCCAAAATTTTGACGTCATTATTCAAAATAGATATAGGGCGATAGTTGCCACACTCTAAGGAGTCTTTATTGGCTTTAGGTATTAAAGCCACTTGTGCTAGAATTGATTCTGGGTGCATCCTGTCACCTTGCATTATTTTATTATACATTATAGTTAGGTAAGGAGATAATTGTGCAATGAAAGTTTTGTAATAGGCCATTGAATATCCGTCCGGACCAGGGGCCCTAGATTTTGGGAGTGACCTAATTGCTAAGCATGTTTCTTCAACTGTAATATCGTTATCCATTATTTGTCTTTGTTCTTCAGATAACTTGGGTATAGGTAACCCGGAAAATAATTCATCTGCCATTGGTTTGTTAAATTGAGTTGTATTTTGGTAAATGTTAGAGTAATACTTAGTAAATTCTGCAAGAATTTTCTCGGGATTACCTGTAGTTGACCCATTGCTAGTTCGTATTTTGTACAAGGGAGAAGTTGGTTTCTTGACCGAGTGCAGTATGCGTGCTAGTGGGGTATCTGGTTTGTTACCTTTATGGTATCGCCTGTTATCTTGCCATGTTTGTGTCCGTTCTACATCCACAGTGTAACATATATCTAGTTCCCGTTTGGTGTCTATTATAGCTAAATATGTTTTGGGGGAGTATTTATTTTTATTTTGTTTTTCCAGTTCTGTAAGTTTATTGTGTAATTCTGCTATTTTGTAATTTTTTTTGCTTTCGACGGGCTGTCATTATGCTAATTAGTTCTCCCCTAATCACAGTCTTATGTGCTTCCCATAGTGTTATGGGGGAGGATACTGTGCCTCGGTTAAGTAGAAAATATTGTTGTATCTTGTCCTCTATTTGTGAGCGAATTTGGGGAATAGCCATCAGTGATTCGTTTAATTTCCACCTGTTTTGTGTAGGTTTAAGAATGAGAGAGCTTAATTCTATTTCTACCATGCTATGGTCTGACCAGGTGGAAGGAGTTATTTTGGCAGTTGTTAAATTTGTTAATAGCGTCTGGGTTATAAAGATATGGTCAATTCGAGAATATGTCTTATGAGGGTTAGAGAAGTATGTGTAGTCTCTGATGGTAGGCCATTTTTCTCTCCAGGCATCAATCACAGATAATGATTGAAGTATATCTAGTATTGTTTTAACTCTCGCTGGTTCTGGATTTGGAGGTTGCAAATCTTTATAGGTTTTATCTAGGGAATTATTCAAACAGATATTGGAATCTCCACACATTATCAGAGGACCTGTTAGATATGGTTGTATTGTTTGTTTAAGTTGTTCAAAAAAGCATTCCTGTGCAGTATTTGGGGCATAATAGTTTAGTAAGGTAACTGTTGTGTCTTGAATTTCTCCCACTAGTAACAGATATCGGCCTTGAGGGTCTCTCTTCATGGCCTGGAGTTTAAATTGTATTCCTCTGCGAAAGCATATAGCTATCCCATTTTTCTTCGTAGGGCCTGATGCCAAATAAAACAGAGGATAGTGTGGGGATAAAAACAAAGGGGATGAATCAACAGAAAAATGTGTTTCCTGTAAAAATAGGATGTCTATATGGCAGGAACGGTAGCCTCTGAAAGCTTTAGATCGCTTTTGAGGGGAGTTAAAGCCCTGTAAATTGTGTGATAATTTTTAAATTAGCCATTTTATATCACCTGTGGTTTTGATTAATAAACCTTGGACTATCTTATTCCAGTTTCTGGGAGACTTATTTATGCATATTCGGAGATGTGTTAGCGTCATACATTCAACTTTAACAATTAAACATTTAAAACAACAGTTGTGTATCCATAGCAATATTGTGATGTTAATTTGCGTCATTTTCGACACTATTAAGTGTTGCATTAATTTACTTTCCCCTTAGTGGCAGGGGGAGACACATGTACTCTAGAGCTTATCTGATTGTATATAGTTAGTAGCATTCAACACTTTAATAACATATATCAGTTATCAGCACTTAATCAACCTACAATTATAGAGAGAATATTTAAAGATATTTAGTTAGCTTATCAAAAAAGATATGGCTTATACTTAGATTCATTTTCAGTTAGGTCGCCTCCGCAGCAGATGAAGTTGCAGTGGAATTTTGTTTCAGTTGTAGTTGTTGCAAAAGTTCTTTCGCTTCATCCAAAGTGGTGACAGAGTATTGTTTCTGCATTCTATTTTTTTAAAAGTATTTGCCTGATTGGCTTTTATACTACCTATATGATCCCCCCATGTTTGTCTGTGAGGCACTGCCATATTTGTGCATCAATAATCTGTTAGCATTACAGGTTAAGAATGGATAGTCAGATTTAGATATTTCAAGTAACAGCAGTGACTTATAAAAACAGATCTATCATCAAAAATGATTACTATGACCAATAGGCAACTTTTATTGTGCATTAATATTTTAAAGAATTGTTTTTTAATGTCAGTATAGCTTTAATGTGTGCCAAGCAGTCTGGGAACACGATGGACACATAGAATACCTATGAGGATGAAGGGTATTACTTATATTTCAAACAACTATAAAGATGGCCATACACAGGGAGATCCGCTCGTTTGGTGATGTTGCCAAATCAGCGGATCTCTCCCTCATATGCCCACCTAGGGCCCAGCGATCAGATCAGTACAGAGGAGATACGGGGGACCACATCAACGAACATATGCGGCTGCAATCGACACCTGGCCGACTTTCAATTATGAGAAAAGCAAATGAGAAATTGTAACAGTTTAGATAAGGAGAAATATGTTCAAACTTTCATAACCTGTCAAATTTTGTAAAATGAACATGGTAATTAGGGGGTGTGACAAAAAATAGGCGTGGTCAAACATTTTCATCATGTTACATGGGATAAATTTTTTTGTCCCTCTTTGTTCTTCCAAAATGGTGGGAGGTATGAGAGCTGTGTAACTTGCTGGGGCCATAGAAAGAAATGATAAGGATAATACATAGCTAGTGTCTGGGAACATATAAATGTTCTTTTTTTTTTACTTCTCAGTCAAAAACATTTTCTTCTGAACTACCAAATGAAGAGGATACGTTACACTGGTTATTAGGGAGCACCAACACCTAAAATAAAAACATTTGGCAATTTGAATATTTAAAAATAAACAAAATACTAAAATGTCTAAAATAAAAAAACTGCTTCAGTTGTCCAGCCTTTTAAAGTCGCATGGCTTTGGTTCTGTTGGGCTAGGGGCTAATATAGGGAGCAATATAATTATCCGTAAGTTGCTTTGAAAATAAATAGCCTTAGCGGCCCAAACTGAGGTCATTTGCATGACCCCGCCCACAACTCCGGGGTGCAGGACAAAATACCCCGTGACTGAACAGGAATGACGCGGGGCAGACGGATGCGCAGGTAAAAAGGCAACTTGGTCATGTGACTGGACCTTTCACAGTAAGGGCCGTTTTAGAAAGGTTTCGCGCTGACAAAGTTCCTAGTGAAGCGCCTTCAGGGGGATGTGCAGCTTTCTCCACAACTCTCCCACCCATTTTGTTTCCTTGCCAAAAATGTGAAAGCGAAACGCTGCTGTACTTGTGAGCTGCTTCCCCTCCTACTAATCACTGGAGTTATTTTAAACTTGCAGCTCGGATAACCCAGTGGAAACAACAGTCCGGAGTCAGGGAAAGCGGGGGCAGAAATGAGAGGGGGAAGCCCCGGTATGCCCGCCGGATAAAGAGCTCAGGGTGCGAGTCCCATGAAAGCCTGTGGAGACCCGAGGGGGCACCTTAGGGAAAGACTTGCAAGGCTGAGGAGGATGGAGGCGCAGGATCCCCAGTGATGTCCCTCCCGGTGCTTCTCCCTGGCTCGTGCTGCCCCATGGCGGGCTTATCCACTTCTATGGGCAATGTCCCCTCGGCTTCTGCCCCGGGGGGAGAACCGGCACATCACCGACCCCCCCGCAGAAGTCGCGGAGTGCTGCAGCCTCCTCGCTGTTCTGCATCCCAAGGGCTTTGCTCCCCTCCTCCACCCCCTGCCTTATCTTCCAGGCGCCGGGCGGGGTCCGGGCTTATCCTGCCGGGGAGACCTCTGCTTTCCCTGGGCTTGTTGCAGCTCATCCTGGGCTGTTGTACTGTGGCCCTCAGCTTCGGAGCACTTTCTCTCAGCAAGTCCCCACAGATCAGGAGCTCTTGTCCCTTCTGGGCTGGATCCTCGGTAAGTACAGCAGCACCTGAGCATCAGGGTGCACATACACCGCTTCTCTTGATTAGCAAATCCCAGCATCCTCTGCTGAGCAGCAACTCCCCCAGCACCCTCTGCTGAGCAGCAACTCCCCCAGCATCCTCTGACAGCTAAAGGCTGCCTGCTGGTTCTACTAAGTTCAACCTATGACAGGGACACTGACAGGCAGCTTACATACTAACCTGATTATCTAATTGGCTCTGATGCCAGCTTTGTAACCCAATGATGGGGTGATGAGGTGTTGCCCTTGGCTGTGGCTTGTTCATTTACAGGTTAAAATTGATTGGTCATTGTTGGCCTTTACTACACCATGTATGTCCTTTTTAGAACTGAGAAAGCACTGATATAAAACTGGCTTTTACTACAGGAATCTTGTAACAAAACAATGTATACTGAAGCGTGGTGTGGGGAGTCCTACAATACCAGAGGGACCCTGGACACTAACATTTTGGGAGTACAAAATGATTTCACTGGCACTCAGGGCAGATCCAAGGGTTGAACTCCTTTGTCAAGCATTTAAGGAATGGGCCGCCGCTGCCCTTCAGATGTCTTTGAACTAATAATGTGAGCTTTGTCCATTTATGTCCTAATTTACAGAAAATTACACAACGGTTTGAATCTGTAGGGATCCGTGTGACTGTAAGTGCTGCACAAATAGTAGTTGTAGATCAGATTGAAAACTTGAACAGCATTGCATCCCTCCCTCTTCTACTAGCATTCACTTTTTTTTCCACCAAATGCTTTATTATTCAGTGATTGCTTCTGCAGTTTTATTTATTAGCGTCTGCGACTGTAGCCCAAGGTCAGCTTTCAGGAGCAATCAGCAGACTGGATTTTCATGTTATCATTCAGCTAATCAATATCTCCCTCTGCTAATTCCTGCAAAGAGTGGTGTTGAGTAGTTACATGCTGAAAAATGATCCGTGATGGTGCCCTTGAACAGCACTTGGACAAGGATCTTTTTGTGTAGTACATTCATAGTCACTTAGTGGCCCATCAGAACGGCTTGAATGAGAAATTCCATAATCTGCTGAAGAAATTCTGCCCGGCAGGTTGCCCATGCTTTGTTTAACTGAGCTTCTAACCCCCGTATATAATAAAATATAATATAATTAAATTGTGCTTTTAAATTGTTAATAAGTAAATTCTACCTGCTGATTGATTGCTATAGGTGCCTAGAGGTTTTTTGCATTACCTATGAAGTATCACTGATCAGAATCATTCACTGATGATCTGATTTTACAGTTACAAACGCATCTCCCCAGCACCCTCGCTGGCAAAAGTACAAGGTGCACTTCAGCTGCTGCATGGATGTAATCCTAGTATATCTGCTATAGTGCAATATCAGTGGAGCTAGGTAATCCGTTGGTTCCGGACAGATTACAATACCAGCCCAAGCTAATTGGGCCTGTCCATGAAAATTCCTATCGCTATGCAGTTCTTATGAAAATAAGCTGCAATCTATTAAGATTAAGTTGTATGCCCCATTTTCTTTTCATGGTATATACACATCAGGCTTATATAAAGCTACACATTGTATGGCCTTTAGTAGTTAACCCAGACCAATTGCAAGTGTGCAGTAGTTTTAGTGCCATGCAGTACAACATCCATACAAGTCTGCTCATAAAAGGATTGCTTTTCTTACAAAAATTTTAGCATTCATGAACCTTTTAAACTTTTTTTTTTTCCACATTTGACTTTCATTTCAAGTGTTCTTTAGTATTAAGTTCACACGGCACTTGTTTCCTAAATTCATATACCTGCTCCATTGGACTGTAGGTTTCATTTTGGTTGGGAAAGTATTCTGTGACAGATAACCTAGTCCGTGGCCTAACTGATGACCCACCCCCCAGAAAATCTGTTTATAAATAAGAGGGTTAGTGGGGTCTGAATTGGTATTTAAGGCCAAAAATATAGAATGGCAGGTAATCACCAAAACTGAGAGTATATTTCATTATATTATTTTGTTATATTACATTATATCACAGGGTCATTTTGTTAAAAAAGCAGAGGGAAAGAAATTGTCTGCAGCAAACAGGAAGGCTATATATTGCAAGAATGGCTCTTCACCACCTTACCCCCCATAAGCCTTGTAAAAAAAAATAAGCTCTACTTTTTATGTCACATGGATTGGCTGCAGGCCTCTATTAATAAAACAACCAAATAAGTTAATTATTTGATAACATGATCCACCTGAACCCCCACCATTCCACAACTCACAGTTGACACATTCAAGCATACCACTGATCTGGAAAGCTTACGGGGTACCAACCCCTACTTTTAGCTAGGACAACCCTAATGTGAATCTAACAGAAGCCAACTCTTTCATGCAGAATTCAAGGATTCGGCCAAATTTGGTTCATCCCTTGTTTTATGTTCTGTTTATGTTGTTGTCTTTATAAATTGGGATATCATATCCCAGCAGCATTATGGCACACACCAACATGTGTATGCCAACTGCTCCACCTTTCAAATATTCTTTACTTTCTTTAAGAACTGGTTCTAAGGGGCGTATTTATTATGTGGAGTAAAAAACAGCGAGACAATTCACCACGCATCACCAGGCTTCGCAGGAAGCAACATAAAATAATAGAGGAGGATCTGACGTTCATGGAGTGAAATAAATATTTATTCAAACTGTTTATTTTACCACTGCTGATGAGAGATGAGCACCCTGTTGTATGTGGGGAATTGGCAGCATATCCAGATGCTGCCAGGTCTCCAATCACTGAATTAAAGTGATGTTACAGTTTGCTAATTTGCTGTTAAAGGGTGGTTTACCTTTACTTTTTTAGTATGTTTTATAGAATGGCTAATTAAAGGCAACTCTTCAGTTGGCCTTCATTTTCTTTGGCATTTTTTTTTACAGTTTGCCTTTTTCACTGACCCCATCTAATAAACACAGCTTCTGCACATTTACCCCATCTAATAAACACAGCTTCTGCACATTTATTGTTTCTGTTTAGGTCCTCTCCCATTCATGGATGTATTTATGTCCAGTGCCACCATAGACCATACTTGCACCCCCCCCCCCAATATGTGGAATGATGTCCTGCACATGGTGTGTCTGATGTCATTTTCACGGACATCCTGGTCAACATGTAATGGATTGTTACTTATCAATCCGATTGTCATGCTAGTCAAGTATTAAATAGATTGTAACACAAGAGTAATTTATTATGTTGATGTGACTTGGTGTAGATGTGCTTCCGTTTAAAAAAAAAAAAAAAAAAAATAGTACAGGAACAGTACTCTGTGCTGCCATCTCTGTCTGCCACTTCTCTGGAATTAATGTCATCCATTCTCATCATCAGTCAGCTAGGAATGAGCTATATAGAGGCCATGGTGTACTTTGAACTGCTAGTAGTGCATTTTGTGGCTCAGCAAATGCATAACACTACAGACCGGTGCTTGCACCTATTTAATAACATTGGAATGTTTTTTTGTTTTTTTTTGTTCTGTGGTTGGTTTAAACAAAAGTAAATAGCATATATGGATAATGTCCCACAACCATTCATTTAGATATTCACAAAAATCCCAGTGAAACAACTTGATCTTGCCCATCATCCTCTATCGTAGGAATGTAACTGCTTATAACACAAAGGAGCAAGTACAGCATGACAACGCAGTATATGCATTCATTTGCAATACCTAGCCTTGATGATTAAAAGTAGTGAAGGTCAACCCCTTTACACTACACCCAATCATCAGTTGTTGCAGGAAGGGGTATTGTATTTGTACAAGATGGCATCTCATGAACTCACCTGCTTTCCTTTAATCCTGCAGGTAATTCTGTCCGGTATTGTAGGACTGACAACATGGAAGAGGCCAATGGTCTTGCTAGTAAGTTAGCCTTAATTATTTTTACATTTGCATTTTGAGTATGTTACTTAAAATAGAATTAAAACTGGACAAAGTCTATAAACTGTTACCTTATTCTTAGGGCTCACTTGACAGACAAGAACCCTTTGACCTCAGATTTTGCCCACTTCATTTTGTCAGTTCTCCTTTTCCCTGTGCTTGGTAATTTTGCACCTAGCTTGGCCTACCTTCTAGACTGAATAGGAAAAATCTGAACGAGTTGATAAATGAAGTATACTATTTTCTACATCAGACTAGATTTAAAGGTGAATTACCCTTTTGAAGTCCGCCACCCCATGGCTGATTAATAATTCATTCATTTGGGTTATACATGGCTACCCAATCACCTTTTCAAAGTAAGGGCTCCTACACACAAGCGTTTACTTGTCTTCCACTCAACTGGCTTTTTTATGCATTCCACCTCAAAAGAGCAGGGTAGTTAATAGCCCCATTGACATTTCAAGGGATACTGTCATGGGAAAAAATGTTTTGTTTTTTCAAAATGCATCAGTTAATAGTGCTGCTCCAACAGAATTCTGCACTGAAATACATTTCTCAAAATAGCAAACAGATTTTTTATTTGTCAATTTCAGAGCTGGCCAAAGTCATGTGACATCATGATAAACTTCTATCACTCTTTACTGCTGTACTGCAAGTTGGAGTGATATCACCCCCCCCCCCCCCCCAGCAACCTAACAGAACAATGGGAAGGTAACAAGATAGCCCCCTTACACAAGATAACAGCTCCCTGACACAAGATAACAGATGGCTGGTCGGTCTAAGAACAGCACTGAACAGTAAAAACCTATGTCCCACTGTGGCTCCTTCAGTTACATTGAGAAGGAAAAACAACAGAAAGCAGTTCCCTCCTAAAGTGCTGGCACAAGTCACATGACATGGTGCATCTGGGAAATTTTCAAAATATCTAGCCTCATGTCAGATTTCAAAATTGAATATAAGAAATTCTGTTCTTTCTTTTGAGAAATGGATTTCAGTGTAGAAGTCTGCTGGAGCAGCACTATTAACTAATGCATTTTGAAAAAAAAAACATGTTTTCCCATGACAGTCTCCCTTTAATGGCAACTGTACCCACAGCAGTGCAGGTGAATGCCAAACCCAGACACACATACAAGTAAAGGCCCTATTGCTGACACTGTTATTAATTAGGATGATTCAGTATCAATAAAAAATCACTACAATTATACTCTTAACCTACCCCCGCAGGGCAGTGTTACTTTGCTAATTGGAACACTAAAACACAAAATATGGAGTGCCAGGTCTGTCCGTAATGCTACGCTGTTTAGTTGTTCTCTGTTTAGGCTTTAGTACAAATGTAAATCATACTCCAGACTGTTTGAGGATCACTCTACCCCTATGATAGACCAGGAGCCCCTGGCTAACCCCATTATTCATGCTGCAGTGTCAGAGGAAGCAAGTAACCCTGGGTTGGGGAGGTATTCAGAACACTGTAGCACTTCATTAGTTATGCTGTGACAATTCCTGATGGTAACACTATTGCAGGAAATAGCCTGTGCTGTAAGGATGTGGTTTAAGATTGCTACCTATCTTCTTGGATAAAGCTTACAAGGATATGTATAAAACACATTCAACACTACACATGCTTGTTGTACAGCAGATTGCATTTACTTTTATGCATCTGACCTAATTAATGATTGGCCCTGCAGCACTTTTTTTCTAAGGTTCCTGTTTTAAAACAATAATCTTATATCCAATTAAAACCAAACAATTAATCCCATTTCAGCAGGGCTTTTTAGCAATTCATTTTAATGTACTGAAAATGGATTTCATTAAAAAATATATAGACAGTATATTAACTATTCCTGGAGGAAAATGCCAGGTCCTGGGAAGTTGCCTCCTAATACCACACTTAGCATTATTGCCATGTGTTTATTTACCTAGACATCATTATTAATGCTTGAAGAACACAATAATGATGATTTAAAGGATGCAGCCAGATTACTTTTAGAATACTTGAATTAGAAGTGGACAGTATGTTGCATGAACCATGAAAAGCTCCTATTCAGTCAGTCCTTATCCTTTTAAGAAATTCTCCATACAGTGTGTGCCTTGCTAGGTATAAATCTTGAATTTGAATGGTCCAGGTTATTGAGCCTACTGCAATGGCAATCATGCTTTGGCCTTATAATATTATGCCAATACATTTTAAACTCATTGATTTTCAGAAGATGTCAAATGCATCCTAATGTGCTGATACAGGGTATACGATTACATACAACAGAGAAATGCTCTTCCTTAAAGTTGTGTTACAGCTTGGTTTAGATACCGACTTAGAATGTAACATTTCTTTGTTGGCTAGAATGACCGTAATTAAGGGCAGTGAAGTCATGATTCATGAATGTCATCAATCTGAGGCCATTAGTTTGTAGCTGCAATTTGATTGTAGGTAAAAACTGCAATAGTTATGTTTCCTGATTTCCTTTCATGTTATTTATGTAAATATGAGTTCAAAACGTTTTCACAATTTTCTTCCACCTTCAGTTATTCTTCATTGCGGCATAATTATCATTATTATTATACTATACTCTGTATTTGGCGATACCTGATAATGCATCTCTCTTCCAAACATTATTTACAGCTTTTGCATTCATTTGGGGTTCAATTTAAGAATTGCTCAAATATTAATGCATTACTTTCATAATGGTCATTTTAGAGAATTGAGCTAATTCCTTTGGCATATGGTGAGGTTTTTTGGCACAAACAATCATTTTAATCAACTTTTACTGTACATTCGTGCTAACTAAAGACTACAAGACACTTTCTTTACTTGTAACCTGGATGCTGTAGCTAATGGTGAAGGGCAACAGGACATAACTACATTTTTTTTTTTTAAGTTTCCCATGATTTGCAGGAAGTCCATTTGAATTGCTGCCAATCACAGAGTAGAACTGTCATTGTGGCAAGCTGTAATTCTTAAAGAAAGTATAGCCATGTTCATATTTCAACGATTATTTACTAGATCAAATAGTTTTTAGTACTTTAAAAGGTTTTTCTAAAATTATATATGTACTTTTCAGGTTGCCCATTTTGCTCAGTAAATTCCTGATCGCATTAAAGCTGTCTCTTTTGTCCTGCGTAAATACCGTAAGGTCAGTTGGGAACAGATAATCTAGCTGTGTGTTTTTACTAGGTAAACCTATTTGTCATGTTATCGGTGGTCTGTGTCCTGCTGAACCTGGCTGGATTTATCTTGGGATGCCAAGGGGCTCAGTTTGTATCCAGTGTTCCCAGCTGTCAGCTGGTAAGTGAACCATTGCGCTCTATAAATCTTGCAGAGATGTCTATAGTAATGAATAACTGCAGTGTTCTGTCACTGTAAATCTGTAACTTCTCCCCATGAAACCACAGATGAAAAATGGTTTAGGCATCAGTTGAATCATGCATTGTTTTATATTTTTAGAATGATTGATCTATGAGCTGAATAGCTTCCTGCAATCATCCTTAGCACTTTGATCATTTACCAGCAGAAGAAGCCAATCCATGCCTAGGCACTTGGTATTTCCCAAAATGCTGTATGCCATGGCAGGTGAAAGTTCTGCTTTGCTGTTTATATCATTCCCTAGATTTAATTGGGGACTATTTTAAGTTTGTTTGTGTAATTGTTTGTTTACATTTGGCTTTTGAATTATTATTATTATTGACTTCTTTCCTTCTCATCTCTCTGGTTGAGAATTGTTTGGCAATTTTGTGTACAGTATATGATATTCCTGTATTTTGATCCCATTCATCTCGTGTTTCACAGTAACTGTTTATTTTTCCCTTTAAATTATTTCCATTTGGAAACTAAATTGCACCAGGTCTTTATCCCAAATCAACCATTAATATGATTGCTTTCAAACAGGTGACTAGGAAATGCTACCTGCTGATTGGTTGTTACAGGTTAACTTTCTGACTTTTTTTTTTTATTTCCGCAAATAGGTCTAAACCTTTTTTTGTCGGAACCTGGTGGTACCAGAAGGTTGGGAAGAAACTGAGGCACCCCGTTCTTTTATTTCAGTCCAGGTGTTAGGGATGATAGGGATGACATTAACCAAGAAGAGCCTTGCACTTATGAAACTAAGAGGTGGTTCTCTATGAACAGAGCAGATGTGAGCTAATAAGGGCTCATTTTAGTGAAAATGTACTATAACCTTTATTATTATACTGAAATAAGAAACTTTCTCAATACAATCAATTTAAAATGATGTACTGTTTCTGAAATAATCAAGTTTATCTTCGCTGTCCCACTCTCGGCATCTGTTTCTCTTCATTCTGTCTTCTTGCAGGAGTTGGGTGCAAAATTTTCATTGACCGTTTAATATATCTTATGGGGGGGCTCTTTTTCCTAACAGAGGTATTAGCACTTACTCAAATAACCGATGAGGGTACAAATAAAATCTAACAAAATCACTGCCTTTTGCACATATCCTGCATGTACAGAGACATGATTTCTGGTTATTTTAATAACGTGAGCTCAAATACATCTTCTAGGCAAAAGGAGCCCCCCCTAAAAGATGTACTGGATTTGAATGTCATTCAAAATCAAACTCCAAACACCTGCGTGAAGTGAGAATGAAGAGAAAAAGATGCTGCGAGGAGGTTCACAATTTTTAATTGATTACATTTAGAGAACTTTGTATTTCAGTATAATGAAGTTTATATTACATTTTAATTTTCACAATAGTTCCCCTTTAAGGAGAGGCAAAATGTTATAAATCGTATGAACAGACATGTTCTCTACCTGCAATGGACTGTTCTTTCCCAGAACTCACTGTCCTCAGTTTAACCTAACCTATGCTGCCTTTAACATGATATCCTTCGGTGTAATTATTCTCCTTCTCCAAAGACTAATTTTACCTTCGAAAACTGGGAAACTTATTGACATGAGTGTAAGCCTAGGGCATAGACCAACTTACACAGGAAGGGAGAACATAAAGAAGAAGGTTCTGTTCACAGGATAATGTAAAATGAAATACATCCCCTGGTTTTAATTTTTCCCTCATTTTACTTGTTGTTTTGTGGTCCCACCAATATATTATGCATAATACAATTCCCTAATTTTACATTTTCCTGTTTTTTATACCATAAAAAAGCTCTACTGTAAACTGCATTAAATAGGATGCTTCCTGTGCTGCCTAACCCTAGTTCCAGCCTTGCCAGGCAGCATACTACCATATCTCTCCTGCTGATTGGGTTACAAGACCTAAAGGGCCATTTATGAAAGCAGCCACAGTGATAGTCATTCAAAAATGTAGGCAAATGTTGCACTTCATTAAAGGGGTGGTTCACCTTCAAGTTAACTTTTAGTATATTGTAGAAGGGCAAATTCTAAGAAACTTTTCAATTGGTCTTCATTATTTATTTTTCATAGTTTTTTAATGATTTGCAATTTTCTTCTGTTTCTTTGCAGCTTTCAAATGGGGGTGACTAACACCATCTAAAAACAAATGCTCTGTAAGGCTACAAATGTATTGTTATTGTTACTCTTTATTACTTATCATTCTATTCAGTCCCTCTCCTATTCATATTCCAGTCTCTTATTCAAATCAATTCAGGGTTGCTTGGGTAATTTGTACCCTAGAAACCAAATTGCTGACACTGCAAACTAGAGAGCTGCAGAATACAAAGTTAAATAACTATAAAACTACAAACAATAAAAAATGAAAACCAATTGCAAATTGTCTCAGAATATCACTCTCTACATTATACTAAAAGTTAACTCAAAGGTGAACAACCCCTTTAAAAGTACTTGTGTCCAAACACTTTCCATTCTATATAGTTGCTCTTAGAGTTATTGCCGCCGTCCTCCCTCTTCTGTTCAATTGCATGCCAGTCTACCTATGTATGCTGGGGTGCTGCCTCCACCTTGAATGTGAGCACAGTATGTGACCTCATACGCCTCTATTTCATCATGCTGTCACGGACCATGGTTTTGTTGATCAGAAAAGGAACATCTATTAATATGAGTAACTGCAGTTTAGGCAGGAGCATATATGCAACAAATTTCCTCAAAAATGCCTTGCCCTTTGCTAACATTGTAATTGCAGCAAGTATACTACATTACCCGCTGTGGTTCAGGGTAATCATGGAAAAATACCTACTTTCTCATTTCATTTTTCTGCAGTTAAACTGAACTGCTTTGACTAAAACCTGTCTAATATAACTTTTTAAACCCCCCCACCCCTCAAATAATATTGGCAAATTTTTGGACTGTGAGTCCAGGTAATGTACGAAGCATCATGGGTAAAATCTGTCACTGTCCCTTTAAATACATTCTACAGAATTTCTACAATAATGCTCACAGCTTCTTGGAATCCTTAAGGAATCTTTAAAAAGGCAAATAATGTTGTATTATTTGGCTACTGCAATTTGTCATGACTCCGCAGCTTCGCTTACATCTTGTTCAGTACATAATTAGAAGGTCAGCTCATGGTGTGGAAGGGCTTCTGATGTGGCAGTGCAAGCATGTAAGGAATGTGTAGGCAACCAGATATAGCTATGAGAGCTTTAATTAAACACATACATACACCCAGTGGTCTAACAAGAAGTTACAGGGCCCCACAGCAAAATTTCTCTCAGCTGTCAGGGATGGTGAACTCTTTGTCACATTTTTTCAGGAACCCACTCGGCCCCATTCTCCATGGTCCACCTAGAAGCCATTGGATCTGCTTTCCTTATTGTTGCAGGCAGTCTTGCATACAACTGTCTGCTGTGTAATGAGCAGAATTTTCAGTCTCATCCTGGTTTCACTGCTCACATGTCAGAACCATAGCTGTGCCCTAAATACATTGGTAAACAGACCGCAGCGGTGGGGAAAAAATGCACCACATTTATTAAATGAAAGTGCTTTACTGATTATTATAAGGTAGGTAATGTTGAATAACGACAATAGTGCTTACCTCTACACATCTGACTGACTTACAGATACAGTAAGTAAACTCATCCCCATTAACCATATGTTATGACAGAGGATGCAAATTTGCATCCGTATAAGTGAATCACGTTGTGGTGTATGTTAGGGTGCTCTCAATGATGAAGTTAATCTGGAAAAATTCATATGCATTCTGTGTAAAAACAAAAATCCGTAATATACTTTTTTAGCAGTGTCTGCCATTGTTTAATACTAAGTAGTAACTTGCCATTTAAAAAAAAAAAAAAGGGCATCAGTTAATAGTGCATCTCCATCAGACTTCTGCACTGAAATCCATTTGTCAAAAGAGCAAACAGGTTTTTTTATATTCAGTTTTGAAATCTAACTGGGGGCTAGACATATTGTCAGTTTCCCAGCTGCCCCTGGTCAAGTGACTTGTGCCTGCACTTTACGATGGAACTACTTTCTGGCAGGCTATTTCTCCTACTTAATGTAACCTAATCAGTCTCAGTGGGGCTTGGCTTTTAGGGCAGGGGCACACAGGGAGATTTAGTTGCCTGGGCAACAATCTCCCCAAACTGCCTTCCCCCTGCTATAATGAGAAAATGCCAGCACAATGGCACTTGCGGCGAATTTGATTTGATGAGGCAACTGTGGGCAACTTCAGAAATTGAAGCGCCATGAGTGCATTGCCGCAGGCAATTTTTCATTTTAGCAGGCGGAAGGCAGTTCGGGGAGATTGTCACCGTGAATAAGATGTGATTAGTCACCAGGCAACTGATTCTCCCCGAATCTGGCCGTGTGCTCCTGCCCTTACTATTGAGTGTTGTTACCTTCCCACTGTTCTGTTGTTAGGCTGCTGGGGGGGGGGTGATATCACTCCAACTTGCAGTAAAGAGTGACTGAAGTTTATCAGAGCTCAAGCCACATGAATGGGGGCTGCTGGGAAACTGACATGTCTAGCCCCATGTCAGATTTCAAAATTAAATATGAAAAAATCTGTTTGCTCTTTTGAAAAATGGATTTTAGTTCAGAATACTGCTGGAGCAGCACTATTAACTAATGTGTTTTGAAAAAAAACGTTTTCCCATGACACTATCCCTTTAACTGTGGCCTGCATAACTGCAGTCTTAAATCATACTGCTTGGCATTTAGTCAGGACCTGTGACAGCACAGGGATGATTATGCATGTTTACTTTAACTGTAATTTATATATAAAGAAAGCTGTAGATAAAATAAAAATACATTTATTATTACACAGAAAATAAGCTTGCTGGTTATGTCAGAAGCCTGTTAGTCTAGTGCTGACTGTGGGCAGTGAAGCGATTGTCTGCTTCAAATGGCACATTTACTGCTGGTGTATTTGTGTTTATACACATGCTCACACACACTGTGAGTAGGGTTGCCACCTGGCCGGTATTTTACCGGCCTGGCCGGTATTTTTGCTGGTTGATCCCAATGTTATTAATAGGAAAAAAAGCTAAATAAATAGGAAGGCCGGTATTTTTTTCCTAAAAAGGTGGCAACCCTAACTGTGAGGGAAAGTCTGGGGTGGAATGAATGAAATTAAAAACCATACTGCTGTATGTTAAGAGCTCATAAAACAAAACAATCGCTTCACAAGAGCAAAGAAAAGTAGACAAAATCAGGAATTGTGAGTCCTAAAACGCCTATCCATGTCCCTTTAACTAACTGCAGAAATAATGTTCCATATAATCAGTGAATTCATGTGTGCACAATTTGTGAGGGCAGCACAACAAATTGTGGTACACACAAGAATTCTGTTTGGAAAGACATAGTTTTATACTTATCCCGGCCCACCCACTTCCTTTTACTCACATATTTTTTAAAAATTGCTCTCATGGTTGTAAGTGTGCACGAAAGATCATTTATGCACACACTGCCAAAATGAAATTAGGGGGGAATAGCCTTGAATGAGCACATATTAAGAGCTTATACCCACCCTACTGACAGATAACTTGGGGTCTTGTTAGCTATGTTATGGAAGGCTGAGAAAGTGTAGAGAAAGGAGAGGAACAAATTCTGATGATCGAAAATCCTACAGAAAACTAAAGCCATAAACATCCTCAAATTGTGTGTTTTCACACACAATACATTGGTTAAGCTCCTCTGCTGGGTCGCTCTTTCTGCAATTAAATGGTTGATCGGACCATGCCATACATCATCCAGAGAGCAAGCACAACTGTTCTCTTTTGATAAAATTCAAGTGTGTCTTTGAACCGTTTAGGATTTACCATGTACAAAAATGCCTTTTAAATTTAGCAAAAGCTTCCTTAAAAAGCTCATACTATTCATGTGTTTCCTTAACATGGCATTTTCTCACAAAAATCACACATGGGGAAACTGGAAGAGAAGAAAGTACCCATCCAGTAACCAGCTGTCATGTTTTGCAAGTGTCCTTTTCACTCACTTTAGTGGGAAGCACTGTTGGTTTCCCAGTATCAGCCAGGCTGTCGTGTACATCCATTGTGATGCTGTGGAAATTGGGTTTATGCAAATACTTTCAAATGTTTTTCTGTTGAAAAAGTGTTATGTTTGAAAGCAAACTCTTTGAAACAGCAGCAGAACTGGCGGCTGAGCTCGGGGCCAGAACCAGTGGTTGGCAGAAGCACTTAAAACGCTGTAGGTGACCCCTTGCCAGTAAAGTAAAATAATTGTGTTTAATTCATGAAAATGTTCAAGTTCATATACTTTACGCAGCCCTTTGCTTCTAATTACAGGTGGAACTGATTGAAGGCAAAGTCTGTGTGTGCTGTGAAGAAATCTATGCCAACAAGTGCCTTGAAAGAGAGAACTTTCTAAAGCTTTTCCCGGTTCAGTCCTGTAATGCTGTTCATCTCTTACTCAAGGTAGTGGAAAAGTCACTATGATGAGGTTTTTGTTTTGTTTTTTAAATTTAAAATATGCATTTATTAATCCTTACCCTGCCCTCAAGCTCCCATGCTAATCTGGGAACAGGACAATGAGGAGCAACATGCTTTCGCTTGGTGCATAATAGAATGCAGAAACATTACTTGTTATTCACCCCCTTTGCCAAAAATATCTACAGTATTTTGAGGGGAATGGTTAAACTATACTTTAATCTAAAACAAAAATATCTAGAACAACATGAGTGGTAAGAATATTTAGTTATTTTGTCCCATATGATGAGTTCTGAGGATTTCAGTATGTAGAATAGTCATTTGCTACATGAATACTTTTTGTTCAGATCAGCACCTTCAACTTCTTTCAGCAGTGGCGTAACTAGAGGGTGTTTATAAAACAGCAACTTGGGGGACCCATTGACATGTGTTGCCCTGTAAGCACTTTTGATCCTTGCTCACTCTTTGGTCTCAGTCCTTGTTCCTCCCTCATCATAGATCCATACCACCTTTGACTCATGGCCCATGATCCACCTTATGGACCAACTGCCTTATATCTAGTGTTGGGGGAGCAAGGGCCTGTAGCTAAAAGCTAATTTTTTTCCATTTCTTTCTTTTCATTTCCATTTTTGTTTTCAATATTCTCCTGTGCCTTTTTCTTTCTTATGTTTAACTAACATTTTTATACTTGCCCTAATTATTTGCCTCATTGTTCACTTTTCTGTTGAACTACTAACTTTTCTCTCCTGATCTCCCATCCTCTCTTGTGCCCCATTCTATGCTTCTCCCTTCTAGTCAGCAGATGACCATTTACAACCCGTCTTTGTCTAGTCTGCCGGTACCACATGCTTTCAGTTATATTTAGGCAGTTCTATGGGGAATGGCACATGGGGTGAATATGAGCATTTTGTAGCTCCATGGTTGAGGACAGAAAAACTTCAAATTAGCTCCCATTGAATAGTAATTGCCAGAATATGGCGGTGCTTGAATAGGCTGCAGTCAGCATTTCTGAATTATAATTGTTTGCCAAGAACATGCAGAAGTGGTTTCTGCCATTGGTCATTCAAACAAGGGGGTCAAATTTAAAACTTTTGTCTGCACAGGAAAGCTACAAAACATGCAGGTGACGATATGCCTAAAATGCACCTAGTGGGCCATTGTTCCAAGGAAAGCAGATAAACAGAGGTCTGACATGTCAGAAACTGAGCTTGAGACAAGTGAGACCGTAGCCACAAAAAAAGCTACTAAAGGGCATGCAGGTGCTTAATTGTAGGAAATGTATTTCTAGATATGCCTCTTTGTATAAAGGGCCACACATAACCATATCCATTCATCCTTTGTAGCCGTTTGTTTTTCTGTTGCTGGCATGTTCATTCTGAAAAATGATTTCAAATGTCACTTCATAATCACACAACAACTTCAGTTATGATTTTAACACCGCAATGCCATTGTCCCTGCATACATTTCTTAGATTTAGTATGTTGCTGTTTTATTGTATGTGGTCAAGGTGACCTTTCAGCTAGGGGAAACAAAACCGATGCATTTTCCTTTTTCCTGGCACTCAAAAGGCTTATTCGAATTTTGCTTATATCAATGGTAGGTTATGCTGACCTGCTTATTTAAAGCAAATGCAGCTGGTAATGAATCAAACAGCAAGAATTTGTGTTTCTTGGTGAATATTATGTAAGTCATTGTCATAGTCGTGTTTATTAGTTGTATTTAGTATTATATGATCTATATCATTAATCAAATATGTTCTGTACATTATTTTCTCACTAGATAGGGAAGAAGTGTTAGTGCATGATACTGGAGAGCTCAACCCAATCCAAAAATAGTTTAACACATAGAAGCTGTTTTATCAAGGGTAGAAGTGAAAATTCAAATCAAGGGTTTTTTTTATGGCCAAAACTGTCAAATTCGACTAGGAAATTGGGATTTTTGAAATGTATCATACACTGACCCGTTAAGAACTTGAATTCGACTATTCAACACCTTAAACCTGCAAAATTACTGTTTTAGCCTATGAGGGATGTCTTGGGATCAATTTAGAGTTGTTTGCTGCTATCCTGAAAATCAAGTTTTTTTTTTTTCCAAATTTGAAGATGGATCCCATTCACCTGAGTTTCAAAAATTCAGTTTTGTTAATAAATTGAGGTTGATTGAATTTCGATTTCATGGGAGTTTTAAATAACTCCCATGAACTTGAAATTTGACCCTTGATAAATCTACCTCTTTTTGAAAGTGCAGGGTGCTTAACCAGAAGACCCTTGCCTTACAACAGGGTCAGTGGAGCAATACAAGAAAAAATCCGGATGCGCACCTTTTGCTTGAATTGTGTCAAAAGTGATTTATTAAGCTCGTATACGTCACAAAAAAGGGCTAGATAGGAAAGAAATGTTAGTGAATTATTGTCCCAGAATACTATTGAATTTTAACAAACATCTTCTTAGAACTTTTCAGAGGTGCAAAATATTGTCTATATAGAATTGTTGAAGTTACTTCTAGGGCCAGTTTGCTTTGCTCAATTGCAAGCAGTAGAGGCAAATATGTCAACTCAACTACAAATTTTGGAAGTCGTCCTAATTTAAACCCAGTCTCCCACCGTAAGAGACCAGTCACCTGCTGTGGTCCAACTAGTTCTGAAAATTTGGGTGACATTTCAATGCACTGTACTTTGCACCAGAATCTTAACTTACCTAACACTGCATTGAAATGTCACCCAAATTTTCTAGTTGGACCACATAGCCCTGGCCAAAACATACCTGGATCTGAAGGGATCATAGATGAAACGGAGCCCTATAATTAACACATACCTAGAGGGAGGGGTTATGTGTTACATCTATATGTGCAACAAAATTCTATATATGAGCCTGCAGCAGCATGTTGCATGCACCTGACACTTTTCTCCTTATAACTCTTCAGTTTGACATCTTGTGTTTTTGTCAAGTTGTGGCAAACCAAATGGAAGCTTTGTTGGTCCAACCAGTCACATTAGTTAGGGGCATATTTATCAAAGGTCAAATTTCGAATTCATGTGATTTATTTTTTTTAACTCTAATAAACTTGAATATTTTCTTGAATATAGTCGAAGTTTGATTGGGAGATTTAAATATTAAATAAACACGAACATCCAAAACTCCGGTGACTTCAAATGGGTCACTTTGTGCACAAGATACTCATAACTGTAATTTCACTCTGTTGACAACAGGATTTTTTTTGATTTCTTAAATATTTTATGTAATATATCTCTTTTGATTGAGCTGTGACACAAACATTTAGGAAAATTCCCTTCATGTTTGAGCCAACAGCAAACTAGCTGAAGTGCTAGCACTATTTTATTGTATCCCTAGAAAGTCTTCTTCGCTCTGTGTGCACTCAATGCCCTTACAACCACCGTGTGCCTGGTCGCCGCTGCCCTGCGCTACCTGCAGCTCCTTACAACTAGAAGGCCCTGCACAGTAAGTGAGTGTATACAGCATAAGAAGGCAATTTCTTCATTTCCCGTTTGCAGGATACAATACATAAAAAAGTAATAATCTTCATGACACTTTCCTATGATGTATTTTAAATATTTTATTGCATTATTATTACTAGCAACAGACGGGGCACTACAAAGACAAAATTGTTTTGCCTTAATGCTCTTGGAACACAGCTTTTATATAAACTGATATTTAAATTGCAATGTCTATTAAACTCTTATGCAGCAATCTAGCCTTTAGCATTTTCATATTAGAAATGTAGTAAAGCTATATTTCATTGTATTTTGATTAGGATGAGTCACAAGTATCAGCTGAGGAAGGAGAAGAACAAGATCGGGTTCCAGACCCTGATGATTTTGTTGCTCCTGCGCCACCTCCATCTTATTTCTCTACATTTTATTCCTGCACCCCCCGAATGAATCAGAGGTAATACAGCTCTGCCTATACCTTAGTAACTTATTTTGTTTTGTGCAAATAGTTCAGTTTGGCTGTTCAGGTGGCCCCTTGTAGTATCTAGGGAATGCATTAAACTGAACAAACAAAAAAAATCAGTATTTTACTGCCATCAAGCTGTTGTAAATACCATAGTATTGTTATAGCAGTGTTATTACTGTTACTATATTTGTTACCATGGCAGCTATAGGAATAATTTGTCGATATTGACAGGGTGTACTTGTTTTCTTTTAATAATCCAAGGTCCCCATAATTCCTCGGTTAAGGTTATCCACTGTGTTTTTTCGTGAAGAGCTAAATCTCAGTCGAGAGTGGAAATATATTTTATTCCCAAGAATGTTATTACTGCACACTTTCAAAAGTTAATGACCCATAATCCAATATTAACTCACTATGACAGCTGTCTTACCTATCAGTCTCCAGGCAGAAGCAAATGTCTAATATTGTTCTGATGCTTAATGCGTTAAAAATGTTCAGCTAGCTTAACTTGTAGCACTGCCTAAAGTATTTTGCATGTTTGTTACCCATAACCCCGAGCAAGTTAAATCCAGCTTTCTCTGGATCTCCTGTTGAAATATTAGATCTCCTCCAGCCATTAGCTTGTAAATGACTTTACATAGAGTTTCTCTTAGCTTTGTTGCTGTTATTTTGTGGTACACTCATTTTACTTTTATAACATGAAAGGCATTGAATATACTTTTATTTAATAAAAAAAAAAAGATGGGGGCTGTCTCGGATATGGTACTTCCAGATACACCTGACTTTAAAAGGTGTGGCTTTCAGGGGTCACTCAGTCAGTTTCTCACCCACCTTGCATACAGGTTAGACTAGCATAACTGCACTCCAAACACCAACCAACACCCACAAAACACACTCAAACTTGCTGCCACCACTCTCAACTTCACACTGGTGTTGAGAGAAACCAGGTACACTAGTAGTGAAAGGATTAATTCAAACACACACACTTCCAACCAGCACTCAAATGGTTAACTAGCATACAGACAGGCTAGCGTTTCTATTCAGCATGCAGAGGGTAAGTGCTGTTAAGGAGCCACAGCACTGTACAGTGCATAAAAGTACAATATATATAAAAGTATACATGGGTGAGACAAATCACATAATAAATATATACAGAATCATAGGACAAAGAGGTTAAGTGCTATGTGGTAAGAGACATAGTGGAGCTGCCCCGTAGAGCTTACAGTCTTAAGTGGATGGGAGGTTAACATACAGGTACAAATTGGAGATGAAAAAGTGCACATGGTAAGGCATAGTCTGTAGGCGCAGGACTAGGCTACTAGACTAGTGCTCCAAAAGGTAGGCTCTTGGGAAAGATTGGGAAAGGATTCCTTACGGAGGAATTCAGGTATGGAGGTAAGGAGCAGCAAGATCGAAGGGTCTGAGATGAGAGGTGGCAGTGGATGTAGGTGGTGTAAAGAGAAGGTGGCTCTGAGAAGAGCGGAGAAGATGACCAGGAACGAGACAAGAGAAGAGATGTAGTGAGGAGTAGAGGAGTGAAGGGCTTTGAATGTTAGTAGGAGGATTTTATATGCTATTCTTTGCTTGACAGGCAGCCATGCTAAGGATCTTAGTTGAGGTTGAGCAGATTCTCCTTTAGGAGAGAGTAGAAGAATCCTGGTAGCAGAGTTTAAGATTGATTGGAGGGGGAGGGGCATGACAGCGGAAACCAAGATGGCCGCACATTGAGTTACTCCGTGCTATCCAAGAAGAAACTCACAGATACTGACAGTATAAACCGTAAACGGGACATCCACAAGGTCCCCCACACCAACCGGAGAGTGACCAGAGTCAGATGGCAAAAAGCAGAAACGCCCCAGAGTGCCCCATCGGTTGTGGCCTACCTTACCTTACCCTTGCCTACCTTACGCCACCGCACACCATAATGACTTCTCAGGACAGTGACTTTCCATCAGCATCTCCCGAATTCCCCATACGGATGCACTAGTCACTGGGTCCCGACAACCAATTGCTTGGGAAATTTAAAAGTAACATCAAAAAATTAAATTGTTTTAAAATAAAAAAAATAATGCAGTGTTGCCCTGCACTGGTAAAACTGCAGTGTTTGCAGTCAGCAGAGGTCAAGGACACCAGGAAAGTGTAGTACTACAAGGTATATACCGCAATTGGAGATACAATGGCAGTAACGATCATATCCCACAATGTACAAGGGTTAAACTCGCCATCCAAGCGAACGAAAGCTTTTGCATTTTATAACTCAATAGCGACAGACAGTCAGTCTACAAGAAACGCACTTTTCTAATACTTCCTTTCCCAAATACTTTCACCACAACTATCTCACGGTACATATGGCCACCGGACCCACGAAAACAAAAGGGGTTGCTATTTTTTTTAGAGCAGGACTGCCAATAACAGTAGAGAGTAAAATAGCAGACCCAGAAGGCGGGTTCCTAATATTGAAAATATGGCTTCATGACTCCTGGTATACCATAGTAACTTATTATGCACCCAATCAAATACCGCTACAGTTCCTAGCTCGGCTAATACAACAGAGCCACCAGCAAAGAGAAGGGGGACTAGTAATCTGTGGTGACTCAAACTTGATATTAGATGCAGGATGGGACAGACAATCCACCCCTACTTCCACATAAGAAATTGGCAATATCTATTCAATCCACCAATTTAGAAGATTAATTGAACAGCACTCGCTGATTGAGGCTTGGAGATAGAAAACCCCATATAACAAAGGGCACACACACTACTCTTACCCTATTACCTTTATTATAATTATTATTAACATGTATTTCTATAGCGCCAACATATTTGGTAGTGCTGTAAAGTTATTGTCAAAAAAATAATTTGCCTAATAAAAGAAAACATTATTCTGAATAGAATAATATACATTTATTAAACATTTTCAG
The DNA here is from genome assembly GCA_024363595.1 of Xenopus borealis. Taxonomy (NCBI): domain Eukaryota; kingdom Metazoa; phylum Chordata; class Amphibia; order Anura; family Pipidae; genus Xenopus; species Xenopus borealis. Next base: position 140,152,193 of record CM044431.1, read on the forward strand.
TGCTTTATTTGTACAAATTTTTGCTGTAGAAAGCAATTTTTAAATTCCTGGTTGTTACTTTTTAAACAATGTTGCAAAAGTCTAGAATCCCCAGCAAAGAAAGGCTAAAACTAAGTAATAACGGTCCACCTAAATATAACCCTCAAAGTAGTGCTGCTCTGAATCCTCTGTCAAAAGAAACTCTGCATTTCTTTCCTTCTATTGTGTACACATGGGCTTCTGTACTGTATGAGACTTCCTGCCTTCAGCTTAAAGGAGAATTCATCCCCTATGTGAAAAAATCCCGGCCTACCTGCTCCCCCCCCCGGGCAAACTTGTTACTTACCCCTCCTTCCAGGTCCTGTCCAGCAGAGTTCACAGGGACCATCTTCTCCCGATAGCTCTTCTTCCCAGCGGTTTCTGGCGCATGCACAGTACGAGGGATTTGCCGGTGTGGTCTACTGCAAATGCGGGGAAAGTCACAAAGTTTCAGAAAAAAGAAATCGGAAAATTCGTAGCTCCGTACGGGCAGATTCCTCCAACTGCACATGTGCCTGAAAGTCACAAAATTTCTGGGGGCAGGTACAGCGGAGGAGGCCTACTCAGGGGAGGGATTTTTTCATGTAGGGGTTGAATTCTCCTTTAAACCTCATTGCCCCGTGTGTGAGCATGCTCAGTTTGCTACTCGACCCCCTTCCCCCTGCTGTAATCTGAGCCCAGATCTATAAGTGAGCAGGGAGAGATTCGGGCAGAAAGTGATGTCACACCAAGCTAATACAGCAGCTGCTATCCTAAGCAAACCGAGAGCTTCTAGAGCTTTTTACTCCATAATGGTAAAACTTTCTACAGAATAAATATAGCATTATTGCTTGCACTATTGCAGCTAATCTATTGGCAATAAAATCCTTACGTAGTTTTCCTTCTCCTTTAATCAGCTGCCTCGTCTTACATTGTATCAACAGTCTGAGCCACCAGGGCAGAAAATAGAAAGGGATAGACAAACATTGTTTTCAGTAGCAATATATATGCAAATAGCTTAAAAACCGTAGAAAATGTGAATGAATGAATGTACTATATTGTAAAGATACTTAGAGTAATGTTTTCTTTTATTAGGCAAATTTTTATTTTGGGGTTGACGTGCCCACTGTTCAGTATTTAACACTGTTTCCATGGTACAAAATAACATATGTCCCATTTATGATTTTATTTGAGGGGTTACATCAGGGGTGTCCAACCCTTTGGCTTCCCTGGGCCACACTGGAAAAAGAAACATTGTCTGGGGCCACATGAGACACACGAACATTTTTGATTTGTAAAAGTAAATAAAATACACATAAAAGAACTACAATACCAGTTGGATAACCAGATCGAGCTATACACTGGAATATGGGACACCTGGATATTACAGTAAATAGACATATTCTATTAATGTGACATTACCTTGGGAACCAAGCGTTTCATCTAGGCCGCATTCCTATACTGTATATCCTGGGCCCTTGGCCGCAGGTTGGACACCCCAGGGTTACATGTTTTTATATATATTATAGATATATATAATAAATATATATATATAAATATATATAATACAATTCAATAGTAACAGCACTCACGCTTAATTGTTTATGATGCGGTGCATGTCCCTTGGGGTCTCCAGTCAGTCCTCGGTATAATATACAATTTGAAATACTGGACAGCACTCGCCATTACTGCTCAAAAGATTATATTAAGTAGTAGAGTTACATTGCCATATATGTGCACATTTATAGTAGCGATGTTTTGAGCCAATATCGTCTCTTTCTCGAGCCATGTGTTGCAACTCGCGTTGTTCATCCATCTGCAATGATCTCTCCATATTATGTGGCACACTTGGGGCCGATTCACTAAATTTACGTGAATGGATCCAATTCTGATTGTAGGATTAATTCGATTGGTCGAACATGCAAATTTGGCTTATTCGATCATTTGATCATTGAAGAACTTAAAACTGCCTACTTCATCAGATTGAACCTACTGAATTGTAATAGAAGCCTATGGGAACCCTGATCGAATAGGATTCGTACGATCGAAGTCTTCGATCATTTGAATGATCGAATAATTAATTCGAATCATCAAAGATCGAATAAAAGGGTAGCCTAAAACTATTCGATTACCATTCGAAAATCAAATGCTAATCAAATATCGAGGAAAAACTAAGATTTTTTGGGGAATAATAGTAAATTTGCCCCTTAAACTCCGGGCTCCTCCTCCTCCTCTGAGAGGGAACCCAAACTAAACAAATCAAAATGAAATGTAAACAACAAGGTTATCCCTCACAAATACTATATAGAGCAGAAAAAATTATTACACATAAGAAAGAGAAAAAAAAACCTAGAGGACCAAGGATCACTTTTGTCAGCCAGTATGGACCATGGAGTTGTAGGTTTAATGCGATTGTACGTAAACACTGGTACATACTCCATGGAGCAGGGGTCCCCAACCTTTTTTGCTCGTGAGCCACATTTAAATTTAAAAAAGAGTTGGAGAGCAACACAAGCATGAAAAAGTCCACGTGGATGTCAAATAAGAGCTCTGATTGGCTTTTTGGTAAGCCCTATATGGACTGGTAGCCTACAGGAGAGAATGTTTGGCAGGACATCTGTTTTTTTTATGCAACCAAAACTTGCTTCTAAGCCAGTAATTCAAAAATAAGCACCTGCTTTGAGGCCACTGGGAGCAACATCCAAGGGGTAGGAGAGCAACATGTTGCTCGCGAGCTACTGGTTGGGGATCACTGTCGTAGAGCATACCCTATGGTGGGGTAAAACGATTGAGTCAAAAATATCTAGACCCCTTGTACATAAGGAAGATACACAAAGTAGTACAATTTTCGGTATTAAAAATGCAGGTATGTACCAGTGTTTAAACTGTATACAATGTAAACATGTGATAAGGGGTAAAACGTTTGTACATCCAGGTAAGGGAGAGTCAGCACAGATCAGAGGATACCACACCTGTTAATCTCAATTTGTGGTGTATGTGATTGTATTCCCATGTGGCAAATTGTATGTGGGAGAAACATAAATCGACTATCAACTCTGGAAATTTGGCATTGCCACTCTCCAGAGTGATCAGTTACGCTACATGGTGCTAGAGACAGTACCTCCATTAAAGAGAGGAGGTGATTGGGAACTATGATTAAAATAGAGGGAGGTGTGGTGGATTCATAAATTAAATTCACTTCACCCACACAATCTTAACAAGGATTATGATTTGTACTTGTTTTTATAATGATGTTTAAACTGAATGTATCTGCCTTTTGAAGAATATATATTATTACATGGAAGATATATGTACAGGGTTAATTTCATCTATTTTATTCAGTTTACAGGGTGGAAGCCATGCTCCGAGCATGAAAGAAAATATGTTGTCACTTCCTTTTCTGGACTTTTAAAAATCACTATGGATTGTGAGAATACTTGTATACCATTGCTACACACTCGAAACGTTGCTACTATAAATGTGCACATATATGGTCTCTACTATTTAA
>CM044431.1:140157794-140222550 GCA_024363595.1 Xenopus borealis
TCCGTCAATAATGTACTTCCAGCTAATCTATTATTTTATAACAAAATAAGGTACACTTTTTTAATAGTCTGCTTGATGAACAACTAAAATGAGTTAGCAAACTGGCAGTTTGAGAGGATTGATAGAAGTCGACTGCTTGTAAACTTATAGATTACACATTTTGCACAGGTAAAAAGCAAAAAATAGTTGGCAGCCCCTAATGTTAGAGAGCCACTGTTTATGGAGCAAACCTGCTCAGCACACCATTTCCTGACTATGAAATTGCCAGCAGCACATAGTTGACATTGTTAAATTCCCCACATGAAGATATAGCTGTAGAACAAGTGCACAGGCTGATTCTGTAGTACCAGATGCTGCCATGTTTTTTTTACAAATCGTAACTATGCGACAAACCTGGTTTGTGCTCTCTGCAGATTTTGGGAATGTCTGGACATAAAAATGTTTTGGAATAAAATTCAAGACATAAACACATTCAAATCTCTAATGAACATGCATATATGCTGTGGTTCTATGTAGACAGGCTTCCTATGTGATTTCCTGGCAACAATCAAACCCCATTTGTTGAATGCTGAACAGCCATTAAACCCTCTGTACTAGAAAGCTCCCTCTAATGTCAATTAATAAATTATTACATTAATTTGATCAGTATGTTTGAAAAGGATCTTCTATCACTTTGGTGAGCATACAAAGATCTATTCATTTCCAAATGCAAAAGTAGCGCATCTTTATTCAATTTTGCCAACCATGTGCTGTGCCTCCTGAGCCAGAGGTTAGATCAGAACTAATGAGAACCAACAAGATTTTCTTACCTGCCCGATCGAAATCCATTTAATCTGCCAGATATTGATCAGGGAAGTCCTGAGTCGATAAGATGCTGACTTAATTTTGAGGGGCTGGGTGAGTTTGCATTGTTCTAACCCACTAATGCTGTTTAGTGCATTTTCTTTACTTTAGATGCTAATTAGCTGGATACTGAGACATTTAGGGGTAGATTTATTAAATTCACATGAAATTCACATAAAGAATTCGAAGTTCGATCGAATTTGTATTAAATTCGAATCTTCGAATATGCAAATTAGGCAAATTCGACCATCGAATATTCGAATGATTCGAATAACATTTAATTAGAATATTCGAAAATTCTTGAATACTTCCCCTTTAAATTTTAATTCGACCACCTACTTCGCCAAATCAAAGCTACCGAATTGGGCATCGTTATCTTTGATCAAATATAAAAATTTAAATTCGAATATTTGATCTATCGAATTTTTTATATTCGATTGAATTGCGGTTAAATCCTTTGAATTAGATAGTCGAATTTTGAAGGTTTTTTCTTCCCTACTTTTTTAGCATTGAAATTCGACCATTAGTAAATCTGCCCCTTAGTATTTTATTGTAACATTGTAAAGCCATTTAAGAGCACAAGTAATAAGTTCTCTGTTTATGTAGTTTGATGTTTTTAGCATTCCAAGGAGCAATAGTGATTGCCTTGTGTGCTTTTTATTAGTGGGTCTGTAGTACACCTGACTCCATGTTGGATACATTTCCCATGCTTTTTCATCTTCTTATTTTCCTTTTATGTCTTTTTCTCTTTGTCCTTTAGGTACAATCCATTTTACTTTTAGCTCACTGACTCTGATTGCACGATATGTTGTACAACACAAATATGGTTTCTTTATATATGACTCACAACATTTTTAAGTTCTGTGTTTTTAAAAAATGTAAAAAAAAAGCATACCTGTTGAGTCTTTAACAAACTGTAACAAGGGTAGTTTGTTAATTTTTACTTCACTTGGGTATAGGTACATATATTGAGGCATTGTAGCAGTAGTTCTACACATAATATCTTATTGGAGGCACCACATGCATATATATCTTAAAGCCAGCAAGACCCAGTTACTTGTGATTCCCTTTATGAATGAATCTTTAGGACTGAACCTTTCCCTGATGGAGGGGTTTATAATAGTGTGAATCACTGCATCTTTGGGCTTAGTAGATTGCTAAGGGTCCCTGATTTCTGATCAGCAGGCTACTACCCACTGCCTCCAAAAATGCCATGACTCATCCTTTGCATTCATAACTAAGTGAATGTTGTATGGCTGTAGCACAAGCTGATGAATCATTCCATTAAAGTTGCATTGTTTGTTTTCAGCATCTATCTGTATCTCTGTAAAACAAAGCATTCTTCAAAGTACATGGTCACTAGAAAATGCTGCCAATGGAGTGTACCTGGTGATTTCATTACGTCCGATTTAAAAGATAACCACTAACATCTGTTACTTGTATAAATTTTTTTTTTTTTAAATAGAGTTGTTCGAAACAAATCAATGTTTATGCAGCAAAGTAGCTTGGAGGGAGGCTATAGTGAATGTAGTAGGTGTATAAGTGAAGTGATCACATCACAACCTACTCCAGTGAATATTACAAATATGTACAAACACATGCACACATTAGGAGTGGTGCAGCCTACCTATATGTTTTTCGACAATGTGAGGGAATTGGAGTGTCTGAAGAAAACCCAGATAATAACGGAGAGAACATGCAAACTGCAGCTTGCACCCTTAGATTGTAAGTCCCACCAGGAAACAGGTGGGTATGAATTATGAACAGTCTCTGTAATGAGCTGTGTAACATGTTGTCGCTATATAAAGAATAATTATAGTATTCATAATACTTGGCGAAAAGAGGAAATAAACTGTCATTCAAGCATTGATCACAATGTTGACCAGGAGGACCAAGACATAACACCTAATGGAGTCACTAGGTGTAGTTGTTATCCCTATAGTGAGGAAGTACAGCTACAGGAGTCCGTTTATGACCATGACTAGAGCTTTTTGTTTTTGGCCTGCTTCTGGCATTTGCATATTCATGATCAGACACACTTGGCAATAATTAATATAGCAAACAATATTACTATAGCACCAATGTTTCCATTCACATAAACCCCCATAGGCTTCTTTTCTAAGTTTTAAGTTTGAATACCCATCGTATGATTGAACGCTTTGATCGTTCGTTTGGTACTTTTTTTTTAGAACAATCGAAAGTTTTTTTTTACGATTTCTTTCGAAAAAGATTTTACTGAGAAATCAAATAGTGGCCAAAACCGAATCGAATGTTACTACGATTTTGTCGAATTTTCATTCAAAAATAGAAGGGTCGAATTCGAGGGAAGATAGCCCTCGAAAATTAGGCCCTTAGTAAATCTGCCCCGTAGTGTTTTTTGCACTTCCCAAATAAAATTTTTCAGTTAAAATTTACTGCTGTGGAGTTGTCCTGTATTTTGACTTTTATTCTGACTACTTTATTATATTACACAAGTTTCAGTGAGTCGTGACAGAAATTATATCACTAAGCTCTGATTATAACCAATGACATCAGTAAGCACCATTTAGAAGGATTTAATACACAAGCATAATAGCACATACGCACAAATGATATCATTTGTTATAATTTGAGGTTAGTGATGCCATTTCTGTCACATGACTTGCTGAAACTTGTGTATTATAATAAATAAAGTACCCCCTGTTGTAAAATATGAGGATATTAGTAGTCACCAAGGAGTTCCGTGACCTTCGGCCTCCTGTTGTAAAATATGAGGACTACTGCCTCATGTTTTTATATGGTCATGGAACTCCTATATATATATTACTTTATTCACTATATAAATAGTACTTTGTGAGCAATTTTACTGGACTGTATTTGCTTTTTCTTTTGAAATAAACAAAACATGGAGCAAAAAAATAAATGGTACTTTATTTACTATATAATTTACAGAATATTCATGGCCCTTGTGTATTACATGGATATAATTTACAGGATATAGGTAGCTCTTTAGTATATATTTTAATAATTACCTATTTCTGTCTGCTTGACCCATGGAGTGGGTCACTTTTAGATTTATATTAATATTTAGAAAACATTTGTTTACCCATTTAATGTTAATGGCATAAGTAGCCTTTTCAGTGAAGTAAGCAAGAATTGGTATTATAGAACTTTGTATGTACCTAGTTTCCATGTTTTAATGATGATTTGTGCATTCTTTGGCAGGATGATTGGCAATGAGACAATTCCTTTGCCACACATTTATGGATCCAGGTTCAAAGGGATTGAAGTATTTTGCCCTATGGAGCCGCCTCCACCATATGAAGCTGTGGTCAGCCAAAGTAGTTCATCTGAGGTATTGGATGTTGCTTTAGCCATTCTACTGATCAGTTTATTATAACGCTCAAAATTATTATTTGTGGTTTTCTTTTAATTAATTAGCATTTTCTTCAGTAGCTCTCCAGTTATTTGTATTGTATAATTGTGTATGAACTTACATTTCTTTGCTGCTTTTATACAGTGTTATCCTTATCATGCTAGGTAAAGAATATTTTGTAACGAGGGACATCAACCGATTTTCTGCTCTCTATTTCTTTTTGATCTTTAATGTAATACCCTTGCCAACTCCTCTGCTCTCCTTTACTGGTCTCTGTGCACTCCTCCTCCTGTGGCTTTCACAACTCTAAAATGGTGATATCTTTGTGAAAGTAGAACATTTCATTAATTCAATGGGCTCTATTTGCTAATGCTATTATTTTATGCAACCCCTAAATAAGTTTTATAAGGAATAATCAATTCAAGTTTTTCAAGCTAAACCATTTTTTTCCATAAAAGACAGCTTCTTTTGAGCTCACATTTACATTGTGTTCTGAAGAATGGTTTATTTGCCTTATTTAAAGCATTTAAATGTTGGCGCTATAGAAATACATGTTAATAATAATAATATTTAAACATATCTGAATGAACCAAATAACGAGGGACAATATAAAATCCAGTGTTTGTGGAAAGAGCATGATGTTGAATAAAGCTGGTTATGTTTGTTTACATTTTCTGCTTGAAAATTTAATCCAAGAGCTTTCATGAAGGGGGCTGTTTTGATGTTTTTGCTTTATAATTAAGAATAATTACATGATTCAAGCCTTCCATTACTCTTGTTCTGGCACAGGAGACGGCTGTACAAATCCCAGATACAGCAACTGTCAGCACATCTTCAGAAGTGCATGGTGCTCAGGTCAACCCAGGTAACCTATAGAATCAAAGTTCTCTCCTGTTCTAAGCTACAGAATAACAATGGCAAAGTAGGTTGTGATAACTAGTTTGTTACTAAGGGTGGATATTAAATAATATGTCTTAACAAATAAAACACATAATTATAAGCTTCACTTTATTGCACAGCTTTGCACAATACTTTAGTACTTCATAAATACATGGTGATATTAATAATGAATTTGCTTATCGGTTTATGCTTCACATACATTTGAATATCTGAAAACACTGTATATTTTAGGCTATGATCCTTCCTAGCCACAACTAGACACACATTTTGATGGGGCCAGTGAACTCCATTTAAAAGCTGTAAATAATTAGAACGAGGGAAAATAATTCAAACATTATTATAAAGAAAAAGGCTGTTTGAATAGTTGCTTAGAATTAGTCATTCTATAACATACTAAGTTGGCTTAAAGATGAACCACCCCTTTAATTTTGTCCACCACATCACGGTTCCCATTGTATACCAGTCTTACAATGAGAACTTGTATTCGCATTATTTGCATTTCCCTATATGCCACTGTGTTTTGTTTCCACATTTAATTTAATACAGAATCTTCAAGTACACGTAGTACTGAGGTAGAGCCAGTACTCGGAGCCTGTGCACAAACTGATGCAGCATCGGAAAGTGACTTAACAAATATGCCTTCCAGAAAGAGATCTCACAGTGATCCAGTCATGTCTGACCTTCCCTCCAAGGGTAATAACGCAATACCAGGATTTGCAATAGCTAGCAATTCTTGTTTAAAAATATTGTGCTTTAGATGTCTGATTGCAGTGTAATATCATGAAGTAAAAATTACACAATAATATCCATATATGATAGAACAACAACAAGACTGACATATTGTTGACCATCTACATTAAAGCTTTTATGGAAGGTTTAAATCTTATTTAAATGACAATGAGAGGTAGAATACAATTTAAGTGTATAATCATGGTCTAAGTATTTATTCAGTCAATTGAATAGCTACCACCCGCCCTGGTGAGGCCAGGGAGTGGGTGATTTATAAATTAAAACTAAGCTGGGGGTAATGAAGTATCTCCAGTTCAATATAGTGCTCACATTGGTGATTGGTGTTTACATCAGAAGTGAGTTTACAAAAAGATGTTAAATTTGGATAATTAAAATGAAGCAATGCACATGATATTTATTTAGGCATTATATAATTGAATACAATATTAGACAATATACACATTAATATATAGATTGATATATAATCTATAAAATAGAAGACCTTCACTCTTGTTGTTTCCTATGAGCTCTTGTATGGTTAAAAGCATAAATAAAATCTTTAAAAAAAAAAAAAAAAAAAAAAAAAAAAAAAAAAAAAAGACCATTTGTATTTGTGTGATAAAATGGCAAAAGAAAAATGCATTGTGTACAATATGCTTTTAATAAATTATACATTTTATTCAAGCTACTGATCCAATGGAAAGGGAAGAGTTAAGCATCATACTTAATTTCTGTATGTAGGAGGAGCACCAAGCTGTGAAGCTGCCACACAAACCGAAGTAAGGCCACCACTGGAGACTGTCACACTGAGACGAGCCTTGAGAGCAAGAGCTGTCAGATCAAGACCTCGATCTCTAGTAGATTACAAATCTTACATTGACACTAAACTACTGGTGGCCAGCTTTCTAGAGGAACCATCGTGCAGTATGACTCCTGACATAAGAGAGCTGGTGGAAAGCATCAAAACTGTCCTCAAGTCCGATGAAGAGCACATGGATGAAGCCATTCTCAGTGCCAATTTCCTCGATGAGGTATATGTCCTATATTACACACATACAGTTTGATAGATTCACAACTGAATTGTCTGATCCTTTGTGTGTGTGACAGTCAAACTTTCAATTGTCCAGCCATCAGCCAACGGTGAAAGCTGTGGAAAGCCTCTCTGCAGAGTTATTAAACTAATGGGCCTGCAGGTCAACCTGTTTGATCAGTGCATCTGTGTGTATGACTAACTTGTACAACTATGAAGGATGGTCCTTTGCTAATGTAAGAGGATCAGGAAGGATTGCTCATTTAGGAACTCTCTGAAGCAGTCTTGATCTGTTCCATGGAGCCAGGGCTGTTGGACTAACCTCTCCCTTACACAGGCTGCTTCTCCTGCATCCACTCAGCCCCTGCTGTATGTATGTATATGTATATATATATATATATCTTCAATAATAATCATAACACCAATCCTCCGTCCTTGTATACATAGTTGCAGCTTAACCACACCGCTCATTTGAACACTTTACAGTTTGCTCTGAGCCCTGGGTGTGACAAGCTTCAAATAAACAAATAGTTTGGTTACATGTTGTATCTTACCAATGCAATGGAGGGGTGGCCTTAAAAATAACAAATGATTTTTAAATAATGGTATGAGCTCAGTGGAAGTATAAAGAAAAATATACATTTGTGTAATTCCATACATGTTAGAATTCATATTTTTATACAGAAGAACTTCTTAGGATAAATGATATTTTAAGCTTATGGCACTTTTAGTAAAAATAGTACTGAATTTATAGTTATGGCACTAATAGAAGATGCTTCAGGAGCAGTCCTTAACCAGATTTTGGTACCATTGACTGATTGTAGTTTTTTTTTCCATTCTGTCCAGGTTATGAGCCCAAGCCAGCAAGTCACCAACACAGCTCCAAGATTGCCATGCAGAAGATATCCTGGTCTTGTGCACTTGGAAAGCTGTGGAGATGTAAGCACTTTTTGTACCGCAGAGACACAGAGAGAGGTGAGAAGAAACCATCGGAGAGCCAGTGAAAGGCCCCATAGTTTAATCGGAGTTGTGCGGGAAACAATATTGTGAGGAGATATTCTGCAGAAATTAAAAGATGCTGTGTGGTCTCCAGGGAACTGTTCTGTGAGCCTGTGTTTTGGTTCAGTCCCTCTTGGCGTCAGTGCTGCGTTTGAATAAATCTCTACAAATGAACTGGTAAAGTACCAAAGACCAGTTACATTGATCGAACACACGTTGTGGTGCTCTCAGTGTTTCTGGGACAGACATAGAAGTCTGATTAATATAGATGAAAAACAAAAGTGTTTATTGCAAGCATCGTGTACAAAGTTTCTAGAGTGGAATGATCACTGTGTATATAGATTTAGATGTCTCAGGGTTTTGCAATACTGTGATATAATGCATCAAGCACTGTATTAATGTGCAATCTTGCTTTTTCAAGGCATGCTCATTTTAATCTGTAAATCAATGCTTGCACTAAAGATGCAGTCTCATTTAATAACATGATATGCTGGACTTTACTTGGATGAAATAAAGCAGATGCACTCAGACATCATTTTACAGTGTTGATTTATTGTTTTTTGGTTTTCTTTCATCTTTATTTTTTTTATTTAATTCAATTGTTTTTAGTCATTTGTACACATTGATTTCCTATAAATTTGTTTTTCTTGGGTTGATCATTTTATGGAGCCAAGCTGTTCCATTAATACAAATTTTTTTTGTAAGAGACCAAAGGAAGTTGAAACAAAAATATCCTCTTCATCATTCAGCCAGTGGAGGCATTGTGAAGGAAATCTCTTAGACCATCAGCTGATATTCTCTTATTAAAGTGGCAATGATTTTAATAGGGAGCATCAAAAATATCACCCACCCAAGAGGAAAAACTTGAAATCTTTAATGGAAAAGGCCTATTAGCTGCCTATAACATCTAATATATTTTTTTTAAGAAAAAAACTATAGCAAATCTGGACTTTTAATAAATTTACTTTTATTTGTGTTTTTGGGGTGTTTATATACCTTTAAGAAAAGTAAACATGTGGTGGTCTATTTTAAGTGCAATGCTGTGGCACTGTAAGCACTTCATATATCCATTTTGTAAATAAACATGCCATATGTTTCCATTTTATTCAGGGCTGGATTTACATAATGTAGGCCCCTAGACTTGCTGCCCCTCTCCTTTATTTATTTTTATCTGGACAGGAGCAATGGGGAAAGTTTAACAATGATTGTATTTCCTGCACATCCCTAGTGTTTTTGAACCAATGTGGCTGTGGTAGGGCTTCATGCCACCCCCTAAAAACCTGCTGCCATAGGCCTCGGCCTTGGTGAACTTTTCACATATACGGGCCTAAATTTTACTATCTATAATTAAGGTGTTAAGCCAGATACAGAACTGTACATACATTCTGTTATATTTATTTTGAACACCTGGGGGCAGATTTACTATTGGTCGAATTTCGAATTGAAAAAAATTCGACCATGTGAATAGTTAGGGAATAAAAATCCTTCAAATTCGAAAGATTTTTACCACAATTCGATCGATATAAAAATTCCATCGATCGATAAAATCGTTTGATTCGATCGAACCGAACGATTTTAACCATTCGCTCGAATATTTTTATTCGATGAAACTTTTTGAATCCCAATTGGGTTGGTTGAAACGGACGAACTGGGCAGTCGAATAAACATTTAAAGGGGAAGTAGTTCGACAGTCGAGTATTTGAATAGATTTTTATTCGAATCATTCGATTCGATCGAATTTACAAAATTCACTGGTCAAATCGGTCTTCAAAAACATTCGAATTCGAAACTTTTTGAAAATTCGATCGAACTTCGAATCCTTCACACAGATTTAGTAAATCTGCCCCCTGGAGTTTGGTAGTGCTATAATATGTCTCCCTTTATGAGTGATTAAACTGTAAATGTCATTCATGCTTCTCTGCTTTTTAGCACCATCTATTTCTGTAAAGCCAGGTCTCCTGGGAACATACTGACAATCATTTCAATATACAGCAAATGAATCTGAGGCCTGCACACTGAGCTGTTTATTTCCCAGAGAAGCCGAGAGCAGAAGATAGCAGTTTTAGGCAAGTACCCTGCAACAATCACTTGCTACAGTAAAAAGACTCAATCAGAATGAAATGGTTTTGTTCTCTACTCGGGAGCAAAGTCATTTTGCATTGTTTTCCCTATGTGGGGAAGATGAATTTATCTTCTAATGTACTTCCTGTCAAAACAACCACATGGAAAGTACCCATTTTAGATTCAATCCAAAGTGACATTTTTCTGTTACAATCTATGTGTTCGTATTGCTTTAATGGAAAAGCGTGGACTGAAGGTTTTCCACCAACCTACATAAATTATGTTGTACAGATAGGGTTGCCATCTGGCCGGTATTTTTGATCTCAATGTTATTAATAGGAAAAAAATCTAAATATATAAGAAGGCCGGTATTTTTTTCAAGAAAAGGTGGCAACTCTATGTACAGAACAGCTGTAAGTTCCCTTACTCACTGTAAAATATTATGTTAAATATTTATCAACTCATAAATAAGTGTAAAGTCTGTGTTGACACTTATTGCTTTCTACAACCACTACTTTATTAAAAAGCCAAAATATAACAAATACATTCCTGGATAACGCATTGTTTAATCCATCTCAGAATTGCATTATTAACACTCCTATGCACCATGTTAAGTGATTTCTAAATGGGAGTTTGTGCTAATGTGCTTTATCTTATCACGTTGCTTCCTATGTGTCTACATATCCGCAGATAATATATATTTGTCCTTTTTCTGTAGCTGGTTGGTGTTCCATCCAATGAGAAAAACAAGCTGTTGGAAATCTAGTGGGCTAAAAAAATATACCATTCCTGTGCCTCTTTCCACCAGGATGTGCTCTCACTGAGACCTGCTCCTTTATAGATTCCAACTGCTGCTTATTCACTAGTGCCTCGTGCAATTGTGCTCTGTGCTTTCTGTTCGGCTAAAAGCCAGCTGGAGCGTTTAAATCTTTTATATTCACAAGCACATAAAGGTCAGCTTCCTGAGAACCACCATGAAAGATGAGAAATACCAGGTTTGCTTATTAAATGCCTTTGTATTCACTGTTTAAAGTTTAATGTGCTCTATGAAAAGATCATTTCACCTTGTACATTATACATGAGCTTTAGGTCTCTTTTGTGAATGAATTTTACAGCTATAAATAAGATTAGTGTAGTAAGATGCAAGAATGGCTGTCCTGCTTACTACATAGATTATCATTCTCATTAAGGAAGCCATTTGAGAAATAATGCATGTGGTAGCCGATGATTATGTCTTCATAATGCCTCATTGTTTGCCACCACATTTATAAGCAGCCCAGAAAGCATGCAGTTAAAGAGCTCAAAATAACCCCTGAAAATGCTCCCTTGAAAAAAGCATCTGTAAGGCTATGGGTGGCTCCTTCATGCCCTCTAATGCCAGACTTTCTGGGCTACTTAAAAATGTGGAGCAGACTAATGTCCCTTTTATGCTTATGTAAAATCAATCTTTTTATTTGCTGGGTAGGACTTGCCTAGTCACAGTAGCATGGCTGCACTTATGAGGATTTTCCTGCCATATTGTTATCATTTATTATGGCCTTTTACCAATAGCCTTTGTAGGCCAAATCCCAGGGGTAGAAGGAACTTTTAAGTCTTTGTGGAACAAGAAGGGTTCTCACCATCTTGGATATTGTCTGCAACAGGCACATGCTTAATGTGGTTTTAGCATCTGTTGAGAAGCTAAGTTTAGGGATCGTTGCAATTTATCAAGTGGAAAATAAAGTTCACCTGTCATATAAACGTATGCTACAGGCCTGATTATTAGATCTGAGCTGCCACCTAATGAGACTCTGAATTCATTTGATTGGTACAGAGGCCCAAAGCATAATGTGTAGAATTTCTAGTCTATTTCTTTGATAAGCTTTAGTTCCTATTTAAAGGGGTGGTTCACCTTTAAGTACATTTTAGTATGTTATAGAATGGCCAGTTTTAAGCAACTCTTTTCAGCTTTTAAAACAGGGATGTCACAGACCCCCATCTAAAAAAAAACCCGCTCTGTAAGGCTACAAATGTATTGTTATTGTTACTTTTTATCTTTCTATATAGACCCTCTCCTATTCATATTCCAGTCACTTATTCAAATCAGTGCATGGTTGCTAGGGTAATTTGTACCATAACAACCAAATTGCGGACACTGAAAACTGTAGAGCTGCTGAATAAAATTGAAACCTTAAATAATAAAAACAAAATGAAAACCAATTGCAAATTGTCTCAAAATATCAGTCTCTAAGTTAAATTAAAGTTAACACAAAGGTGAACAACCCCTTATATATACATAATACTGCTGTGCTGCTTTATGTGTGATGAGGCCACAAAATGCTCCCCCCCCCCCCATACAGAGTTTTTGCTGTATACAGAATTCTATATACAGAAGATAAAGAAGCCGTGGTCTGCCAGTCTTGAGTTACAACATCACATTGAGACTAACTGAAATCTAAGACTGAACCGAAGGTCATAGTTCAGGTATGGAGAGATGGCTGGGTGCCATATTTGTAAAGATGATACAGTACGGCCAGTGACCCGATGTTTAACAAGCAATGACAAAGCATCGACTTACATCTTAAGACAAGGTTGGGGTCAGTGATGGACAATGGTGAGTTAAGTGCAGGGTATATTGACCCATAAAAATGTCACATAACATGTCTTCTCCAGAAAACTGACAGTTGATTGGCACTGGGTCACCACCTATGCATGCCCTGCTGAAAGACAACCTTCTAGCTAGGAGCTAAACTAGCAGATCTTTATATTGAGTGTAGACTGCAGGGGGCTGCCATTTGCCAGAGTAATGAGAAACACAGCCAGAAGGCATCATTTGGTTTTCTTGTTATCTTTTGGGCTTGTTATTTTCTGCTGGAGTTGTTAATTCATGTGGAGTGGAACAGACATAGAATAAAAGGGTGGGTGGTCACTTGCCTGGAATTAGAAGGTAGATTGTGCATAGTAGCCATGTCTATCTGTCCTGACTGTTGGTTCCTTTGCTAACAAATATCTTCCTCAATTCAACTTAGTACAGTGGTGCCCTGAGGTTTTGTACTTGACCCTCTGATTTTCTCACTGTATGCTCTTTTTTTTTACATTTGGTCTTAAATATCACTTACAGTATATACAGATACCATCCACATATATTTAGATGCCCCTTCACTAACCACTGACTGGCCCAGCTTTCTGATTCAGGTGGCCTTTGGCCCAATGCTTCTAAAAAACTGAGGCTGTGTCTGGATGGCACGCTGCCCCTAAAATCTTGCCATCCAAGGCCTGAGCCTGACCACTGACGCTGACCAGATTGCTAACTGCTTCCTAGCTATCTCCTCCTGAAAGAACCATGTCACCTAAAAATCAAAATAGTGAAAATAGAGCTCAAGGTTTTCCCTCTCAAATAAGTCCCATCTCCTCTTTTTACTATTACTACTAATGGCATGGCAATTAACCTTGTTATTGTGGCATGCTACCTGAGGGTTCTATTTCACCAGCCCCTCCTTCTCAATTCAAATTAATGGCACTGCCAACACCTGCATTTTTCTCTTCTAAGTATTAACAATATACACCCCATGTCCTTGTTGAAGAATTTATTACTTGCTTATCATTCCTACTCACTCTTTTATTGCCTTTTGTTTCCATTCACCCATGGCATTCTTGGACTCTTACTCTATGAATTATGGATGAAGGCACCGCACCTCTGATCTAATATGAACAATTACCCCATCCATAATCCAAATAAAGAATGGAGTAGTTCTCCGTTGGCGTTTCAAAAACACTTGAAGCAAAAATGGAAAAAGAAAACAAAAAGTCCAACTCGCAACACTCCGTTCAATAAATTGTAACTCTTACCCTGCATCTTTGAGGGGGACCTGAACTCTTCCTTCCATTGCAAACCCTCTGGGATTTATTCTTCATTCTGGGCTACGCCTGCAGTCCCAGGCCTCCTTGGGCACCAGCTGTTTTGGGGAATCCATAGTACAATAGTATCATGCAGGGGTACCAGATTTCTTTACACCAACCTGACAGCCCTTTTAATGTAAACTCCTCTTCTCTAATTAGCACCCAGTCTCTGTTATCTGATAACCTCATATACTTCATTCAGAGGTCATCCATTGGCACAAGAATTGCATCAGTGTCGATATGATCCTTGCCCTGGTGGCCTGTATCCCCAAATCCTAGCCTTTTTTTTTTTTTTTTTAACCCCAAATATAATGTAACATGCACATGCAAATTTGGGGTTCTGATTCAGTTAGAAATTCGGCCAAATGTTTTGTGGTGGATTCAGAATTCATTCAACTACAACAACTTTGGATTTGTTGACCATAGAAACTCCCAGGTTGGGAAAAGACACTGGGGCTCATTTATGAACACTGGGCAAATTTGCCCATGGGCAGTTACCTATAGCAACCAATCAGTTCTTAGTTTTTTGAAGCAAGCTGCAAGTAGAACAATGAATGCAGCAATCTGATTGGTTGCTATGGGTTACTGCCCATGGGCAAATTTGCCCAGTGTTGATAAATGACCCCCACTGACTTTCAGCATTAAAACTGGAACTTTGTCACCCTATACAATATCTATCTAATAAATCACTTCTGCAGTCACAAAGAATTGCCCTGCTACTGCCTTTCTGGCGCATGCACAGCACTCTGTCAGACAAACAAAACATGTCATCAAACATTTTAAGTAGATTTTCATTATGAAATTAAACCTAGGGTGTTGTGTATTTGGGATTAGATTGTAATCTTCCCTATATAAAGAAATAACCGACCATAACATAGGCAGTATTCTGTTTAATGCATTGTATAACATATCTGTAGGTAGACTAACGCATGCAGAATGTAGGAGTAGTTGACCACCAGATGGCATTAGTGGATCTTATTTTATCCGTGCAATATTATAAAGCAGTAAGTAATGTGACTTTAGTTTTGGGTTTGTGCTGTTAGACTCCTGCTCTATGATGCTAGTTATTGCCATTTTATAGCACAGGCGCCTACATAGACCAGCAAACCGCTTTAAAGGAAAACTATACCCCCTGAACAATGTAGATCTCTATAAAAAGATATTGCATAAAACAACTCATATGTAAAACCCTGCTTCATGTAAATAAACCATTTTCATAATAATATACTTTTTTAGTAGCATGTGCCATTGGGGAATCATAAATAGAAAATTACCATTTTAAAAAATAAGGACAGCCTCCTGGGATCCTAGGATCCAACGGTGCACACAAACATACCAAACAAACTATAAAGTTAGGTCACATGAGCCAATTAACAGACAGAGTTCTGTCTTTTGCTTCCTCACTTCTTCCTGTTACAGTTAGAGTTGAAATATTTCTGGTCAGGTGATCTCTGAGGCAGCACACAGACCATCATGAAATGGTGATTCAAGGCAAGAGATGTAAAAGGGCAATATTTACTTAAATATATATACCAGTTTGGTAAGATTCTTTAATATGTCACTTAATTTGATATAAACTATCTGTTGCTCAAGTATTCATTTTCGGGGTATAGTTTTCCTTTAACTCGCAGCAGTCTATTAAAAGCTTATTGCTTAGTAGGGTGCTATGGGTTATACAGTTTAGCTCCTGTTTTATTAAATTATTTTATTTTGTGTTAATAGCAAACGATAATGAAACATTATATTTTTACATTTTTAAATTAGAAAAAAAACAGAGTATGTCAGTATGGCATGATTTCAAACTATATTATCAGCAGTTTCTCACTTTTGCTCTTTGGTGGCTCACTGTTAGGGCTCTAGTTACCATGTTGTGTCAAAACTAAAGTGAAACATTGATGTTGCTCATAGCAACTAATTCAATCTTTGCTTTTGATTTCTAACGTGAAATCTAATTACTGATTGGTTGCTGTGGGCAACATCACTTCACTCCACTTTTTGTGGATAAGCCCCTTAGAGTAATGTGCAGGTTGGGTTTTACCTGACCCTAACTCACCCTCTCTCCACGGACTGGCACCGCTTGCTGATGACGTCACAAGCAGGTAGGTAGTGTAAGGTGGCGGCCAGGGAGCGCTCAACTCAGACCTGCCCACTAACTGCAAAGGGGTGTGTGAGGTTGGCCTGAACCCAACCGACCTGTGGGTATTGGGCCAGCTGGAACATCACTACCTTAGAGTCATTTGCACAGTTCAAAGCAGGGAACTTAAATGCACTAAAAGAATATTAACCAACAGAGGGTAAAGTTTTAGTAACAGCATCCAAACAACGGTCAGCCTTACTGGTTTTCCTGCATCCAATATGGCTAGCCATGTAACAAAATGACCACTACTCAATTCAATTCAACATTTTTTTATTATTATTCTTATTACTATAGTTGTTTTTGTTGCAAATGTTACAGAGATCAGCAAGCGCTCAGTTAAATAAAAGGTACATAGAGTAGATACATCACAACAAAAAAGCTGGCAACTCAATCAAACCATGGCAGCTGTATCACAGAAAACGGGGGGGGCAAGGAACCCATGACAAGACTGTCATAGGAATTACATTCAATAGATGTGCAGTATCAACATTCCAGGCTCACACTGATTTCATTGTAGTCGTTTTCAGGTATACAAAGAACAATATTGTTACAAATACATTACTATACTTATCCAGCGATTTACAATATTTTCTATTCAACCCTCTTTACAGAACAATAGTACAACCGCATAATCCAAGTTACTCTGCTAGGTATGTAAACAAAATTTTATCGATGCTGTGATTTTGTTCAAGAAATAAAAATAACATTTAAAAAAAAACAACACAAATAATTCAGAGTATTTTTTTCTTTTTAAACCCAACAGGAGATGTAATAAAAAAAAAAAAGAAAAATAGCATAGAAATTGTAATCTTAAACTGAAACCTGACAATGTAACAAGTATCGCTTACAGTGAAGGCGAGAGTTGTGCATGTATTTCTACAGAATCGTGTAAACAAGTCCAAAGTGGAATGTGTTTAACATAAACGGTGAGACCCAGTCTTCTGCTTTGATTCAGCCTGTCCAATCGAGTCAGTTCTTTTCTAGGGCTGTGTGCACCTATAGGATTTCAGGCTCCAGTCTATATGAACATTGAGTGAAGGCCTTTTGTTGGCTAAAACAAGTTTACACTGTTGAATCCAACATCACTTCAAGATTGAATATCATTTTAGAAGCTATCCATGATGGCTTTATACCTTTATCAAGAAGGAACTATATCAGGGCCGGTATGTCAAGCTCCCAACACCCTTAGCCATTCTGTAGATAGAAGAAGATATGGAAGTTTGACAACACTTTTTGACCCATATTTTGTAAACATCAAGTAGGTTCAATTATGGTCCCCATACTGGTCCTATAGAGAGTGCAGCTGTTGGAGGTCAATATTAGGATTGTTCATTAAACACTGGCACAACTAATGAAATGTTGTTCTTCTATTCACGTAATAAACCCCAAATGCATGACAGAGTCGTGGAAGTGGGCTTTAATACTACTCAGGGGGTTCAGCAGATTAATAAGATGAGCATCAAATTGTGCATCATCTAAATTTCAAACGCAGAGCAGGTTGGGGAAGCCTGATGCTTGAGGCAAATTGAAATCCCTCCATATTCTGCCCAATAATACCAAAAGCCTACAACTCCAACCATGGTTTTATCAGCCTGGGGTTTGCTGTGTGATGTTCTGTAGTATCTGTCTGCACACTGGAGTATTTATTGGAGTGTAAGACAATCAAGAAAACTCCTGGATTGGAAACAGCAATTGTTAAATTCTCAAAGCATTTACTTTTTTTTCCCCAAATATGTTCGCTTTGCTTCTTTAGTGATCTATAGTACAGTCACATCATGCTCATCGCTCTAAGAGGTAAAATGAAGAGTCTATTTCTGAATAAATTGAGTGACGTGGATTTGTTCTGGATTCTCATAGCAAGCAAGAAAAGCACTGATTTTTGTCAATGTCACTGGCCTGGTACAAAGAAATCTGCCTTGTCTGATTGCATGTTTGTCATTTATCCAGCATCTATCTTTAGACAAATGTGAGTCTGAATAGCATACGGGTGCCTGAAGCATTGAAGCACGGCACAAGTGTGTCTGACAAAGACTAAATATATCCGCGTTGTCATGTCCTTATCTCATCAAATGACACAACCGTAATGTCTCATTGGAGATAAAATGCTGGATTTTGTATGTGTCCTTATATTTCACATTTCAAGTGTCAGAACCCAGTACATAAATCTTTTTTTGGTAAACATCAAGAAAGTGCCTTGGCCCATGTAATCCCATAATATTGCAACTCCTGCAAGATCAAGTAAACATGCCACAAGTATTCATCTTTAGCAACGGGGTACTACCCATTTGATTTCTACCCCTTGGCTAATCAATCATACACCACCTAAATGAGAATAAATACATCACTTGTAGTCCTAACACAAGTGCACCAAAGAATTCTCAGTATAGCCAAGACATACAAATATATATATAAACACTGTTTCTAGGCTACACTGGGAAACCACACAGTTGCATCAGAGCCATAACAGAAGCAGAGAACCAGCAATCATGTATTTTAGCAGAACTAACACCTGGAGTACGTCTGCAGACCATGTTTGTAGAACTGCCTTTCACCTACAGCAAATATCATTCTGGGCTGTTCAACTTGGGCCAATAAATCTGTGGGGTCAGTGGACATGCTGTGTACCATTGGAGAACATGACCCATAGCACAAACATATATATATGTCATTATGATATTCTAGGAGGATCAGGAGACGCTCTATTGGATGGAAGCCAGTACAGCCACTTTCCTAGTTCCCATGGTGCAACATATGTTACTCTTGATGTAAACCAGTAGTAAATAAAGTAACCCTCTCTTGTCCAGGTGTTTTATTCTTAAATCATGTTGCATGGAGGTGGGCTGCAACCACTTACTCAATGAGCAAGGAATACAGCTGGCGCCAGGCAATTCATTGCTCACTGCACTATGGAGTATGGAATAGAACTCAAGGGTTATGTAAAATGACCAACGTTTAGGTCACCTATAGCAGCAGGTAGTATGTTTGAAAACAAACACCTTATTGGTTGTGATGGGTCAAACGTACTACCTTTTATCACATATGACCATATTCCTGGCTTCTGCACAAGTGTTGAGGGCTCTTCCTCAGAATGACATACATTATCCTAAACATATTTCTCACACTTTTGAAGGATTAATCCATGCAGTTAGTAAACAAGTCAGTAAGGGAGCAGCTTTGTCAATGCCCCAACCCAGTAAATAGACAGCGACATAATGTCTCCCCATGTAATATCATTTTCTATTGTTATAATGTAGCATATTTGAGGAATTATACTTATTCTTTCATTATTGGAGTGGGCACCATATCTTCATCTGGCCTTCAGTTAATGACTGGCCTCCCATGTTTCAAACAGAATAGACTGCTGAACTTAAAAGAGAACAAAAAGCGGAAATGCAAGTGGATTTTATGTGAATGCAGTTTGTAGGATTTACACCTTGACAGAAGTGTTAAATTAAACAGTACATACTCTTTCCCCTTCTCAGATGTGTGCTCCTCTTATTGTCAGTACTTTATGGAGCTTCCAATGACAATGGCAAGGAAGTCGCACCCACAACCGGCTGAAAAAGAACAATTGCATTTCGCTTTTCATCAGTCTGCTTCAAAAACATGCAGCTCCATCTCATGCCCGCTTGCTAAGTCAGTTGAACTTTGGCATGGTGACCTCCAATGTAAGCAAAGTTGCGACTTATTAGCTACCACTTGTGTTTCTGTAACTTTTTTATTCTTAGATCTATCAGCTAATATTAGAAGTTATTTGTCATAACGTAAACTACAATGCATTAACACATGTAAACTCTTTAATCTAGTAATATATTTTGTTTTTGTGTGTGGAGTGCTAAAGGTTCCTGGCTAGTCTGGGTTTATATTTATGTGGCCCTTTTTGTCAGACTTGAAATATTCTGTCTCAATAAATAACTGGAGCAGCTACTTGAACTGCACACAGATGCCCAGATCATTCACTGAGGCTACTCGCTGTGTTAATAGTATGCCTAACATGAGATGCTCCCTAATTTTGCAGATGAATGTCATATCTAAGCGCTTCATGCATAGATTTCATGGTAGTGATCAGTTCTGCTCACCTGTGGCACCTGCATGAAGGATCTCCCATGGAATGTAATAGTTACTGGCCAGTCTTGTATGTTACATTTCATTGCACCAGAAAGAATGCCAGCATATTGGCAACTTACTGCAATGTGTTGAGGTTCTCAGTGGTGGACTGTCAGGTCAGAAAATATACAAATACTTGAACAATAATGAAATGAAAACCTTAATTGTTCTACAGTGTAAATACATTGGGTATTTTTTGTTCAAGAAACGGTTTCTTCATTCTTTTTCTATATGGAGAAGAGCATCCAACCTACTCACAGTAATAGTGTTTTCCCTTCATTTTGGAGTTTGTGGAGAGGCCTTGGGCATCAAAGTAGTTTTGAGAACAGAACAGTTTCTCTGGGTACCCATTATATGAGGAGTGAGACAGAAGATATCAGGAGAATGGGTGGCAGCAAAGTAGATGTCTCTGTAGACACATATGCAGCACTATGAACAACCACAAGTGAGAGAAGTGCCCTCCATGCATGTCGTGAAGTGAAAGCTGGGCCGTCAGATGTAAACTGGTTGCTCTTGTGCAGTTAGCAGTCGGTACATTGCTGCCGGCATGGTCTTCATGTGTATCTGTTCCGGAAAAAAAAATCCAAAAAAAAAAGAATTCTATGAATTTGGATCTATTCAAGAATATATAACCGGCATTAGATATTTTACCGTCTGTATCTGTCATTTTTGCTCATTTAACAATTTGACTTGGCACAGGTAGTGAGGCCGGGAAGGCAGGGCTGAAAGACAAAACATTTATACACAGGCCCAGATTTGTGGTAAGGCCAAGGCCCGGGCCTAGGGCAGCAGGGTTTTAGGGGGGGCAGCATGCTGATCAACCACAGCCACATTTTTTTTCAAAAACACTGGCAATGCACAGGAGATTTGATCGTTTTTTCAATTTCCTGTGCACCAATACCCATTGCTCCAGCCCCAATGACAAAAATTTGCCCAAATAAAGGGGGGAGGGGTGCCCGCAGTGTAAATCCAGCCCTGTTTATACAGATGGAGGGACAAAAACATCCAATGAGGATAAAAAAGAGAATGTTACAGTGATATATTTATAAAACTTACTTAAAGAATTTTTTGGGGTAAAATGAACGAGATATCAATAAGCTGTAGCGTTTCAGGTAAAATAAAGGGGGTTATTTATTAAAGGTCGAGTTTGTGAGGTTTGTTCTAAAATCAACTCCAATGTTTGCTTATTTATGAAAAAAAAACCTGAATGAAAAAAAGTCAATTGAAACTCTAATACCTTGAATTTATCGAGTTTGTAGGCTAAAAACCTTTGAATACCTCGAATTTATTGAGGTGTAAAACACCCTAAAATCATGAAGGCAAAGACATCTTCAAATGGTTCAAGGGACCTCTGCTATTGACTATTCTACATGACCTTGACAGGTTTAAGCTGGAGTATTTTCAGATTCAGGCATTTAGCAGCTTCCATAATAAATCTTGAAAGTGTTCCCTTTGCCCTAAATTCAGTATTTGAAAGCTTTGAGCATATGCCAGAATTACGTGAAATGTTCAAAACCATGTTTCCCCAATTCTTTGGTTCACTATTAAGATTACAGAACTTTGCTATTCCATTCAGAACTGAACATAGACTCACATCTGAAAACAAATGTATTTTACAAAATGATTGACACCTTAGAGTTAATATTTGCAAGCATCCCCTTTGAAAAGGAACTAAAATTAAGTGCTTTGTATAGCCATAAATGAGAGCTCTACATCTCTTTACTTATGTTTGAATCACTTTTCAATTGCAAACCGTTTCCGTTCTCCCAGAGATGAAGGTTGCCTTCTCCCAACGGAAGCTTTCAGATCTCTCTAAAGGTGGCCATACACGTAGAGATCCACTCGTTTGGCAATGTCCCCAAACGAGCGGGTCTCTTCCCATTATGCCCACCTTCAGGTGAGCGATATCGGGCTGATGGGTCCTAGAGCCCAAAAGATTGGATCAGAATGGCACAGATACAGGCGGTCGGATTGCGGGTCCGCATCAATAAACAGATGCAGCCGTGATCTGACGGGATTTTCAATCCTGCCCGATTGACATCTGCCCGACTTTCGGCCAGATATCCATCGGGGAAGCCCGTCGGAGGGCTCCCCACACGGGCGGATAAGCTGCTGATGCAGTCTGTCGGCAGCTTTTATCGGCCCGTGTATGGCCACCTTTAGTCCTGGAATTATTATGGGCCATTTCAGTAAAGTACAGTGCTTTGTCTTTCACCATTCCCTTGTCACCTACAACCGAGAACCCTTTCATTAAGTTGGTGACGCGTGGTTTGAGTTGAAACTGTTGCAACTTGTATATGACGGTCAGCTTGAATCTTTTCAAATAGTCCAAACAATCCTTCTCTGCAATCTTTGATTATTTTTTTCTCAATCTAGGGAGATTGGCTACCGTGCTATGATCCCAGAGGAACATTAGGCTTTCTAGAGATGGACATGTAACCTTGAACCTCTCCATGTCTTCCTATAGCTTCCTTTTATTGCAAGCGGTTGCAACTTATTGCAATTTAGTTTACTTAATATGAAAGGAAAACCACCTTTGTGAAACACAAACATCTCTTACAACTTCAATACAAGGTTGGACAAGCCCACTGGGACACCGGGAAAAATCCCAGTGGCCCCCAAACCTGCCATGAACCACCAATCTCTGCTGCCATGCTTTCCACCGTGGAATGCATGGCCATCTTGTCTTTTTAACAGCTAAGTAAATAGTGCAGCAGAGCAGGAGAGGCTTCACTGGGGGTAGACTGGGGAGCAGCTTTGCCTGGGTGCTGGCAAATATTTTTGCCCACGATAATAAAGAGACATTGATTTGTGAGGTTATATGCAGCACCTCTCCAGCACTAGCTGGATTACAGATTTCAATAATAATATACTATTTTCATGTATAAACAAGTCACAGCACAAAATGACATCCAGAGAACTAATAACTCACCTCACCAACTGCATTGGAAAGAATATGAACAATCTTCTCATGGGGAGTCGCCACAACACTTTGTCCATTGATCTCAATGATGCGATGCCCAACTCTCACTCCTCCTCGCTCTGCTATGCCACCACGCATAAGGCTGCAAATCTGCAACAAAGGTTTTGCAGTTTCTTTAGATAATGGCACGAACCTTATTAAACATATTTCAAGCATTAACATTTTCCAACATATAAAAATAATTGCCAACAGGATTATAAGAAATCAGAAATCCCTCTAAAATACATATATAAACACACATCTGCAATTTGTTTCACTGTTCAGAAGAAACAACTGTAGCCAATCTGTTTTGAGATCATTTAAAAAAAAAAAAATGGCGACCATGTTGAACTACCAAGAAAGGGACATCACAGGGCTCATTTACGAAGGCAATAGAATATTATTTTTTTTGTCTGCAAATAGGTTTTCTTTTACCTCTAACGAAGTATTTCCCTGCAGCATTTCAGCATATCTCTTGGCATCCATTAACTTCTACATGGACCACTCACACAAGCGGTTGTGTCATTCTCCTAGGCCCTCCTGCAGAGAATTTTATGGGACCCCCTCCATGTCATGTTACCATGACCCCTTCCTTCCCCCCCGTGCCTAAGAGTGAATGGATCTAACCACATGGTTGGAGGGTTCTGGGAGGATGTGAATCCTTTCTGCCCCCTTGTCCCTACTGCTGCTGATAGTTATTCCACGCTTTGGGTTCATAAGTGAGCTCCTATATCTCCTACTGCTGGGCATGTTGATTTAAAAACAACTAAAAAACTTATTTCTCTGTAAATGAAACCTTTAACCGTGCTGCAACAGCGAATACTGCAGTGACCTCTATACACTGAGCCATTATTCTTCTCAGCTGCTGCCTTAATGAAAACCCACTCAAGTTATAAATGACACCCTCACCTTGGAATATTGTCAGTAAACACAAATCTACAACCTTGAAGGACTTTGCTCCCTGCTGAAGAGATACTTTCCTATAAACAGTGCACTTGCTCTGTCAATGGATGGTGTGGATGGAGGGTTTGCGCTCTCCAACAATAAACATCATCAGGGAACAACCAATAGTTTAATAATCTATGGCCAGTGCTGGCACCACAAACCTACCAAACCGGCTGAAACTCTGATTATCACTAAGAAGTTTTTACACCGGAAATAAACTCGAAAAGATGCAGATTTCGATTTTCAAATAAAAAAAAAACACATTGATATAAATTATTTACACAGAGTCACTTACAATGCCGTTCTGTACGCTGAAGCCAAGCTGATATCGCAGGTCAGGCCTCCTGATTAAGACTGTGGTCACTGGGGGGCACCTCACAATGTTCAGCTTCACACGGGACTGGTTTTTCAACCCCTTTAAAGAAGAAATTTGAATTCCTTTAGCCTTGAAAATATCTACAGAAGAATTGAAAAACATAGTAGCCCCCACCCAAAACAGCCATGTCAGTTTGACTGGCAGAGATTCCTCTCCTGTTGAACGTGATTTGAATTGGGTTTTGTCAGGTCTAAGATGACTTAATACTTGGCAAAAGTTGGGTAGCAAAGAAAACACACACTTTATAAATACCATAGTTTGCCAATTGTAATGGATCCTGATGCATGGTGCCACTACACAGTTAATTCCAGTATATCTTTATACATTTTAGCATGATGGAGACAGGGCTATTCTGTACCAGTTAGCAGTTGGTCTTTATATTTGATGGTATTATTTAGCTTTATGTTCAACATCCCTCTGTTTGGAATTGCAGCAGCTATTTGGTTGCTAAAGCTGAATTTACCCTTGTGTATAGGAGACTGGAATATGAATAGGAGATGCCTGAATAGAAAGATGTGTAATTAAAGTTATACTAACATATTACTATAAAAGTCATAGGAACGTCTGTATCAAGTAGTTGCTGCACCCAGAATATTTCCCCTCAAAGCCCCCAGCCCTGCGAACCTGAATTGATCCAACCCTCCGACACTGCTAAAAGATCTTGTGTTTCTTCAGTGACGCTGGGTTGGGGGCGGCACGATCCTTCCATAGGCTAATTATGAATGAAAACAACACTGCAGCCTATGGTAGGATTGCTCCGCCCCCAGACCAGCGTCACGGAAGTAAGGCAGAAGATCAGGTAACCTTGTCAGTGGGTCGGCTGGGCAAAGGTTTGCGGGGCTGTGGGAGGCTTTGAGGAGAAATGGGGTGCAGCAACTTCTTGATACGGACACGTTCCTATTTTTATAGGAATGTGTCAGTATTGCTTTAAAATGAACAATATTACTGTTTATTACACATGATAACATTTTATCCTCGCAGAGCAATAGGTTTTGGCTGCTGGGTTCAGTGACCCCTATTTGAAAGCTAGAAAGAAAGCTCAATGTGAAGGCAAATAATTCAAAACTTGTAAAAAATTAAGACCGACTGAAAAGTTGCCAGGAGGAGGACATTCTAGAACATAAATATTTCAAAGAAAATGATGGATAATATGTGCTGTAATAAATAAGCACATGTGCCAGAAAAAAGCCCTGGTATCAAAGGAATGTTTTACCACCTACAAGAAGCATTCCACGCTCCAAAAAACTTCTCTTAAAAACAAAGAGAAGTTTATTATTACATAATAAAATGTGTATACCAACCCCACAGTCTACAGACTACAGGCATTCTATAACATCACAAAGGAGCCTTCTAAATGTGGCATCGATTTCACCAATGTTTATAGATATATATATATATATATATATATAGATATATATATATATATATAGCCCTTCATGTGTTCATGCCAACTGCTATAAAGTTACAGTGAGTAAGCAGTGCATCGGAGCAGAAAATTACAAATTTATAATTCAGCTGGGAAAACTCAATCACATGCAAAGTTATTAAGGATCCCCTACAGCTGATGCAAGAGCAAGAAAATGAATGAATATTTACATTTACTAATGTATTATTATAACATTTCTGGGCAAAAGCCAGAGGATGGCACAAAAGGTCACGCAAGGTCTTACAAATATTCCCCTTGCACAATTATTGAAATAAATTGTCTAAATTACCCAGACAAATGAGTTTCTCACTTCCAGTGGGGGCGAGAGAGAGATAAGCCATCAATATTTCTACTCTGGATTGCCAGGAGACAGTCTTTGTGTCACTAAGAATGTCTGTCCCCGATAGCCAAGGAACAATAAGTGGAGCCTATTCATCCCACTGGGTACACTAAGCCATGAGATAGCCCCACATCAATACAAAAGTTGATAAATGTGTTGGATTTTACAGGGTAATGCCTGGTGTTCAGACAACAATGTGCGGTGTGATTGCCTTCTTGAATTCATTTTGATATAAAGACCCAAATGTGCTTTAATCCCATCTACAGCAGCCATGAAATAGACTGTATGTCATCAAAATGCCTTCACCACATTTAGGAAACAGGACTGCACTCAAACAGGGAATTACATATATCCCGACCCCTGTAGCAGGCTGTAAAGTTAAATAACACCACCCAAGGTGAAATATAAACCTAGGAACATTTTTTTTCTCTAAATTTTAATTGTTGGATGTTCCTTGCATGCTGGTTGCTTGCAGGTTCAGTGCAAGCCAATTCTTGCTCAGATGTAAGAAGGCAACACTTCTATGGAGCAAGATGCAAGACAGTACAGTGTCACCAATGGGTGACTTGGTGGGACAGTTGTAATCTAGGATCAATTGTACCAGTTTCCAGTTTTTTTAATTAATATTTATACTGAAACTTTTAAAGTGTCCTTTCTGAGTGCTCCTATCTAGCCTCTGGCTGTGTACTTTTGTCTTCAGCAACACATCATCAAGATGTTTCATGCCACATACTGTAACCTTGCTACATGTAACATTTGCAGACACAGATTCCATGACTCGTCAGTTTTTGTGCCATTCGTTTCCCTCCAAGTTCAGAATGTCTGGGTTGTTTATGTTTTGTTTGGCTAAAGTTTTTGTGAATCATCTCTAGGATGTTTGTTGCAGGTACATTGTGACTAAAGATATCTGTATAGTCTGATGTTTTGTCATTTGCAACCAACTATTACACCAAATCATTTATATTGGCCATGAATTACCAGACTTTGTGCCACATTGCCCAGAAACACATAAAACAAATGAGTTGCCCTTTACCTTGATGATGCTTTGACAGGTAGACAGTGGCAGACCAACTAAGCTGGTACCATTGATTGACATGATCTGATCTCCAATGCTTAGCTTTCCTGATTTCTCAGCTGGCCCTCCATGCATCATATTCGCTATTATAACTGTGGGCAAAATGGATCCCCAGCCAGATTCTACGATCACCACTCCAAGGATTTCCCCCTTTTGCTTTTCAATAAAAACCTGATAAAATAGAAAACAGAACAAATGAATGTTTCAGTTTTTATTTCTAAATAGATTCCAGTGTTGCAAGAACATGCAGCAATCAGGACATAGATGCATGAACCTAAACCAGCAAATAATATTTATTATTTTCTAGCAGGAATAATAAGAGGTGATAAAGGAGTATCAGGGACTATAAAACCATGCAAACGTAAAAACCCACCTAATGGGGAAAAAACAAAAACCCAGTTGGTTGATGACCCCCTGACCCAGTGGCATAACTATAGCTACATGCAACTATAGTAGCCCCATCTGCCAATACCCTTACAAGACAGTCTTCCTTTAGAAAATGGGATACGTTTGTTTTGCTTCAGTGGGCTGAATGGAGAAGGAAAGGTTAAACCAAATAAGCTTTATCACAAAGGTCTATAGAAATATTCTGACCCGAAGAAATATTTCCAAATCCTATTTTATGAGGTTAGTCAAGCAAAATAAACGACACTTTATAAACAATTTAAATCTGGTTTCTTTTAGCCTTGGAATTCAAAATCACATGACGCAGGCAGGTACCATTATGTGGACATTGTTATGAAGGCAAGATTTTTATCAAATCTTGTTTATGCACTGGAATGGAGCACCGAATGTCTATGTCCTTGCACTGGCTAACCAATTCGATGGTGGGAAAGAAGTGAGGCGTGCAGTGTCATGAAGGAAGTAGAGAATGGAAAGTGAAAGTAATTGCCTGCTCCGCCTATTTGCCTCAGGCATAGAGGAGGGGCAGGCAATTTATGATTTTTAAATGAGTTTATAACGGGTATGAATTTTTTAATTAAAAAAAAAAAAAGAATATGTGTTTTGTGTTTAATTTGAAAAGATTTTAGGCCTTTTGAAATCTTTGTATGTCTAGGTGTCAGGTCCCCTTTAAACCTCCCAGGCATGGGCTTGAGCATGCTCAATTTGCTCCTCTCTCCCTCTTGCTTCTCCCTTCTCCCTGCTGTATTCTGAGCCCAGAGCTATGAGCGAGCAGACAGAGGCTCAGGCAGGAAGTGATGTCACACCAAGCTAATATGGCAGCTGCTATACCAAACAAACAGAGCGCTTCTAGAGCTGTTTACTCAGGTATGGTAGAGAATTCTATGATATAAATAAAGCATAAAAGCTTGCACTGTTGGGGGGTAATAAGTAATAAAAGGCGTAAGTGGAATGAAGATTTGCAAAAATAAGAACAAGAGTTTATTGCACTGCAGATTTTAATAAGCATTATGCATTTTTAATAATTGCATCAACAGTCTAAACCACCAGGGCTTAAAGCCCCCATACATGGGCCGATTTTTGGTGTAACCAGTCTTTTAATATATACATTAGTGACAGCTATGCCAATAATCAGTTGCACGTTGTCATTCTTTTAGTGCCATGCAGGTGCCTAGTGGCTGAATAACGCCTGGCACAGTTACCCACAGTGCACCAGCCAAAAACAAAAAACTTGTGACAACTCACAGCACAGATAACAAGATGCCCATGTAGCTCAGCCTTTTTTATTTTTCTAAAATTGTTCTTTTTCTTCCTTTTTGTCACATGACAGATTTCCCTAGTCAGGATATAAATAAAGTTCCCCAACTCTTGATCTTGTTTCAGAGATCTCTATGTTCTCATGATGTTTTGACTCACAAGTGCATCGTGCCCTTATCCTGAATTGTGCTTTTAAATATCTTGCAAGACTGCCCGTTTCATCCCGGAGATAAAGGCAGACATATGAGCTGCTAGGTGGCTGCTTTAAAGTCTTTGTAGTTTTCAGAAGCATTGTAGTGCTTGCCAGGGTGATCTTTCATGTTATTCCTATTTGTCTAATATACCAATCTGAGATCATGTTACAAATAGATCACCTATATTACTATACAATGATAAAATGCAAATAAAAGAATTGTTTGCTGTAATGTTATTACACTGTCAGACTTATATGTTCCTTTTTTTTATTCATATGTTTGGTGAGGTTTTAGTTCTGCTATAAAAAGTAGGCAATGACCTGAACAAGTCACAGCCATAACAGTAATTCCTTTCTTTTACCTAACATTTTGTAATAGAGTGTTATCAATAAGATTCTTAGCTTACAGGATAGGAGGTAATCGGTAGTGGTGAGCCTGCTTGAAACTTTGTAATATTTACGTTGGTGGAAAAGACATGAATAAGAAAGCAACCTTAGCGCTGCTATCACTGGTAACTTCTTAATCTACGGATTTCTTTAAACCTATAAGTACCAAAGACTACATATAACAGGCAGGGGAGGAGAGGCTTTTAAGGTCCTGCTCGTTCTCCAGCTCCTAGGCAACGAGCACAGGGAGGGAGTGAATGGCCCATGACGTTCGATCACCCAGGGGCCCCTAGGAAGTAGCAGACATGTAGAAACTATGGGGCCTATTTATCATGTTGTGTAAAAATTGGAGAAAAACATCATTGGTGTTGTTGCTCACAGATTTTCTAACTTCTAGGCAACTGCTGGAATCTAATTGTTGATTGGTTGCTGCGGGTGACAGCACCTGATGTGATGTGATGTTTTTCTCCAATTTTTACACAACATGATAAATAGGCCCCTATGAGTCTGTTGTCAACTTCCTGTGCCTTCTACAATCTCCCCACCCAGATCCTGCTGCATCAAGACGCCTCTCAAGTAGACTCCTGGCTTTCATATTTAGGATGTTTTATGTTGATACATTATGAAATGTGGGATATTTAACTGATTCAAATGCATACTTTTGAGACAATTTTTAGACATTTCATAAAAAAATTGCAATGTTTAGCATAACTTTGCAGTTTGTTAGTTTGCAGTTGAAAGACATATTTACCCATTTAGGATTCGTCAGAATGTGAACTTTCTGAAATATATGGTTTGTTTTTTGGGATACACTTACATTTCCATTATTAGTAGCAGACCTATATGCCATGAAAATGTATGCACAATGTACATTTTGGAGTCTCTGCATGCCAGAAACTTAGTGATCCTATTTAGGATATTTTATCTTGCTACATAATGACCAGTAGCAGATCCATGATATTGATATAAAACTGCCAAGTTCAGGAAAGCTTTAAAGTTTAGTAGTTAGGAATAGAAAGACATGGTTACCCATTTTGGATTTGGCAAAATGTTCACTTTTTATAGGAATTTTGATCTATAAGTATGGCAATTTCTGCGGTAGTGCTTTGAAAACTCGGTAATGTACTGATGGGAGTTTTTGGAAAGTCAGAAATCTCCGTAAAGCTATACTTATCTGGTATTGGCACACTGAGAGACATAAAGCTTTTTTTTAATGCATAAAATAAAATATGGCTTTAAATTTTATTCCAGAGGTGGAATATATACAAAAACTGATTTAGAATACCTCCTAAAAAATTATAAACAGTTTTCCTAGGTAAATGCCTCTAAAGTGAGAGAATATAAAATGTAAATAAAAAGTCTAGAACAGAGTGTAAATGAAATACAAAATTCTGCTGGCACATAAAGGGCTAAAGGATATAATTGTTAATCATATTAACAATGGACTACTTTGTTCATTTTTTATATGGAGGAGGTGGGTGGTCACAATTTATATTTTTATTATTTCCATTTTGCCTACATATTGTGCCTATTAGTTGCTAGAGGGCCTTCAGAAAAAAGAATTCTGGAGGAAACAATCTGGTCTGGATCTAAATGCACATTGGGTAGGCAAAGGCAAGGAGAGCTGTAGTTTAGTTGGCATTAACCACACTTCTAAGTATGTTTGGAGTTCCATGTGCTTTGTGTATGAATTCAATTGCAACTCTTAATGCTATGTATTTTATGAACCCCAAAAACACACATTGACAGTTATAAATGTCAGTTAGAGCTTTAAATAGGCAGCTTACATATTCATTTAAAAATGCAATTTCTGCCACCTGGTTAAAAATGCATGTATTTTGCTCTGATTTGTTTTAAGATTATTTTCTGGACCAAATTCAATTGTCCAGTATTGGTCTACTTCTCTTAAACAGAATCAATTTGACCCAAAAGCATGTATACTTGACTCCGAATTAAAAAAAAAAAAAGCTTAAATATTATTATTAAGGGATAATGATGGTTTCACATCCATTATTTAGCCCACAGATTGATTAAGTCAGATTAATAAATGCAGGCTAGAGCAACACTTACGTCTTTGCAGTTCTCAGACTTAGAGAAGTGGATGAGATCATCATTATACATGTCCTGAGTATTGAGCAGGTCGCTGTATTCCTTCTGGCTCAGATCTTCTGGGTTAATACCATTTGCCCTCAAGAACTCCTGGTAAGCCACACTGAAAGCCTGGCCTATGGACTGAGCAATTAGCTGTGCCTATGTTGTAGAGAAAAGGAGAAACTTAGTTTAATTAGGGTGAAGAATATTCTCTCATTATTGACACGGTTTGTAACGATTCCTTTTCTCTCCTTTGTTCTTCGTGTTCCCAGCATAAGGATAGCAAATTTCAACAATCTATAATATTTTATTATTTTCCCTTTGAAGTCATAATAGTCAAAAGAAGAATAAGCCAGAACATCAAGGAACGTGCCTCATACATTTAAAGTAAATTTACAGATAAAATCACTGGAAATTCCGAGGGAATCCAGCGTCCCCATTCTTTTCTGTAATTAGCCAATGAATAAAACAGTTTTTTATAGTTAGAATTCTTGACAGTTGTATCTATAAACCTTACCTGTTGGGAAGCTGGCCAAATAAGACAAGAGCATGTAAGACAGTGCTCCCCCCCAAAATCCCAGAGAGCTGCACACAAATAGTATAGGCAAACACCACTGTGTTTGTATGCTTCCAAAATCAATGCTGAGGACAGATCTGGCAGCACTGCTTATAAGTTTATTTCCTAGCACATTTATTTATCAGAGTCCAGCCTTCTGTGATGTAGAGCAGACAGAAATATACTGCAGGGTCTTTAAATGGCATGTAGAATGGACATTTCAATATTCAGCCGAGAGGGACACGTGCAAAAAGCACATTTTCATATCTTGGCAAATACATTTAGCAGCAACACAAACTTTAACATTTATTTTTCAATGAATATACCTTGATCTCAAATATATTTCTACTGATTTTGGCAGGATGCATTCTAATTAACATATTTTCTTTATCACATCTCAAACTGCCTGCAAGCACCCCGCAAGCAAGAAGCAGGACGTGGCTAAGCACAACTGGTTGGCAAGGTCAGCCAACATCTATTCATCCAGGCAATGTGTGCCTCCTCCTAATTATAGCCGGATCATTGCTGGGGTGTCATGTTGGATGAATACAAACATGCAAATAGAGTAACTCAAGAAAAATTACAGCAATAAACAGACAAAGTTAGAAAAATATTTCTAAATATCATATTAATCACATTTCAACATAAAGAAAATGACTAATAATAATAACCTACCACATAAGAATTCCATTCATATTATATTAACTAATAGGAACTGACTCTCACATAATCATTAATTT
Source organism: Xenopus borealis (assembly GCA_024363595.1). Classification (NCBI taxonomy): domain Eukaryota; kingdom Metazoa; phylum Chordata; class Amphibia; order Anura; family Pipidae; genus Xenopus; species Xenopus borealis. Next base: position 140,190,585 of record CM044431.1, read on the forward strand.
TACAGAGCTCCCAGGAGGAAAGACGAGACCCAGGGATGGAGAAATTACCTGTCAAACATTGCACTGAAGCTGTGGAGAGAACTGGCACATGAGTGAAATGAATGCTAATGTTCCTATAGCAAATCCTACGTGCTCCACCTGATCTACCTGATCATAAACCAAGGTAAAAATAGAAAGCAGCTCGTTAAAACTGCCACATTACAGAAATTTAAAAGACCATACTAAAGAGAACATTAAGAACAAATTAAGAACTAAGCTCAAATATTCAACAATGGATGCTCTTTTAACTCATTTGGGAATATATTTTAAAAATGTGGGTAAAAACAATGGGTAAAGTAGCATAGGCTAAATGTATGACAATGCTTTGCGGATAACAAAACTGCCCTATTCTAATTAAGCACTTTAGTTTGCTTTCCTAAACCAAAGGTATCTCATTCAATTCAAGATTCAGAGCTAAATCAAACACAGACATCATCAGTAGTGCAGTAAATTAAAAAGAGCTAACATGGAGTCATAGCATTGTTCAGTCCTATCACATCCTTATATGATTTATTATAATTATACCAACAAATATGTTATGCATGGCCACTTTAATACCTAACTACTGTAAACTGAATTTTCTATGCCTTCCAAGAAGCAGACAATTAGAATTTTTTTCTCAGGTTCATGGTCTCACTCTTCCTGTCATATCTGTACAGATACTAAGAAGTTTTTTTCTCCTGCCTCACCGAATATTTCCAGATTTTCATACGGCAGCTCTGTCAGAATGACTCATATACTCATCAGTTCTCCTGGGCTTCTTCTAAAAGATGCACTTGCAAGGTGTGGGCAAACTTGATAGGTTTCTTTTTATAGTATTTGAACTCTTAACCCAATGAGATATATGCTACTTACATCTTCAGATTCAAAAACATGGCAGATCATCTTGTATTGCCGCTTTCCATCTTGAGAAGGGTGAGAGGCCTCCACACTGTCTTGTGAGTTAGAGCGTGGCATGCGCCTCCGTGCCATGAGAACTACAATATTGCCAATATCTGCAATGTAAGAGATGGTCCTCAAAGGATGATCCATCATTGTCTCCTGCGGAAACGATGAACAATTAAGCGGTTATCATTATGGGCATGGGTTATGGCTGAAGAGTAACTGATCACATATAATAATCACAGAGTAGACAGGAATGAACAGAAAAAAAACAAATATAAATGAAGGCTACACCATCTATGGAATTTACAATCTCACATAGACACGGATACTTTTAAAATACAGATATTATTTCCTTTGAACTGGCCTACTGAATAGCTCAAACTTGGACCATATAGGCAGATATAGGGAACCATTAAGCATTCCTAACATGAAATGGCAGAGATGCAGGATGCCATCAGGATTCCTAGGCTCATCTTTTGGTAAACCTGAAATCTGGCTGTACAATCTTGGTGGAGAATAGAACCGAAGAGAAAAAACAGAGGAGAAATGGTCTGACCTTGTTTTTATTTTTTAAAAATAAAATAAAAAACTTTACAAGGGAAAGAGGATGCTGCATATCTAAGCACTGTCTGAGCAGCACCTGCAACTGATCCTTTGTGAATAGGCAATTACTGCAGTGTCATGGGGACACATGACAAAACTGGATGTTTGAAGGCATTCAGAACACAAATAGGATTCCCTTTCTAAGAGAACTTGTTCCAAAATATGCTGTCATTATAGGTAACCATTTTAATACAGAAGACAGTCTGAGCCTATTTATTAAAGGGGGTACACAGAATACAGTTTTAGTGAAACCACATGCTTTTGTGTGTATGGCTCCTGGGTTAGTTAAGCAATTCACATTCAATGAATGAATGTAAAAAAACAAAAAATAAATACAAGGCAGGTTTCATTGTTTTATAATTTGTTTCCCCTTGGATGTTGCTCTCAGTGGCCTCAAAAGACTTCCAGACTTGGAGGCAAGTTTCTGTTTCATAAAAACCATGTGTACTACCAAACAGATCCTCCTGTAGGCTGCCAGTCCACATCGGGGCTACCAAAACAGCCAATCACAACCCTTATTTGGCACTCCAGGGAGCTTTTTTCATGTTGGGTTGCTCCCCACCTCCTTCTACATCTAAATGTTGGTAAAAAAAAAAGTTGGAGACCCATCGACAGACCAGCTTCAACTGATCAGGAGCAGAACCATCTTGATACGGGCAAGAATGCACAGTAAACATCCATAAGGTAAAATACCTGCTCACTTACCTGGGTGTCAGCATTCAATACTTTTATCCTCTGTGTTGAAATAAAGAGATCCACTTCAGTCATAGGTTGCGCCTCCCCTTCTGCAGCCTACAGAATGTAGTCCGGTAAAAAGAGTTCATACAATTGACAATAGCATGTTTCAATAGGGTGGCTAGTTAATAATACACCTGGGTATCAGAACAACAGACATTAGCAGTTTCACCGAATGTAAATACTAGGCTTAAAGGTTTAGCAACATAAGGCTTATGGCATATGACTTGCTTCCATTGTATCTAGGGTCCAGGGGTAGGTGGCACTGAGCATATACCTCTTTTACCTGCAGTCTTTTAGGTTCTGGTCTTATATAATTCTGAAGGACCACTTATCCTGTGAACACACAAATACAAGCACCGAAGGGAACAGATCAAGATTTCAGCAGAGAAACATACTCCTAAAAGAACTATGACTTTTTAAACTAAATTTCTATTGGTTTGTTTTTAACCCATTATACTGGGAACTGCAATGACCTCATGTATGTCCCTTGCAAGATTTGGTTTTCATCCTATTGAAGAGCAAAGTTATAATCACAGAATATATCTTTAGCTGAGGGTGCAGTTACATTTAGTTACATATTTTCACCAGTACGCAGGCTCCTGTTCAATAACTATGTATATTAGATTTAGGAGTCTTTTTGTAGCATACTGCAGATCAATGGACTACATGAATATCTATCTATACACAAACACGCAATCTTACCAATGATGTTACATTGAAAACGAAATTGAAAAAAAAAATAAGGCCTGAAATATGCAATTTGCAAAAGTGTTTAACATATTCAAATTTTAGAGCTATCCTTTGCAGGTGGCAGCATCAGTGGCCATTATCAGTAGGCTCTGGGCATCTTGTTAAAGGGGGTGGTTCACTTTTATGTTAACTTTTACTGTTATAGAATGGCTCATCCTAAGCAACTTTTCAATCATTACTTATTGTTTATATTTTTTTAATCATTTGCCTCTTTGGTTCTTTAAAATGGGGGTCATTGACCCAATCTAAAAACAAATTTCTTATTTGTACTTTTTATTATTCTTTCTATTTACCTTCGGGTGATAACAGAATCTTAGGAGAATGTATGTATTTCAGTAGAACACTGTTCCCAAACACAAGCCAAAGTAACACTGGCCAGATAAATTAGCCCAAAGTTCCATAACTTTGTAAAGAGTGTTCAAGGCTCTTACCCATCAATGTTTTCATATGTTTTTACGATAAAAGGTGCCTCTGCATATATTAAAATTTAGGGGTTGAATACTTTACTACAAAAGGTCTGCAGATTCTCTAACCAATATCAATATAAAGTATGTTAGGCTGTTGTTCTGATATCAGATGTTTTGACATATCCAATACAATTTAATGACTAAAGAAATCAGGCAAGCAGTGAATATGTTAAATATTGTCACACATATTAAAAAGGGTATGTACACGTTTTTTCGAACGTTTTTCAATTTTGTGGAGTATTAGAATTCTTTTTTTGCATCCAGCAACATTTATTTCTCATTAAAATTGTGTATTTAGCTCATAAGAAGGCTACATAAATGAAAAGTTCCACCATTAACATTACCTCAGATAACTAATATAAAAGGCAGAGTGACCCACTGATTCCACCTTCTCCAGTCCACGTTCTCAGAATTTCAAGCTAAAATCCCATCCTACCCAGTAGAGTTGAACTCAACAGCCAGAAGACTGCAGCTCACCCAATGAAAATGGCTTGGGGTAAAGAAGATGAGATGAACTGAGCAAAGAAAACCATAGAAAGGCTGTTTTGATGGAGAATGCTTAGTTTAGGGGGATTAGTTTAGAGGGCAGTTTGCTGGATGCAGAAAACATGAAATGCAAAGAAAGAAAAAAAAGAAGAAACAAAAGTTAAAAAAGGAACAAGCATAAAATCAAACTGATGATTTGGTACTGCACCTTCTTTCTGGTTTTGGCTAATTTCTGGGCCATCTGCTTAGCATGAAATAAACAGAAACAGGAATACAGTTAGAGAATACATCACATAAACTATACCTAAACAGAGGGGGGTATCAAACAGAGGAGCCCCCCTCATCTGATACACTGCTGCTGCTGGCCCAGTTCCCTAAACTGCAACACAAACATCAGAGCTCAGTTTTTGTTGTCAGATTAGGTTAAATATTTAGCCCCATAAATCCGAGTCTTTCACCTTTGCTGTTGAGCTATGAACCATTGAAACAATAATTGCATATACATAAGGAACAAGACTACATTTAATGGCACCACTGCTCCTTGTTTCTATGCAGAGCCCTCTCTGTGATGAAAAGGGCCAAAAACTAAAAATTAATAGCATGAAATAACTAATATTGAAGTATGGATGCAGCTTTGTAAAAAATGAAGATGCAGGGAAGTTGAACTCTTTATCCTTGTTTGTAGAGTCTCGATTTGTGACGTGCATTAAAACGACAAGAGGTTGTGCAAGCTACGCATTACAGCTTTGGTGGTAATACACAGGGCTGATTAACCAACATAGGTTCTATACTAAACCAGTGTAGCTCTCCATAGCAACCAATTCATTTTCAAATTGCAGGAGGCTGACCAGAACTTGTTGCTGATTGGCTCTCATTAGTAACTGCGCTGATAAAATTTAGCACCAGTGTTAGTAAGTCGGCTGCCAAGACATTGATGGGAAACATTTTGAAGTGTGTTAAGACTGCATATTAAAATTCATAAACTCACCTTAATCCGACTGACAGCTTCCTGTGCTTGCATCATACGCACATTCTTAGAAGGGGTCTTGTCGGAAAGAAGTTGTGTAGAGCCGAGGTAATTGGCAGCAAAAATAATTCCATCAATTAGGTCTTCTGGATCGCAGGGTCCGGGCACTGGAACAACACGTCGAGATAACTATGTATTCTATGTGCACAATAAAGTCGTAAAAGTTCAGTTTATATTGTAGTATTATAGAACACAGCAGGATCTGCCTTTGATAATATCACAGGCATCAAGGCACAAACCTTTGACTGAAACCAGTGGAAATGGTATATTATATATATATATATATTGGCCTAAATTCCTTAAGTGGCCAAAACTATTTTCTGTGTAGATGTAGAGCTTACTTTACAGTTATTCAGTTGAGTAAAATTCAGTAAGTTATGGGATCCCTGATCTGGAAACCTGTTATCCAGAAAACTCTGAATAACAGAAGGCCAGGACATCTTAAGCAAATAGTTAATTTTTTTCATTTTTAAAAATTTCCTTGCACCTGATCCTAACTAAGCTGCACAAATCCATATTGGTGGCAAAACAATCATACTGGGTTTAATGTTTAAATGATTATCCATGATTTGGTGATACAAATTACTTAAAGATCCCTTATCCAGTAAAACCCCAAGTCCCCTGCATTCCGAATAATAGATCCTATACTGATCATCTGTTTTAAATAAGGACCTCATTGGTTGCGGTGGGTTACTGCACCTGGGCAAATGTTGCACCTTTTATTTCATGAGGGCAAATTCTAAAAGTTAGATGATGACTGAGTTTTCAGCTGGCAGACTGGGAAAGTCATAGCTCTAGTACCACCCAGGGTTACCTTCCCCGTAAAATAAAACTTTAAATTATGTGGATTTGTATAAAATGCTTGCTGTAGATGAAATTAATTTCAACATTAAATAAATTCAATAGGTTAGGTTTACTTCCAATAAGGATTAGTTAATTATATTAGTTAATTCAATTATATATTATATTATATATATTATATACTGTATATTGTATATTCTTTGGTTTAAATCCATGGTCAAAAAATTTGAGTCTATAAGAGATGTCCTTTGCATAATCCAGAACTTTCTGGTTTCCGGATAACAGATTCCATACCTGAACCAATAATGGTTTTTAACTGGTGGTGATTTAACAATATTGAGATTATTCTGAACAGTGAATCATCCCAATATTAGTTTTTATCTGTGAGTGGAAGCAGCTTCAATTTGTTAGAATCAAAGCCTCTAAGATTAATGGGACACAGAGCATTTTGAAGGTCATTTAATGACTTGAGTGTTTCTGAGAAGAAGTCTGCTTGTCACTGTCAAATGTGCTTTATGCATTGACCTCTATGAAAAGGCAGATACAGCTCAGCTTGGGCCTCATTACCGTATCTCAAACGTTCTATTTGCTATAGTCTTAATGAAGCAGTGGCCTTTCTTGACCAAATTCACAAGCAACTTTGTCACAGTGAAAATGAATACATATTTTAATGAAAAAAATGTGAGAAACTAATTAGCAACAGACTTTGATGCGTACCTTCAACGTAGGTTGGGAATGAAGCCAAGCTCTTTCTTGACTGTAATTAAGACAAAGAGTTTATTTTAGACAAAGGAAGACACAAAAGAAGTATATAAAGCTGTTCCGTGCAAAAACAGAAATTAAAGCATTCCCAAAACACAGTCCGCCAGCAGTTTGTTTAAAAAAAAAAAAAAAATTAGATTGTTTTCAAACGATTAGAAGTTATTTCGTGAATTATGTGCAGACGTGTTTATTAGTGTGTTTAGGTAATTAGGGAGTTCTCAAGTGTATTTGCAGATTCCTGATAATCTGAGAATTCTTGCAAACACTGCATGCTACCTCAGTAGTCACTGCCTAGGTGACGGTCAGCGGGTTTTCTGGGCTTCCAGTGCAGCTGCAATTAAAATTACAGTAAAGTATTCACAAAACAACAAATATTACTGTGCCCAAGGGTCTGCAGGTAGTTATATGAAGTAACACTTTCTGCATTGAGGGCTCAAGCTAAAAGCTTATTTTATTTCCTTCTAAACCTGCTGCTGTAAAACATGGAGTCACTCATATAGGAGAGTTGAGCTGCATATCATTATACACCAATAATCCAACCCTCAGCCCCACATAAAGTACACCCCAGGTGTCTTTCCATTAACATTGTCTAGTGCAGTGATCACCAATCAGTGGCTCGCGAGCAACATGTTGCTCAACAACCCTTGGATGTTGCTTCCAGTGGTCTCAAAGCAGGTGCTTATTTTTGAATTCTTGACTTGGAGGCAACTTCTGGTTGCATAAAAACCAGGTTTATGGCCAAACAGAGCCTCTTGTAGCATGTCAGTCCACCTAGGGGCTACCAAATACCCAATCACAGGCCTTATTTGGCACCCCCTGGAACTTGCTTCAGTTGATCCCCTTTTGAATGTGGCTCATGGGTAAAAAAGCAGAGCTGGGAGAAATTTTGGGAGTCAAAACATTTTTGGCAACTCGACTTCTAATAACTCTAAATACAAGCACAGAAAATAATCAAATCAGATTTAAGAGCTTCTATGAAGGAGAATATGGCAGGAGCAATTCTGTTTCTAAGGTCAATGCTTCAGTTAATTTTGGATTTTATTTAACATCTATTTTACATCTATATGCCAGGTTCAATGAATATACAAGTTGTTTTTTTCAATTGCGTTTGGTTTATGTAGTTTAACTTTGATTTTGTTTTAGAATTAGCAAAAGATGAGATTTTTATATTTGAGCTTTGGAAGTTATAAAATGCCTTGTATATTGTGTAATTGTGCCCTAAAGTGTAATTAACAGATAGCATGCACTGATAAAAGCTTTGTGTTTGCTTCAGAAAGACAAGCTGCTGTGTAGCCATTGGGGCAGCCATCCAAGCTGGAAAAAAGGCACAGGTTATATAGCAGATAACAGATAAGCCCTGTCCAATATAATGGTGTTTTATATGTTATGTGCTAAGTAACCTGTGCCTTTTCTGCTTTTCTCCAGCTTGAGTGGCTGCCCCCATGGATACACAGCAGCTTGTTTACATAAACTATAATAGGGTTTCTGAAGCAAGCACACATATTTCACCTGATACATTTTTGGTTTTTAGTGTTACGGTTCCTGGTGTTACTGTTCCTATAAAACCATAGGAATGAGATGTACCATAAACCGAGGAGTCAGAGGATATACCAGCTTCACAGCCCTGTAAAATAAGGTCTAGTGCATTGCCAAGGCTGGTCATAGGGCATCCTGGCATGTTATGAAAACAAAAAATAATGTAATTTTCAGGCTAACTTGTGGAAAGTAGTTCTGAATTAATATCCACTCCAAGATTTATTCTCTTTTCCTTGTCGTTTTGCCAGCAGACAAAATTTTGTGATTTCGGTCATTGGATGAAATAATTGGTACAAGCCTAACAGTATGTATCCATACTAACTGCTGTCCTCGGAAAGAGCAAGTGTTACAAAGGGGTCATTTTTTCATTTAATGCCACCGAGTTCTATGCAGCTTTTCCAGAATATACAAAACGATATTATCCAAAAAGGTTCCATGAGTCCAACACATAGAAATGGCATTCTGTGTGATATTATACGCTTGGGTCATTCAGTATTAAAAGTTTATATGAATGAGTATTATGATCTTAATCATACCTGCCAATTGTTACTCTGGTTTTCATAGGAAAGCTACAGTGTCTGGGCACATCAAGTATGATCCAATGATGTGGCATGCTAACATTTACCTATAGACAGCACCTGGGAGAACACATTTCTATGCAGGTGTGCAATATTTACAGCGTTTAACGCCCACAGAAGGAGAGAAGCCTCTACTCAGTAATTTTAGCATCTTTCCCAACGTAAGGATGCCAAAGACCCAGCTATTAGACACGGGTTTAGTTCTCCTTTATAGAACTGGAATACCAGAGTAACACTTACAGCCGTTTGGTTGACCTCAGCTTCATTGACAGTAATAATGTCAGGCATTTACGGCCTCCACTGAGACAATGGCAGTTCAGGCAAGGCCACAGCCGCAGACTGAGCCAGTTATGCATGCAGTCTTTGAAGAAATATAGCAGATGGAAAATATATATTTAGCTTGTAATATTTGCATTAGACAAACCCATTGGGAAATATAAAATGAAGGCATCCTACCTTTTAAGTCAGTGATGATTAGCAATATTAACAGAAATGTGCTCACGAGACATTGCATTGCAAGATGATAATTACCCAGCGCAACCTAAATTAAAATAACCTGCCTATGTCTAGATTTGTCCTGCAAGGTTAGCTTTAAAAAAGCGTACGGCATAATGAATGGCTTGTTGGCAACAGGTTTACAAGCAATTGCATGGTATTTTAATAAAAAGGAAAAGAAAATCTTCAGACTCCCCAAAAACAACAAATTTAATTTCTATGGACTTTAAATATAAATGAACAAAATATACTGCACTCACAAGTTTTAGCATTAAACAAAAAGCATTCCTTAAAAAAAAACAACAAATACAAAGAAATAATACATGAATAGTGTGTAAATGATATCCTAATAAACGGTTCTTAGTTATATAATTGGTTATAATGGGTGCTATAACAAATATTGTACCTCCTTTGTAAACCATGAGGACAGTACAAGTCACCTCGGAGTACTATAACATGTCTTCAGCCTTGTGCCTTGATACGGTCACACAACTTCTCGGGGACTTCTAACATCCTTATATTTTTAATAGGAGTTACATAATTCTATCTTGGGGATGCACCAAATCCCAGATTCCGTTGGGATAGAGCTAAATCAGAGCCTTTTCAGCAGGATTCACATTCATCTGAATCAAAGTGCCTGGCCTGAAACCTACAAATGATGTCACACAAGAACACAGATTTTCTTCTCCTTTATTTGCACTAATTTGCATATGGAAATTATGGTATGGACTCAATTCTGAATTTGGCTGAATCCTTAATGAAAGAATTGGAATTCGGACAAATCTCAAAAAACTGGATTTGTTGCATCCCTGTTCTCTTAGTGCCACATACTAAATATGGGGGTAATTGTGTAGTCAGAGGCCAATACAAAACCTTTATAGACCAGCACCAAAATATATGACTTTTATACAGGCATTGGTATTGTTATTCAGTATGCTTGTTAACTGGGGTTTTCTGGAAATTGATATTTGTGTAATTTGGCTCTTCATACCTCAAGTCTACTAGTAAATTATGTAAACATTAACTTACTTTTATAATCACATGTGCAGGGAATTGTGAGCTTTGGAGGGTGCAAGCCGAGGACAGATGGCTGCTGATACAAAGTAGCAAAAACATGAAACCAATGGGGAAAAGGTATTGGTGCTGGCCTCTCCCACCACCAGTTTTAGTATAAGAAAAATTGAAAAAGCCAATACCTTAATCAAAAATGGGGTGTTCCCAGATTTATTGTAGTGCTCCAGACACCCGAGTCATGTTCAGATGTTTCGGGTTGTCACTTGAGGAAGGGCAGTTGTCCCGAAAAGTCTGAACATGACTCACGTGTCTGGAGCACTACAATAAATCTGGGAACACCCCATTTTTGATTAAGGTATTGGCTTTTTCAATTTTTCTTATGCTGATACAAAGTAACAGCAGTCAGCCAGCTCAGCAAAGTAGTCGGACAGATCAGAAGGACAGCAGGTAGCTAGGCTTCGAGAACTGTCAGAAACCATTAAAATCTGCATATTTTTTTAATTGATGTATAATGCACAGTTGCTTGAAATTAGGTTTACTTTTCAAAAAGCTATATTATGTTTGTGTGGAGTTCCCCTTTAAATGCACCCAATAGGCTGGTTTTGCTTCCAATAAGGATTAATTATATCTTAGTAGGGATCAAATACAAATTTATGTTTTATTATTACAGAAAAAGACAAAATAATTATTTGAATAAAATGGAGTCTATGTGAGACGGTCTTTCCATAATTCAGAGCTTTCTCAATGGGGGTTTCCATACCCGTATTATATTAAATTACATGAATATTATTTTGTGTATATTTTATTATTTAAATTACTTAATATGCATTTTCTCAGAATCACATACAACAAAGAGCAAGCTCAGTCTTTCACTAAGGGTTGAGCATATACACATTTATATATTTTGGTGCTATTCTATAGAGGTTTTTTTAACCTAACACTAAGGGGCAGATTTACTAAATTCACATAAATAGATCGAAGTTTGATCGAATTCTGAGATTCTGTGATTTAATCGGATGGTCGAATATACAAATTTGGCCACTTCGATCATCGAATACCGAAAATTCGAATGAGCGAATAGATCGAATGATCGGATATTCGATAATTTGACCATTCGATGATCGAAGGTCTTTAACTTTAAAAATTTCTTCGATTGCCCACTTCGCCAGATTGAACCTACCGAATTGCAATAGAAGCCTATGGGAAGCCCCCCATAGGCTTTTTTTCAAACATCTGCTTGAATACCATTCGTACGATCGAACGCCTCGATAGTTCGCAATCGTACGATTTCATCGAGAAATCGATTATTGAGGAAAAAATTGCCTAAAACTATTCGATAAGCATTCGATAGTCGACTGCTTATCGAATTTCAAAGGAATTCGAGGATTTTTAGGTGAATAATAGTAAATCTGCCCCTAAGCCATCTGCATGCATGTGGACATCTGTTATGCACAATGAATTTTGTGTAGAACACAATTTTTGGCAGTTTATAAAAGTGTGCAGAGTGCTTTACAAAATGCACACAAGACACTTTTTTTGGCACACGACAAAAACCTTTTTGTTTGAGGGAACATTGCTTGAAAGCAGAAGTCAACACATTACGCCAGCACTCGTCTCTGCATAAAAGCAGAAGTCACACTTAAAGCCAAACTTTTTGTGAGACTCTACAACTCAGAGTGCACGTCACTTTGTAGTCTTGCTTTATTTCGGAAAGCCATGGGCTGTAATGGTCTGCCTATGGATCAAATATTCCTTGTTCAACACCTAATCTGCAGGTACCACCGAAAGCTTCTGCAGGATAAATGTTTGTGGGGGAAAATACCTACCTCCTTGTTTGTAGAGGACTCTGCTGCATCACATACATTTTGATGATTTTGCCGATTTGTTGATTCAGCCCCCTGGGGTGATGAAGAATCAGGAGATGGAGACTAAACAAACCAAAGAACACAGTAATGATTCAGAGAAAGTAAAAGACAAACATAAAAAACAGTTTCTAACGTCTCTGTATTTCAATGCATTAACAATAATTAGCTCTATGTTTTACACATTCCTCCTATTATATATTTTTTTCTCCTGCAGTTTCACATTTCAACCTGCTGACTTTCATGTCTTTAATAAAGCACTTTGCTATTACTAGTGTAATCACAACTGAAAAAGTAAAGGAGATGCAAATCTTGCCTGGGATACCTGTACAGGTATATAAAACACACAGTTTACTCTATAGTGACAATAAACCTGGATTGGCAGCTTGTCACATGGACTATACTAGTTCAGCGGTGTGCAAAAGTTTGTCAGCAACAAGATTTTCTGGATCAAACAGAAAACATAAAATATTGCTGGCCCACAAATCCAAGCAAAAAAAGATCTTCTAAGGACAGAGATTTGCACTGATTAATATATAAAATAATCACACAGCACACTGAATAATGCAGGGGAGAAAATGTCCAGGGTGTTATGCTTCATTAGAATTGGGACTTCCAACCTCACATTTTTCAGCTGCAAGTATAAGAGAAGCAACTAGAGGACTGCAGGATGGAAGATTTGTGAGGTTTGCATTACAATATTATTATTGGAGTTGTTCAGAGCACAAGTCACGTGACTGAGGGCAGCTGGGAAACTGACAAAATGTCTAGCCCCATGTCAGATTTCAAAATTAAATATAAAAACATCTGTTTGCTCTTTTGACTCTTGACTTCTATCAACAATGATAACTGTGAATACAGTGGCGTTCCTGGGGTGCTGCCTCCTGGGGTAGAAGCCTTAATGCTGCCCCCCCCCCCGGACTTACGTTTGCTTTGGAGCAGGTCAAAGTGGACCTGCATCACTAGTGCAGAGAACACAGTTGTGCTCATTGCACTAGGAGAGCCAATTTCCCAATTTAAAAAAAAAAAAAAGGGGGGGGGGAATTTGTCTCAAAGCTTTTTGCCACCCTTGGTAACTTGTTGTTCGTTGCAGCTTGGAACAAGGTTCTCATTGACATACCTCCCAACATTTTGGAAGTAAAAAGAGGGACATATTTTTTTTGGTTACAAAGTATTTTACTTGCACCTGTTAGCTGTTCTGGGCTCTCTGCCAAAAGCCAATTAAGTTAGAAACTGTTTCTTTTTCTTGGCTGTTAAATGCAGAGAAAATAGGGACTTTCTAGTACAAATGCAGGTTGAGCTGTCAAAATAGAACAGCCCTTTGTGGATAGCAAAATAGATGACATTAAATGGGCTAATCTAGATTTTTAAAAATAATTTCCTTTTTCCAGAGACAGCCTATTGGATGTATTTAAAGGGGTTGTTCACCTTTGAGATAACTTTTAGTATGATGTAGAGAGTGACATTCTGAGATAATTTGCAATTTGTTTTCATTTTTTATTAGTTAAGGTTTTTGAGTTATTTCGCTTTTTATTCAGCAGCTCTTCAATTTGCTTTTCAAGCAGTCTTGTAACTAGGGCCCAAATTACCCTAGCAACCATACATTGATTTGAATAAGAGACTGGAATGTGAATAGGAGAGAGTCTGAATAGAAGGATCAGCAATAAAAAGTAGCAATAACAATACATTTGTAGCTTTACAGAGCATTTGTTTTTTTAGAAGGGGACGGCGACGCCCATTTGAAAGTTGCAAAGAATCAGATGAAAAGACAAATGACTATAAAACTATAACAAATAAATAATAAAACCCAATTGAAAAGTTGCTTAGAATTGGCCATTCTATAACATAATAAAAGTTACCGTAAAGGTGAACCACCCCTTTAATGTTTACATGACTTTCTAGTACACTTAGGGGGTCGAATTTTGAGTTTATGGGAGTTTCTAAAAACTCCCATAAACTCAAAAATCGAGTGAATAGAACTGACCTGCAAATTCAAATCAAATTATTTTTTAAGAGCTCTTCTTGTGTTGAGATATATGTGGCTTCTGCTTTAAAGGAACTGCTAAATAAAAAAAAATTCTAATATAGTTAGTTAGCCAAAAATGTAATGTATAAAGGCTGGAGTGACTGGATGTCTAACATAATAGCCAGAATCCAACTTCCTGCTTTTCAGCTCTCTTGTTTTCCACCGACTGGTTACCCTGGTGACCAGGCTGTAACCAATTAGTGACTTGAGGGGGGGCACATGGGTCATAACTGTTGCTTTTGAATCTGAGCTGTATGCGGAGGATCAACTGCAAACTCACTGAACAGTTATGTCCCATGTAGGGTTGCCACCTGTTCGGTTTTGACCCGGACAGCCCGGCATTTTGAAGGGCTGCCCGGGTCAATACTTCCTGTATTTCCGAGATTAGCTTGATTCACACAGTGATCGGCCAATCAGCGATCGCTTCATCATAGTCCCGCCCCCTGACGTCACTGGCCCGCCCCCTGTCTGGGATCAGCCACATGAAAAGGTGGCAACCCTAGTCCCATGTGGGCCCCCCTTCAAGTCACTGACTAACTCAAAGTTAAAGAGCTGAAAAGCAGGAAGTTGGATTCTGGCTATTATGTGAGACATCCAGTCACTCCAGCCTTTATACATTACATTTTTGGCTAACTAACTATATTAGAAACATTTTTATTTTGCACAGCCTATATATTTATCCAGTTTTTATTTTTACACTGAACTGTTCCTTTAAGAAACACTGAATAGTTGACTTTTCTGTAAGAAAATACCATGAAGCTGAAAATAAAATAAAATAAAAGCCAGAAATAAAACTGTGAGCAATACTAGCAAGCTCTGCACTGCAGTGATTTTGGTTAAGGTTTGCACTAAGTAAGTGTTTTTACTGCACTGTAAAACAGAGGCAATTTTAGGCTGCAAATGAAACCAATACACGATTTGAACCAAAGCCCAAGCAGAGTTTTCAAAAAATCCATTATCACAGGTTAAGCACAACCCTTCAGCCAAGTGCTTTGCAGAGAAAGGCAGACCTTATTGCAAAATCCGTGCCAAGATCAGATGAATGAGTTGTATGAATTACAGAAGCAGAGATGAGCCTACTGGCACAGACCAAATGTATTTGTGACAAACCAAATTAGCGGAAGAATGTTAAATTAAGAGGATGGTCATCTAGGGACTTGTTATTCCTATGGCAATCCAATCAAATGTAGATCATTTCTGGTTTGGATATGCGTGTTGGTGGCTGACTGTAATATGGTGGGCAGAGAAGTAAATATATGCCGGACAAAGAGCCAAGAAGAGGCATCATTGAAAAATGCCTCTGTTTTACCCAAGCAACATTCACAGACATAAGTAGCACAGAATAAATGCAAACCTGCAAAGAAAAAAACGTCACTGATATAATCATACAAACTGTGTGAATGCTTAATTCTACTACATAAACAGGTTTCCCTTTTTTTTCTTCTACTTTTTAGAACATATTTATCAGTAGTCAACCTTATATTTTTTGCTAACACAAATCCAACCATGCTCTTTGTCAATCATTTAGATCAGGTGAAATCTGCCAGTGACTCCCAGCATGAGTGTTTTGCTGGTACCTTAAACAAATCAACCTAAAAAGTGTAAAATAAAAATGCAGACTGTTTTTGACAGATTTAATAAACATCCTCTACACTAGTATCTCAATGACACACATGCTGGGGAGCTTGGGTAATGAAATTCCTGAAATACCTTTGAATGGCTGCGTTTTCCAATCGCCAGTGGCAACGAAACAGCCCATGAGAAATGTCCCTTTGCCTGGATTTCTTTTAATAGAGGTAGTTACACTTTAAGGGAAGCAACAGACCCAGGTACTGTTAAAAGGATACTGTCATGGGAGGTTTTTTTACAAAATCCATTTAACAGAATTTTACACTAAAATCAGTTTCTCAAAAGAACAAACAGATTGTTTTATATTTAATGTTGAAATCATGGGGCTAGACATATTGTCAGTTTCCCAGCTGCCCCAGTCATGTGACTCTGATAAATTTCAGTCACTCTTTACTGCTGCGCTGAAAGTTGGAGTGATATCACCCCCCTCCCTTTCCCCCCCAGCAGCCTAACAACAGAACAATGGGAAGGTAACAAGTGACAGCTCACTAATAAAAGACAACAGCTGCCAGGTAGATATTAGAATAACACTCAATAGTAACATCCAGGTTCCACTGCGACACATTCAGTTACATTGAGTAGGGGTAACAACAGCCTGTCAGAAAGCAGTTCCCTCCTAAAGTGCTGGCTCTTTCTGAAAGCACATGACCACGCAAAATCGAATTTTGAAAATTTGATTGGATCGAATTATTTTAATAAAAATCTATTCAAATATTCAACTATTCAACAGTCGAATTACTCAAAATTTTTACCGAATCGGGTTTCATTATTTTTGATCGAATAAAAATATTCAATCGAATGATTAAAATCGTTCGATCCAAATGATTTTATTGATGGATCGAATATTTTCTATTCGATCGTTCGGCCAATCGACTTGCAGTAGAATCCTTCGATTCAATATTCGAATTTGAAGGATTTTACTTCCCCAACAAGTCCCATGGTCGAATTGAGGGTTTTTTAACCCTCGAATTTGACTAATAGTAAATCTGTGCCTATGCCTAATTATATATAGAGAAATATACCATCAATGTCATAGGTGCTCTTCTTTACTATAGACAATTTAACAAAATTAATTAGTTTAGGTTAATGAACCTTCTAGAACTGACAGAAAAATTGGGAGAGGAAACAGAATTCCTTAAAAACAGCACTTAAAGGCTATTTGAATATCTTGACATAATTGTTACTACTTGCACACTTTCTTTTTAATGGTTCCCATGGGAACAAAAATAACCTGTTCCCTTAAGAACATTTCTTACATTTTTGTTGTACCATTTACAGTATTTTCACCTATTTCCCCTGACAACTTAGTGAATTCCCCAAAGAGGCAGTGGGTTGCATAGTGCTCACCTAAGCATTCATCATAAACTAATTATTATGCCATATGGGTTCTAAAAACCTCTGACTTCAATGTTTACTGGAAAAAAAACATCTAATTAAACAACTGTTATGTGCTGTATCCAAAAAAAATATATAATTCAAACTATACTTACATCTTCATCACGATAGTCTGCTTGATAATTCCAAAAATTCTCCATATCGTTCAGTGCCTTTATCTAATGAAGAGTAATATCTAAAGAAGTCTACCCACGTGAACCTGAATGAGTGCACTGGTGCTGGGTACTTGGCAGCATTGTGAAAGAACTCAATAATGCAGGGAGCAGTAACTGGAGACGGAGGAATACTCTGTTATCTGAGAACGGTATTATGACGGTACAAATTATTTTCCATGAAGCCGTGTGCAAGTATTGTCACTACTACCTCAGAGAGGTACAAAGTCAAGTTTTCACTAGGAAAGTGAGTTCCGTGACTTTGTTTTATCCCATACCATAATTATATCATGGATGCAAACTTAACAAAAAGCCAAATTATTTGTTCATTTCAAGGTCTCTTGTCAATAATCAAATTTCTTGTGTTTCCATTCTATAATCAATATCTTAGCCCTCTTCAATGAGTCTTAGACAACAGCTTTAAGACTACTACAAAAAAGATGCATCATTGCCAAATGAACTGAACAAATTCTTTGCACGTTTTGAAACCTAAAACAGGGAACCTACAAGGAAATTGACCTCCTTCCAGAATGACCAGGTTCTCTGTATTACCAGCAATGAAGTCAAAACGACCCTCCACAGAATAAACCCTCGGAAGGCAGCAGGTCCTGACAATATCCCAGGTCGGGTGCTACAGGAATGTGCTTAACAGCTTACAGACATTTTCACTGATATCTTCAACACATCCCTGAGCTCAGCTGTTGTTCCTGCATGCCTAAAAACCACCAAAATTATACCAGTGCCAAAAAAGTCTACCGTGTCTTGCCTTAATGACTACCGTCCTATAGCACTCACGCCTATCATCTCAAAGTGCTTTGAGAAGCTGGTACTTAAAAATATGAAAACAAAAATCCCACAAAACATAGATCCGCTACAGTTTGCCTATCGCCCAAATCGTTCCACAGATTTCAACTACACTTTCAAATGCAATTTCAACTGCACTTCATTTCACCCTTTCTCATCTTGATGAAAAGGACACATATGTCAGAATGCTATTTATTGACTTCAGCTCAGCATTCAACACTGTCTTACCACAGCAATTGGTAAGGAAGCTGGAACTGCTAGATATAAACACTTCCCTCTGTAACTGGATCCTTGATTTTCTGACTGATAGACCCCAATATGACTCAATAGGAGAGAACACCTCTGAGTATAGGCTCGTCCCAAGGATGTGTGCTTAGCCCACTTCTATTCACTCTGCTGACACATGAGTGTACTGCCCAGTACAATGCAAACCACATCATCAAGTTTGCAGATGACACAACGGTAGTAGGCCTTGTTAAGCTCCCCATAGAAGCAACGATCTTTCCCTGCCGAATGACCATTCTTAGCGAAGTCCGACCAATCTGTCAAATTATTGTGCAGTTAGTGGGATACAAACGATCGTACATCTTACGATTTTGCGTCCGACATTGGTCTGAAGATTGATCGGCCAGGTTAGAAAATCTTTATCGGTCCCCATGCAATCTACCTATGTTTGCAGGGCAAGCAGGCTGCGATCCTTCAGTTTTGCTGGCAATATCGCCTGAAATGGTCTTTTTAGTTGATGGACACATCGGACATTTAAACGATCGTTTTGAGAAAATCGCGGTCTCACGATAACCACCGGATCTTTCAAAAATCTTTACGTCTATGGCCAGCTTTAGGAAAAATGATGAGTCTGAATACAGAGAAGAAGTAAGGCATTTGGCAGACTGGTGCCAAAACAACAACCTGACTCTAAATGTCGAAAAGACTAAAGAAATGGTTGTTGACTTTAGGAAAAACCCTGCTACTCATCAACCACTACTCATCGATGGCTCCCCAGTTGAGATAGTTAACAATGTGAAGTTCTTAGGAGTGCATATGGCAAACGATCTTTCCTGGACCCTGAACATCAACTCTATTACAAAGAAAGTTCAACAATGCCTCCATTTTCTACGTAAGATAAAGAAAGCCAGTCTTCCCCCTCCCATTCTCAAAACATTTTATCAAGGCACCATCGAGAGTGCTCTCTGCAGCTACATCAAAATATGGTTTGGAAACTGCACAGTTGCAGAACAAAAATCCCTTCAACGGATTGTGAAAACTGCAGAAAGGATTATAGGAGAACCACTCCCACCCATCTCCCAAATCCACCAGAAACACATGATGCGCCAGGCAAATATTATAGCAAAAGACTATTCTCACCCATCTCATTCTCTGTTCAATCTCTTGCCATCTGGAAGGAGGTTCTGCAGCATTCAAACTAGAACTGCAAAACACAGCAAAAGCTTCTTTCCACAAGCAATTAGAGTGCTCAACAAATCTGTCTGTTACCTGCACCTACCACCCTATGTGCATAAGCAAGTGCATGTGATTTTGAAAAACAGGGTTTTTCCTATTCACTCGAATTTAACATTCTTTTAAATACATTTCGATTGGTGTATTTGTGTATTGGATGAATGAGAATCTTCATAGTCATATTTCGATTGGTGTTTTTTTTTTTTAATTTGGAGTTTATGGGAGTTTTTAGAAACTCTCATAAACTTGAAATTTGACCCTTAATAAATCTGGCCCTTAATTTTAAAGGACAGAAATACATTCTAGTTGCCAGATAGTAACGGACTATATTGTGTTAATATCTTAGGGGACCTTAGATTGCAAGCTCCACTAGTGCAGGGATTAATCTGGGATAAGGTATTCTTAATGCTTGGACAAGGATATATTGATGACTATTTATTAAAGTCTTTAATGCAGAACAGACAGAATTTACATGTTTATTTTGCATATTTCAAGCCCATGCATAGGGAGAACCCCTTTTCCTCAATGTTTGGAACTCCTCGACTGATAACCAAATTTTTCTTCTCATAACTATGTTCTTCTTTGAGTGGACCCGTCACTATTCAAAATCCTGTTTTATCACATTAGTCAAGCAAAATAAACATTAATTACACTATATAAATTATTTTAATCTTGTTTTCTTCAGTCTGGGAATTTATAATTATAGCAAGCAGGCAGGAGCCATTTTGTGGACACTGTTATTAAGGCAAGCCTTGCATCATCTCAGAATCTTGTTTTTGCACCAGAATAGGGGAACCGATGTCTATCCCCGTGTCCTGGCTACAAAATTAAATGGTTAAGAGAACTGGGGGAGCTGTGGCATCTAGGAAGTGCTGAATGGAAAGTGAAAGTAATTATCTGCCCTGCCTCTATGCCTAAGGCATAGAGGAGTGGCAGACAATATTTGATTGACAGCTGAGATTTTTTAATGAGCTTAAAACAGCTATGAATGCTTTAATAAAAATCTGAACTTGGATTTCATGTTTAATTTGAAAAGGACTTTTATTATACAGATTTTTGTGTCTGGGTGACGGGTCCACTTTAAGCTCTACACATCAGGTAAAAGTTTCTAAACAAGAAAGAATGTGTAAGGCAGGAGTGCCCATACTGTACCAATGCAAGGTCTACTTTTAGTGACGTGGTCCCATTAGGATCTAAATCCATAACCATTGCTAGTATTCTGTTCCATGGAAAATATTACTTAAATATTGTAAATGTACATTGGTATGTACAACAATAACAACTATTCTTATGTAACCATAACATAATAAATACCTGAATGAAAAGAATGAAACAGGAGGCTGATTTAGACAAGCTGTTTATGGACAGTGTCTTGAGATCTATTGATCACCAGCTAAAGGTTTACTGGTAGATCCCAATCTTCCTTTTGTGCACCCCCAGTGTAAGGGCTTGCAGCAGCTGCTAAGATATATAAAAACTAAAGTACTAGATAAACCATAAACATTATGGTTTGATAACAAATTTTTACTCTAAATATTAAACGGCTGTGCTCATATTTTCTTCATGTAGTTATTTTAACAGAATGCAGGGGTCCCTAGATATAGAAATACATCTAGAAACAGCAGGACATATAATCTTGACTTCTGACAATGTCATACATATATAATGAACAGTCCATTGTGCTGTTTATTCACTGGTTGCCAATAACAATCTTTAATAATTCATGTTTAAAAAAACCCTATGCTTGGCTATGTAGAGTTCAGCAGTGCTCTGCAAGCTACAATTTGCATAATTTCCACTTTATTGAAGGAGAACTAAACCTTAAAATTGAATAGGGCTAAAATAGTCATGTTTTATATACTGAACCTATTGCACCAGCCTAAAGTTTCAGCTTGTTAATAGCAGCAATGATCCAGGACTTCAAACTTGTCACAGGGGGATGTCAACATCTTGGAAAGTGTCTGTCACATGCTCAGTGGGCTGAGCAGCTGTTGAGAAGCTAAGCTTAGGGGCCATCACAAATTATCCAGCAGAAAATGAGGTTGACCTGTCATATAAGCTAATGCTACAGGGCTGATGCTAGTTGCATTGGTTTATGTTCGGTCATGTAGTAATTATCTGTATTAATTACTAATCAGCCTTATACTGTGACATTTCTATTTTATGTGCACTGTATATTGTGAGTGGGTCCCTAAGCTCAGTAAGTGACAGCAGCCCAGAGCATGTGCAGAGTGAATCAGCAGAAAAGAAAGGGGGGGGGGCATTGGGGCATCTTTGGAGGCACGTATCTGCACTGCTAAAGGGCTGTGGTTTCCTTGGGCTATTATCTGTGAGCAAAAAATTGTTGCATTAAGTTGTCCAGATCTTTTTAAAGTTACATTAATTTTGTCTTATTAGTCACTTAAAAACAGGATTCAGACAAATTTAAATCCTGCTGGTATTATTATTAACATGTATTATTAACATGTATTTCTATAGCGCCAACTTGTTGCGTAGCGCTGTATTAGGACAAATAATTAATTTTGGATGTCCATCCCTCCTAAACATGAGAAAAAAAATGGACCCTAATGTTGTTATATATTTAATAACATCATCTATAGTGTTAATTATGTCACAGTTCTCTTTTAAATGCCTTAATCCAGTGTCTGGCAAGTGATTGGCTCTGCTACTGGGGCATCTTTGGAGACACAGATCTTTACTGCTAAAGGGCTGTGGTTGCCTAGGGCTAGTACAGAAGGAAGCACAAAACATAATGTATAACATCTGTAGCCTACTTCTTTAGTTTAACTTTCCTTGTCCTTTAAAAGAAGTTGCAGCTAACCAAAGAGCATGTACAGAATGGCTTCACTGAGTTGTATTGACAGGGTGTGCAACTTTTTTCCAAATGTAAAAGTAAATGGTCGAAGCAAGTTGCAATCTGTGTTTAGTGCTTCTTTGTACGTTGTACAAAGAGGTGGCAGACGAAGGAAAAATCTAAAGAAAAAAAGTGCAAATGTGAGGACTTAGTATAGTATACTACTGCAGTATTAATTGGTGTCTCTACCCACACTGGGTTTCTGGAAAAAATTGGTAAATGATTCTCTGGCCAAGCAAAAATTGGTATATATAGCATAAGGGTGCCTTGAAAAATTTTAAGTGAGCATGGGTCCTTGGTTAGAACATAATATTCCAAGGCCTGATCGGCCACCCTCACCCAACTAGATTCTGAGTGACTGGGCTTAATATGGCCAACTGGGCTCACTCTTTTCTCGTCTTTCCTTCCATTTCTAATCCTTGTTTTGCTATGTAATATTTATTGAAATTGTTAAAATAACTGAAAAAAATTAAGATATACCCTTAAATCCTCACCTGTGGATAACACGTCACCCCCAGCACATAATTAAAAACCTTAGGGGACCCTAACAATAATTTTCAAATGCTAACAAACACCCAGAACAAATACCACACTTATGTTCCACATGCAGAGCAGAGTATGGCACCCACAGCAAGCATAGGGCAGGCAGAGTATGACACACCGTGAGAATAGGGCAGGCAGAGTATGAGACACAAGGAGCATAGAGCAGGCAGTGTATGGTATACACAGGGAGCATAGGGCATACAGAGTATGGCACACACAGGGAGCATAGGGCAGGTAGAGTAGGACACACACAGGGAGTATAGGGCAGGTAGAGTAGGACACACACAGGGAACATAGGGCAGGCAGTGTATGGTGCACAGAGCAATGGGCAGGTAGAGTATGGCACACACATGGAGCATAGGGCAAGCAGAGTATGACACAAACAGGGAATATAGGGAAGGCAGTGCAAGGTAAAAACAGGGAGCATAGGGCAGATAGAGTATGGCACACACAAGGAGCATAGGGCAGGCAGAGTATGGCACACACAGGGAGAATAGGGCAGACAGAACAGAGCAGGAGACAGGGAAACCTATTTGGACCAGTCTAAGATGTACTACATACAGTGACACACCGCTGGTGCCCCATCAGCATTTTGCATAAGGTGTGATCAGGTAAAAAATGTGGGCAGTTTCAGTATAGGCCTCAGTGTGAACAGTAAAGGTCTTTAGGGGTGTTAACAATAGAGGTGTTACATGTCTGAACAATACAGGGGATTACATTCTGAATTTGAGGTTAAAGAATACAGGGGCCAGTTAATCTCTGTAGTGATACCTTTTAAATCTTACACATGGTAAGCAGGTACAGCAGACAGACTTTCATGTGGAGGCCGCACAAGGGGGGTTCACAGGCCCCAGCTTAAAACAATTCCCACTGTGAGCCCTAAAAGGCTATACCTTTTGGCACTATATCCAAGAATGAACCCACTGTATCAGGTTCTCTGGTGGGCTAAAGGAGACTGGGCCTAATCCTGGTATTCTGCTGTATGCAGGAATGATAAAGGTATATATCTTTTGCACTCAGGTGTTTTATGCATGGATTGGTTAAACTCACATTTGTTTAGTACAGAACATATAGTTCAAGTCATGCTTTTTTTATATTCCAGCAGATTAGGTAATAAAAAATCATTTGAATCTTGCTGCACAAGTATACTGATGAATCAGCACAAAGCCATCTGCTTAATGCAATTAAACCCACAATGTTAACAACACAATTTTTTGGGCTGAATATATTGCTGGGAGTTCTACAGCAGTGGGCTTTTTATAGCATTTTTAGGCAGAGGAGCAGCTCATGGTTTTGAATTTGCAGGCGCCTGAGAGAATCCAAGCTGTGCTCTGCTCAGTTTCCAGGCTAATTTATTCTAAAGTTCATTCTGCACCTGAAACCTGTTTAATAATGCAAAGCAGGCTTGTATTCTGCCTTATAAATTATGAATTTGATGCACAATGGACCAATGCCACGCCACTATTTTATCACGTAGGAGCCAAAATCTGATCAGCCATGTCTTATTTTATTATGTTCACATTTCTGACCTGACATTTAAATACTTTCATTATATAACGGGCTTAGAAGAGCGGATAACAAATATTGAAGAATTAAGTTCAGGAAGTTGTACAATGGCAGTGTCAATGCACTTGCTATTTAAGAATGTGGAATGTCGTAAGCTCATACTATTTTTCTAGGCCCCTTATACACAGCCATTTTTTGCACGTTTGAAATGCAACTTTCAGCTCACCTAAGTAAATAATATGATGATCATTTAATTCAGTTTGTAACAAAGGAGCATTCATATCTGCATTTTGGCCCTTTTTGTTCCATTCCAGCTGCTGCATTCATCTGTGTTTGACACATGTTTGTAATACATTAAAGGAGAACT
This sequence comes from Xenopus borealis, assembly GCA_024363595.1. Taxonomy (NCBI): domain Eukaryota; kingdom Metazoa; phylum Chordata; class Amphibia; order Anura; family Pipidae; genus Xenopus; species Xenopus borealis. Next base: position 140,215,362 of record CM044431.1, read on the forward strand.
AAACCCAAAAATGAATGTGGCTAATATCTGTGGCTATATAAGGAACTTGTTGTACTAGCCTAAAGTTTCAGCTTGTTAATAGCTGTAATGATCTAACTTGTCAAAGGGGGTCACCATCTTGGAAAGTGTCTGTGACACTCAAAAGCTCAGTGGGCTCTGAGCAGCTGTTGAGAAGCTAAGCTTAGGGGTTGCTGCAAATTATCAAGCAGAAAATGAGGTTGGTCTGTAATATAAGCTGATGCTACAGGGCTGATTATTAAAATCTGATGCTAATTGCACTAGTTTCTATAAAAGGAACCCAAAAGTTGTGCTCGGGCAGGTGGTGGGTGGCACTACTACTAATCCTAAAAGGACAGAGACGGTGGTAGAAAAAAAAAGATTGTTTATTTCCAGTGGTAAATTCCCTGGATTATGAGGATTTCTTAATTTTGCACTACCAGCAGCCAGGTTTTGCACATATATTGCCTCATTTAGGAAGGTGCTAAGGGAGAGGTGCTAATAAGACGAATCCCCACAGGTTTGTTATATTTCAGAAAACTTGTGGGTGTCCATAGTCCAAGTGTTAACAAACCAAGTAAACACCACCAACCCAGCTGCCTTTTAGTATATTTAGTATAGTATATATATAAAGGTGAACCAACCCTTTAAGTGTTGACACAGTAGCGTATTGCAGTAGGGCCAAACTGCGTATAGGTTAGTGAATTTCCCCATCTGATTTGTCATATCATTTCTTGGAACTGGGCAGTGGGGACATAAGCATGATATGCAGGTGACTAGTAATGTGCTCAGTTCTACACCACATACTTGATGAAATATATTGTATATCTGTATTTTATAGTTGTAAGTGATGATATAACTGACAAGCACGTTGTGTTGTGATGTGTGTTCCACTAATCTGTAGCAACATGTGCATAAGATTGGTAAAATTCTTACTTGTGGTTCCAAAATATATACGTTGTTCCATTTGTAATAACATGGCACACAAGTAACATTTAGCAACCCATCAGAAATATGAGGAAGAAACAAGTTTAGACACAGAATAGCCTAGAGAATATTTCTCACACGTACTGCATGATTTTGTACAATTTCAGATTGAGTGGATGCATGGACATTCTGGCTCCAGCTATTCATGGCACTGTCTTTATATGGCAGAAAATAAATAGAAATGTTTTGCTAAATATCTGTCAGGCTAGTGCCAGCCTCTAAGATAAATGAGCCTTACAGCAGCATGACTATTTCATTTAAATTCAACAGCTGATCCACTGGCCTTAACCTGACAATCAGACAACTGATTTATGGCATATCTGATGAATTTGTGAGTATAATATGAAGAGACACACTGCATACATAGCATGCTTACAGTTAAAGGGTAACACTACACTTATTTACAAGTACAGTTCATCTAGCAACTTTTTTTCTCTTAAACAGCAAGACAATCGATCTGCAATATCCCAAAGGTCAACTAATAATAAATCTGCCCTCACTGATTTTTTTCTACTGTGTGTTTTTGAGATTGGCTGCATTGCAATATGCTTACCTGAGGTCAACTGGATAGTAGCACATACAAAAATAATGAATTTCAACATACTGAATGATTGGAGGAAAATGCTGAACACAAAAAATCACATGGCCATTCTATACCAACTGCTCGAAAACTAATGATTTTACTTGGTAATTCAAATACTTATTAATTGTTTGGTTTAAAAATATGCCACATTTAAGGTAATGTCCCTGTAAAGATTTAATATTAATGGCAAATAAATGGCTCCAAACCACTTGTGAAGATTGCCACCGACTTTAAATGTGTGCACATATCACAGGTTTCAGCCACAAAATGCAAATTTGAGCATTTTCAGGCGGAAATATATACCGGTTGGTTGATATTAAAGTTGATGGTTGGCTACTAAAATTAGCCTACAAGTGCTACCAGGCATATAATATAGCATGATATCTATGAGTTCCAGAGCACATATCCGGTTTGTCAACTTTTTTTGCTGTCAAAAGTTCTTCCTTTCAGAATTCTGGCTGAAGACTAGGCTACCATTTCCACGTTCCATTTCCCCAGTTCATTACCAATAACCAAACTTACACCCATGAAAGATTGGTAACTTTAACAACTATAACAAAGAGGCCAATATCCCATCCCCTTGCTAATCTGCCTTCCTTAAAAATACTCCTAACGTAATGGAAAAGCTCTGTTTTGCACTTCCTTTTGCTTTGGATGTGCGTGGACTAGTCTACCTGTTATGAGAGAAGTTAACAATTTTCTTTCCAGACAGAACTGGTTTGTGGATGACTTCACATTCAGGAAACCTTGTTGGCTGCAAGGAACTGGCCGCTGTCCTTTTGGTTTCTTTTATACTTTCTGTAATCTGTTTTTATATCCCTGGGGGTTTTGCTGTATTTGCTATGCTTATTGTACTTAATTAGAAAAAAAATTTAATTATTCAATTTCTTATGGGGATTTGAGAGTCAGTTCTGACATTGCCCTGCCTTTGTCCTTGGTGCACACTTGCAGGCTAGCAGGATTTTGTTACAGAAGACTGCATAAATCAAGGGCTCACCAGGTTTAAGAAACACAAAATTAGGTTGCTTATCCTGTAACATTTCTATTAAAAGCATAGCTGCTGTCCTGCCTACATTAGACTTTTTCCCATCACTAAAATCTAGTGTGTTTGTATTTGGTCAAAAATAAATTAGATCTATATAAATCGAAGGACACGTTTTGAATATGTATTTGAAATACTTCATACAATACCTCTTACAATCGTTTAATTAAAAGGGTAATTAAAGGGTATCTGTAATTTAATTAAAGGGTAGCTGTAACTAAAGTTGAAAAGTTAACTGAGTTGAAATACATTAGCTCCCCTTTATAGACAGGCACATGCAACTAAACTGGATCTTCTGTAAGCAAAACTGTTTCACCATTGGATGCCTGGAGCTTTATGTTCATATGTCATTAATTGTTCAGATTAGGGATGCAGCGAATCCAGGATTTGGTTTAGGATGCAACCTTTTTAAGCCGAATTCGGATTTTAATTTGCATATGTAAATTAGGTGTGGGAAGGGAAATGACTTCACTTTTTGTCACAAAACAAGGAAGTAAAAAAGTTTCACACATTTTCCTTTCCCGCCCATAATTTACATTAAAATTAGGTTCAGTATTCGGCCAAATCTTTCACAAAAGATTCAGGGATTCAACCGAACCCCAAAAAGTGGATTTGGTGCATCCCTAGTTCAGATTCTGTTAGACTGGATTTTGATAGCAATCAGATAAATCTGAAAATTGTATTGAACTAAATCCTACATTTGATGACTCAATTTTTTTGTGTAAATACATTTTAGGGTGTTAGCATTTTGGTCAAACCATGCATCCCTTTAGACTGGTGTAAAAGCAAAGAAACATTTGAACGTGGTTTCCCTTTACAAATGACCAGTGATAGGACCAGTACCAGTGGCCAGTTCTGAATGACTGCCTCCTTTGCAAATTTCAAGAAATCCTCACTTGAGAAAAGAAAAGCTCCATTAGCATGTATAGATGCGTCATATTCATATTGGCTCATGAGAGGAGTAATGTTCTTCTGGGAAGCTTCCCCAAGCAGCTACTATTTAGGAACTTTAGGAGGCTGAACATTGCTTAGTTTACCTGGCAGATCATCCACAAACACTAAATTCAGGTATATTTAAGATGTAATTAAATAAAATGCAAAGATGGGTTCCAAAATGAATAATTTCTGAAAATAATTTCTACTCTTTATACAGAAAAGAATGAATGATGATATTCCATTATGCACTAATACACTAGTACATTAGAACTGTTTTATTTTTCATTCCAAGTGGGAGAAATATATGCACTTATTTGTTTGTGGTTGAGTCTAATAATGTGTTAGTTTCCATCAGGACCACAGGAGAAGGCACGTAGAATTTTGTATGGGTTATGGCCCTACATCATTTATTGTGAAGCAGAAAATAAAGGCACATTCATGTTTCACAATCAATGATGTAGGGCAACAACCCACAATCAATTACAATGTGCCATTCCTTCTTTTGTAGACTATTATGAGCTTCGAGCAGCCAAGGACTGAGAAACACAGTACCTACAAGTAAAAGGTGTGCACATGTTTTATTGTGTTGAGCTATGCATTAAGGAACACTGTCTTTTATGTGGAATGTATTAAAGAAATGAAGAATACACATTATTTATTTTACAAAAATCTTCAATTACATAATGATTGAAGGGGTTGTTAACCTTCCCCACCCTTTTTCAGATGTTTCACGATTGTTATAAAGAATTTTTTCATTGCTTTCCATTTTTTACTGTTTTTTAAAAATCTAAGTTGAACGTTTAAGGTTCCTGGTAGCTCAGTAATTCGGGTGCGTAATCTGCACTGGTACAATGTTGCAACATTTAGTTGATACACTTCTCAGCATCATCTGTAGAATATTAGCAACTATCGTATCAATTCTAACAGTTGCCTTCAATGAAACTCAAGGATTCAATTAAATGTATCAATTTAGATTAGAACAATTCAGAGCAGCTTTAGAAACTGGAACTCAACTTAAAAAAAAGTGTTGGAAGGTGAACTAATGTTAATGTTTTCATATTCTGTCATAAAAATACATAATGGTAAAAAAGGTGCTAAAACTCATTATTTTCTATAGGCATATAGAAATGATGTTCTCTATTAAAAGTGAATAAAGCAAACCTTTTTTCCCATGAAAATTTGCATACTAATTAGATAAAAGTTGTGCCTCATAAAACTGTTAGAAGCAAAAAGAAGGTGGGTATAAAACTGTGCATATTCAAGTACTCTGCATACTACATATACTTACATCTCCACCTAGTGGCCTTTGGTCATCACAGTCCTTTGTTGGACTAATGTCTTGCCTCATCACCCAGATAGGTTCCTTTGGCTCATCAGGAGTATATGGGGAACGTACTGTCCTTGTCTTTACTTCTTCAATGGCCTCCTTAATGTCCTTAATGGCTAGTGAGATGGCATCCCTCTTCTCCTTGCTATACCTCTGAACTATTTCTCCTGCATTTGTAGAAGTTTTGGAACAAGATGACAGATTTCCATTAGTCACATGGCTTCCACCTCCCAAATTTGAAGGTTCAACTATGTCCAGATTTTGTTCTGCTTCTGGCATGTCCTCTGCTGCTTTGTCCAGACTTTGAGAACTCATGCTTTGTTTAACCTCTGCCACAATCTGATCTATATCTTCCTCTTGCTCATAACTGTCCATTCTTGGGTATGGTGCAAATTCTGCCTCTTTCTCGGGGCTGTCAGACTCCCCATCAGACCGTTCATCATAATGGTGAAGGCGTGCACCAAGTGCTTCCTTCCGATAGTTGTCTGCTTCCTCTCTTTCCTGCTCATAAAGTCTTAGGCCCTCCCTAATATCCAGTTCAGGAGTGTCTCCTATTTCCTCATACACATGCTCTTGCAGTCCATAATCTGCATAAGGTTCCGCATATTGCTCATCCTCTCCCCTGTGAAATAGCCGATGTGTATAGACATATCCAGAGTAGGCGGCATTAAGAGCTTCCTCCTGATCGAGACCATGGAAATGTAAATGATTAGGAAGAGTTCTGTTGTGCAGGGCTTCCCCATGTTCTGCCTCTGCATTTTCAGTGTACTCTTCAGACTCTGGCCTGTACTGAATAGCATAGGCACTCTCATCGTCATTTTCCTGGATTCGGTCCACATCATATCCATCTGCCTGGACTGCAATCACATCTCCCTCAGCTGTATCTGTGTGGTTGTGGAAGCCACTCTCTGTGCTTGCAGATCGGGCAAGGGTGCCATCTTCCTCCTGTCCAGATTGTCCTTCCTGCTCTTCAGATGCCTGCCGCAAGTTTGGAGAAACAAACTGGTGCTGCTCTTCCTCCACTTCTGGGTGCTCAAGGTCAGCTTCTACTGACTCATTAATATCAGCACTTCCAGGCTCATCACTCACCTCTACCCCTTGCGATCCCTCTAAGTGGTTCATGGCTGGTTCACAGCAGTCAGTCTTATAGTGTAAACATCTTTGTTCTGTACTAAAAAACAAAAAATGAAATTTGGTTTTAGCATTAAAATCTAAGAATACAAAAACTAAGAAAGTGTTCTATAAGCATCTTGTTATCTTTTTCTCACTGGTCTACTAGATGTGTCATGAATCCCTGCCAACAAAAACCTGTTTGGACTTCTCAGCCTTTCTGCATTTTCAGTTTAATTCCCTAAAGCAAATCAACCCACTAAAGCAGCATTTACAGAAATCCTCCCAGCAGCCTCACTTTTTACTGTCTATTTACTTAAATACAATATTATCATGCAGTTCTCTGGACACTGCAGGAAAGCGAAGTAGATGTATGAACACTTATACGGTGCAGAACAGAATAATAGCAGCAAATACATAATTATTCTAAATCTGTCAGAGCTGGTACAGCTTGAATACATAAAATAAAGAAAACAGGTTGGTGCATTATATTGCTTTAACTTTTTATATTTATTTTAAAGGTTACGCTATAAACAAAGCAATAAAGTGTATTAATTGTGACTTTAAAATTCCACAGCTTGCATAATTCTGACAATGTTATGGCTTTAATAGTAAGAATAACTATCAAACCAAAGTAATCAAGTTTAAATATTGTGATTTATTTAAAAATACAGTAAATACAATTTTTTTAAAATTTGCTACATTTTTCTGCATTTGCCTACATTTTCTTAGTATACAGGAATCATGAGATTGGTTTACCCATGCATTCTACAGAACAGCATGGAAAAAGCAACACTCTATATAACTACATTTATATAGGTTACCACACTGTGGGGCTAACCCCCCAAAGCAAATACTGGTGGGGGAGCAAACTGAAAGCCAGACAAGTTGACAATTGACAACAATTCTAATTTGCTGTTCTGGGAATTCATGTAACAATAGCAGGGTGAATGAATCAACTATCATTTATACATTAGTATATGTTATGAGCTTGGAACTAGCGATGAGAAGAAAAAGGCCCTTGTTCATTTTCTCATGAGAAAGCACAATGGGGCATGGCCAAGCAATCAAAAGGGTGAGTATAGGTAAATGCAGCTGGGAGGTGAAGTGATCAAACAAAGCAGTTACACAAACAACTCCCTACATTTCTCATAGCCCAAACAAAGAAAAAACATAAATCTATGTCAGCATTTCAGAAATAACATTT
>CM044431.1:140274910-140292148 GCA_024363595.1 Xenopus borealis
ATATAAACTATCTGTTGCTCAAAAATTCATTTTCGGGGTATAGTTTTCCTTTAAGAGTTACCTGCAGGCATGATCTGGAGAAAAGAGTTACAGAAGTGAGTACTGCTTCCCCCAGTCGTTCTGGGCTGGAGGCATAGTGATCCTTCCGTGGGCTAGGGTATAACTATGATTACAATTGCAATCTATTAAAGGATCTCATCAACCCCAAGCTGGGGCATTTTTAAATCAGAAAAAAAGTTGTCTTTCATGCCTACTAATAATGACACACTTCTATTTATTTTAGAAATATGTCAGTATTATCATAAGTACTGTACACTGCAGAATACACATCACTTTGGTGTACCAGTGCTATAGATCTAGGTTTCTAGAATATATGTTATTCAGTGCCTGATCCTGATTTGCCAACTCACAAGCCCCCTTGTACAACAAAACACACAAACATATATAAAATTGTACATTTATTTTTCTGCAAGCAGTGGCATAACTACAATGGAAGCATCATGGCTGAACCAGAGACCAAACAAGACCCCACAGTCACAAAGAAACAAAATTTTTTTGGTACATAATTTAAAAACACATGAAAGGTGACTACACACAATTTCACATGCAGGTGCTGAGGAAGCCTGGCAAATAAAGGGTGTGGGATTACAGGTATTTGGCAAGTTGGCCTTCCGTTGTAAGTGTGTGTAAATATATAAATATTGAACAAGAACAGGTTCACTTAAAAAAAAAAAAAAAAGTATCAGGGTTATAACAGAAGAAATGTAAACAAGGATATGTCATATAACAAACTAAGAATATTTGCACTTTTGTCTAAAACTAACAAAAAGTAACATATGGCCACAAGCTGCTTATTAAGAATTCGTGAAAACTACTGCCAGTTTTTTCCAATGCTGTCGCTAGTAATGGGTGCTTTTCTCTACTCACCCAGCAGCACGGGTGTATCACTAACCAGAAGGGAAAGGCTGTATGGCAACAAGCATTTTTCTAGATGCCAGCCCATCACATTATTTGTTGGACTTGAACTGCAGAAATGAACATTCCAAAAATAGCCCCCTCCAGGGCTTGTAATGAAACCCAGAGATTCTGTTCAGCAGGAACAAAGATAAGAAATGTATCAACTAAATGTATCAATTTAGAACAATTTAGAGGGTCAACAACCCCAGCCCCCTTCCAGAGCTGTTTTAGAAAGGTAAAAAAATAGATTTGAAATATTAGAACGGTAACAAATAGAAAATAGAAAGTAATTGGAAAAAGTCTATTTCTGGTGAACCCAATCTGAAACCAACTGAAATGAGAGAAAAAAAAAAAAGAGTGTTGGAAGGTGAACTACTCCTTTAAGTATTGCAGGAGCCTAGATAGCTTAAACCATGTATTAAGTTGTATTAAAGGACAAGAAAAGTATAACTAAAGAAGTAGGCTAGAGATGTTGTACATTATGTTTTGAGTTTCTGTGCCAGCCCAAGGCAACCACTGCCCTTTGGCAGTAAAGCTCTGTTCATCCAAAGATGTCCCAGTAGCTCCGAATTTTCTTTTCTACTGATTCACTGATTCACATGCTCTGCGCTGATGTGACTTACTGAGCTGAGGGACCCACTCACAATATACAGTACACATAGAAAATAAATAACACAATATAAGGCTGATTAGTAATTAATAAAGATAATTACTACATGGCAGCACAGAAACCAGTGCAATTAGCATCAGAATGTAATAATCAGCCCTGTAGCATCAGTTTATATTACCAACCTGACCAACCTCATTTTCTGCCTGATAATTAGCGACGACCCCTAAAGCGCAGCTTCTCAGAGCCAACTGAGGATGTGAGTGTCACAGACACTTTCCAAGATGATGACCCCATGTGACAAGTTTGAAGTTCTGGGTCTTTGCTGCTATTGACAAGCTGACATTTTAAGCTGGTGCAATAAGTTCAGTATACAAAACTGGCAGTTTTAGCCACATTCATTTTTAGGATTTAGTACAAGCAGTATCTATGAGGGGACACTTGGCAAGAGAAGGATGAGTTAATTTGGGGACGACACTTGTATGTGCCATGCACAATACTGGGCATTTTGACAACATTCTTTGGAAGTCAAGCATTGCAATAACTACACTATTAGCATGTTAGAGGTTAATGAAAATACATATAACACCATAACAGTTGTGTGTACTAGATGGCAAAGTGGTAGGTTTGAACTTCTAAACTGTCTTGAATCCAAAACAGGCAACAATAGAATAAGGGGCACAGAGATCAAAGCCTTATGTCGCTACTATAGTATATAACTGTAACACATAAACAGGAAAACATTCAAGTCAAATTAGTACTATTTATCTACAGCAGGAGTGCCCATACTTTACTAATGTGGGATCTACTTTTAGTGGTATTGTCCCAGTATGATCTACATCCATAAAAACATTGTTAAAACTCAGTGAAAAATATTAATTATTGATTTATGGAAAAATGTATATGGTTATATTTAAACATCTAATAAATATCTGAATGAAAAGCATGAAACAGGAGGGTGACTTAGACAAGCTGTTTGTTGACAGTGTCTTGAGATCTACTGATCACCAGCTAAAGGTCTACTGGTAGATCCCGATCTACCCTTTGGGCACGCCTGATCTACAGTGAAACCTCAATTTAAAATCCCACGATTTCAATTTTTACCTCACTTTACACCTTTTTTTGTGGGCATGCACTTTACATAATTTTTTTCTGGTCCCTTCGAACTCTAATAAACACATATCATTACCCTTTTTCTAATATTAACATTACATTATTAGTACTCTATACTTGTCGACTTAATAATTTAATACATTGGTATATTATGACCTTTCCCCATTTTAATAGAAGGAAATGCAAAACTATGCATTGATTAAAACATAACAGCTGCAACAAGGGCACATAATAAAATGTGACAGGACTTATAACGGAGCAAACAAATCAATCTGCTTATACCAGCGCAGCAATGAAGTTCTGCAGTCATTCTGGCAACATGGTATAAGATTGCAGAGATAGTGATTTAAATCAGAGCCATCATAGGAAACAAATCAGCTGCGTATCTATAATATAACACAAGCGACGATCTATTTAAACCATAATGTCTGGCTGCTGCTGTTTCTTTTGCGAACTATTAAAAAAATCAGGACTTATTTTGTCATCAACCAAAAACATTTGTGCATGGCTTCAACAACAGGCTTGTAATTCGCACGGAATATATAACAGAACAGTATAGTGCATAGAGTGACGAGAACTACACTACCTACAGAGGTTCTGTCACCATGATGAATGACTACCAATGGTTACATCAAGCTCCCCCCCCCAGCTGCAAATTAATATAAGGCTTCCATCTAGAGAAAGTACTCTACCATATATAAAGCCATAGCGTCTCTTCTTTAAATAGAGTAGAAGCTACCATATGCATTTACCCTAGATCAGTGGTGCCAAAAACATGGAACTGGCCCATCTATGGGGCTTTGAGCAGAACAGTGTGAAAAGCCAATACCCTAGACAACCCTTTACAACCATATTAATGTGCTGTTCCATTGTAGAATATGGATAAGGCCTGTGTCAATATTGCCAACCCCCACATATATGCACAAATGCAAGAATGCTAAATACATAGGGCCTTAGCTTACAGTGCCAATACTGAACCCCTTAGTGTTCTTATTAGACTCGTAGCTAGGGTTGCCACCTCTTCTTTAAAAAAAAAAATACAGGCCTTCCTATATATTTATCTTTTTTCCTTTATTCACAGGACAGGCACAGGAATTTGCACACCGTTTTGGAGCCAAATGCTATTTTTTGGAAGTGCAAGAAATCATGACAGTTTGCAAGAGTTCTTTGCACCCTGCTTTGAACTTTATGCAAATATACAAGGTGAATAAAGGTAATTTATAAATATTCCAAGAAAAACCATCATTCAAAAAGGCTAAATATTTAAAATAAAAGGAATAAATCGGTTTACTAGGTTGGTGGTTATAGATCACTGCTAAGGCAAAACTTGAATAGTTAGTTTTATTTATTTACACAGAACAACCCATTCATCAATGTAACAATACAAAGTATGTGCATGCATACAGTAACGAACATCACTAGAAAGCCTGCCGTCAGAAAAATGCAAAAACTTTAGTTTACTGAGGTGTTAAAACATGACTTTATCTACATATGTCTGAAACAAATAAATATTGGTTAAAGGCACCTATCGCAGAAACACTGTTCACCCTATGAAAGATGAGGGCTTAAAGGAGCCGCACTATAGTTGGGGAAACACTATTTTGGCCATAAAAAAACTGAACAATACGCTGCCTGTACTGGCAAGGGAACTCCCAGTATGAGCATCCACATTGGGGCACACATATTTGCATAACGAGCCCCCTGCCCATTCATTATGCACATGTCTGTCCCAACATGGCTGCCCACACAGGGAACTCCCTTCCCAGTACAGACAAAATATTGTTCAGTATTTTCGGGAAAATAGTATTGTATCCCCAAATTGGATTGCAGGTAAAACAATTTTGCCATGATAGATGCCCTTTACTATGCTCCTGCAGAGATGTATTTACACAGCGCTATTGCATACACAGATCTTTACAGTCTGTATGGTAAAGTAGCCCTAAAAACAGGTAAACAAATTCAATAAAAATAAAGAATAAAGTGGTGCATGTGGACTGTCTGTATTATATCGAATTACATTTGCAAACAACAGTAGGAAAAATAGTTTTTGGGAAGATCCCCTTTAAGAGACATAAATCATAGCATAACCCACAATCTCTGCAATATTAATCTAAAGAATATTTCCATTTGCTGGTGCTTTATAAGCAAACTTGCTTTTAGGAACACGGCACAGAGGAACACGTCCAAAAACCCGGCTAATCTTTTTAATCATTGCTACAAAACTACAAGCAAATAATGCCTTTTTATCAAGACAAATGGGCAAAGTCATCTACCAACAAAATAATTAGACACAATCTACAAAGCACGGGTCTATGCTACAGGCATGACACCCCCCTTTACACTGGCTGAATGTGAGGAAGACAATGCAGATAAAGGAATAACCCCTCATACCACATAGCAGTGCATGTTTCAGGGTCTGCTGCTTTGGGAGCATGTGCATCTGTCAAAATGACAGCCTATCTGACATAACTGTACACACTGAGAGATGCTTTAACACTCCCCTGTTAATGGTTTCTGAGGAGTGACAAATGAATCTGATCTCCCCTTTAATAGAAAAATGAAGATATCTGGTCTAGATTATTAACGCACAAAACCATATGCCCCTTCAGGCAATTTCTTGTGTAGAACTTAGTCCCTGGTAGCACAGCTATGAGAAAAAAGTGCCAACACTTCATATACATGAAAATAATTGCACTGGCCACCCTTCTCTCCATGAGAAGCACATACATAACAATACCCCCCACCCATGTGCTCATTTATTGTCTACCTCTCCCTTCCAGGTTCCAAGTCTACTACCTTGCAGCACAAATACACCCACTCATAAGAATGACTAGAACACCTTAACTGCCATGATTATTCATTATTACATTCTGGGCAGAAAGTTCTGTGTCTCTCAGTGAGTAAATGACACCAGAGACACCCAATCAGTTCACAAGCAGCTTCAGCAGTTAAATAAGCCTCTCTGAATATAGCTGCCCTTCCTGTGCTTTAGTTGGATTCAAACACACGGTGTTGCCAACAGGAGATGTAGTCAGTTTGCCATCAAAACTCCACTTTTCACAAGGGGGCAAAATGGGAAATACTGAACAGTACAAAATATCATACAAAATATTAGTTTCCAGGGCTCCTTATAGTTGTGCCAGGTGAATGCACTTTACAAGTGAAAGGAAACAGGTTGGACTTTCCCCATATAAAAAAAACTGCTCCTGGCCCTTCTTGGCACTTAATCTCTGCAAAGCTCAGGATTCCCTGTCTGCTTCCTGGCTCAGTCCCTAAAGACTATTTCAGTGCTGGGGCTGGAGCTTGGGAGGCAAAGGATTGCAGGGTGCTAGGCACTAAGGCTGCAGGAGTGAAGGGGTTAGCTATTTGTACGAATACACAGCAGATGCTGCATCCCACCCACAGTCTGCATCCCAGCCTAGATACTCACAGCAGAAAGCCCTGCACCTTCCCTGTCTAGGCCATCTGTAGCCTTCCCTCAATCCCAGCCCATCGCCTGCTCACCTGACAGTTGAATCAATATGGCAGGGAATTGCCCAGGAACCCAGGGATCCGGACTTACCCAAAGCCCTCTGGCCACAGCTCTCTCCAGTCCAGACTTGTCACCCTCAGTGGAAATCCCAGTGGTTGCACAGTAGGGACCGGCACAGCAGCTGCCTTCTTGTATGTATGTATGTATGTATGTATGAATGTATGGTGGTGAGGGGGAGGTGAGCTTAGTAAGCAGACGTGGAGCAGCCCTGGAAGAGAGGCTTGGGTCCTGAAGGTATCACATCTAATTCCACCATCTTCCTCCTCCTTTTCTTCTCTCTCTGCAGCCACCAGCAGCCCTGCCTGTACACAGAGAGCTCCGCCTCTCTCCTGGTGACATCAGTAGCACACACAGGCTGACTCCGGCGCTCCCTTCACACGGACGCTGCTAGGCAGAGCAATAACAAAGCAGCAGTGTGTGCAGGCGGACTGAGACTCATTCAAATCCAACTAAAATTAATAAAAAAAATACCTCAAAACCAGCCAAAAGCCAGTTCACAAGTAGCCAAAAAATAGCACAATATTTTCAGTAAAAGATTATGTGGAAAATACACATTCGGTAAGGCCTCGCACTCGCAAACCTGTTTATCACAACTTATATCAGGCATAATAATTATAGTGAGTGTCGTGCCCTGCTCTCTGTGCATGTAGAGTATTGTAGTTTTACTTCAGCGTGCAGTGCTTACCATAAACTACATTATCCAGCATGCACTGGGGGTGCTGGGACTGCTGAATGTTGGACTGACTTAAAAGACATTCCAGGTAACCAAGAATCAGGTGGTTATGAAAAAAACACCTGAGTAGTGTAAGAGTCCTAAGTGTAGAACCCTCTCTGTTCAATGTATACTTTTTGTTTAAAAGGGTTACACTTAAATGCAATGTAACAACTAGGGATGCAACTAGGGTTGCCACCTTTTTACCGGCTTTCCTATAGATTTACTTTTTTGCCCTATTAATAACATTGGGATCAACCATCAAAAATACCGGCCAGGTGGCAACCCTAGATGTAACGCATCCAGGATTCGGCCCTTTTCAGCAGGATTCGGCCAAATCCTTCTGCCTGACTAAACCAAATCCGAATCCATATTTGAACACAGGGTCAGACTGGGGGGCCCGGGACCCACCAGGACTCCTGTCCAGGGTCCCCTTCTGGACTGTACTTGAACGCCACGCACTGTGCAAAGAGAACTGCTCCGCACGTAAAAGGAGTCGCACCACGCTCATGTGCAGAAGGAGCTTTTTTTTTTATTGTAGGGTCGGCGGGGGCCCACCAGGTTTTTTCCCGGAGTCCCACCGGGACAGTCCAACCTTGTTTGCATAGGCAAATTAGGGTCTGGACGGAAATCACATGACTTTTTGTCACAAAACAAGGAAGTAAAAAATTTTTTCACCTTCTCATCACAATTTGCATATGCAAATTAGAATTTGGTTCGATATTTGTCCGAATCTTTCACAAAGGATTAAGGGGTTTGGCTGAACCCAAATAGTAGATTTGGTGCATCCCTAGTAGAGCAGAGCAGCCAGGCGCTACTCCTGTTAAATTCAAGAGCCTAATTTTTGGTTATTTAACTGGAAATTTGGCTTTTCTAGAGCATAAATCACAATTGCCCTCTTTGCATTAGCTATGCTGCTTCCCTGGACCTCCTCCAGTGCAGGAAAGGTAATCGCTTTGATCGTGGGGGCAGCATTGCAAGACCTGACTCTGGCAGCTACGCCACTGCACAGTAGGTCTGACAAAAAATGTCCTGTTAGGCTAAAACCACACGTCATATGGCAGGGAAAGGGCCTGTTATCATTTGTCTTTGGCTACCATTAACCTAGATGGGAAGAAGTTACCGTGTGATTTTTTTTTTCAGGTCTTAAAATTTAATATTATGCGTCTGAAAAGTTCTCACAACCGTGATCCCATACATCTTCTGTTGCAGTGAATGGGAGCAATGGGACATAATCATAGGCAATTTACAGAATTAACAAATCTGTTGGGCTGACCATACCTTTATTCTATTATTAGCGTTTCCTCTACTTCCCACAATCTAGAGAATGTTGGAGGCAGGTTTGAGCTGATAATCAAAATATGCCCTGGCATTTGAGGCACACAGAGGTCCAGACACCACCAGCCCAATAAATAGTGACAGCCTATGGCAAATCCCTGGCATTTGCCAGGACCCACAGGCTGCCAGTTCAGGGGCCTGGTCGGAAGTTTGAGACTGGAAAACGATAATGAACAGTACTGCTTCTGACAGTGACTATTTCGGTCTACCACTATTTGTACTGATGTGTGTGTGATGAGATAGAATGGAGTAAGGGCGTGAGTGTGCAGAGATCCACCAGAGGGATTAAGGCATTTATGTTTTGTACAATTCTCCATATTCTTGGGACTACAGCAGCCGAAATGCCTTACCTCAGTCACTAAGGATAGTATTGGGAAACTGGGCTGCTGCATTTTCTCATACAAAGAAAGCAGACAGCAACCTGCATTCAGGTGCTCAATAATGACTTGTATGTAGAAGTATTAAGGGCTGTTAGTTCCAATAATGTGGCATTCTTCCTGTGTTCCCCTGCAGGGAAAGTCAGTACAGTACTCCCAGTGCTGCACCAAACACTGATGGAACGCAACTTGAATGCTTAGCTCTTTCCAGCAACACTGTGAGTACATAATTATTGAAAAGCAGGGCCTGCATATACTCCTGCTTTCCCTTGTAGTGGAATGTATGGAGTCCCCAATGCAAGGCTATGCAGGACCAAAAGGGCTCTAACAATGCATCCCTTTTAGTCTATTAAAGCTTCAGTATGCTAAAGTGCATATATGTATACAAATTGATTGCTAGGTCAGTCTGCTAAAAGCAGAATTACATGCCCACTGCACAGACCCCATCCTTAACCACACCACAAAGACCTTGAAGAATAGGCCTATGGCGAACGATGGGATTATGACGGGAGCAATGGGATTATGACGGGAGCAATGGTCTTCCGACAGGTCGGTCTGGTTAAAAACAAAACTTTCAAACCTTACTAATGAATGACTTTTTGATTGGCCAAAACAATAAAGATTGGTTGATTGATTGCAACCCCCAGTGGTACATGCAATAGGGTGATTGGGCTGCTAGAATGACACAAAACTTCAATAGTGATCAGGTCAGTGCCACATGGAAGACTAAATCATACACTGGGTGTAACTATAGAGAAAGCAGACCCTGCCACTGATTGGGGGCCCCGTTGGGGTGTAGCTGATGTTTCTGTAGGTCCCAGTAACTAGTTACATTACTGGTCATAAAGTATCTAACCAGCTGTAGCCCAGTTGTGGCTAGTTCTTGTCTCCCAGAAGGAACAGAATCATATCAGTCTAAAAAAAACACTCAATTGTTATTAAAATCAAACATATTTTCAATAAATCAGTTTAGCACTTACAATACATAATCTACTGTGTTAGGTACAAATCACCCTTTATTTTGATAAACATCTCCCTTTAAGGCTCTAAGATTAAGCAGAAATCTAATTGCGGCTCAGTCACAATGATACTGTGGGTATAATAAGGTAAACAATGTCTCAAGCAGAGCGGTCACTCAGCCCCAGCATATCCCAGCAGGCAGGGTCTACATGTACCACCTGGGAGCCAGACACTACAGGAGGGTTATGAGAAGAGTGAAGGACGTTTATTGCTAGTAAGCCAATAAACAATAACGTATGCACAGGTCTGACATTGTTTTTCACAGAAGGAAAGATGGATAAGTATAAATTCTAAGCCTGAGAAAAAATGTAAACAGCTTAAGAAAAATAATAGTGCACAATGATAGTGAACAAAGTTCCTATTTGGACCAAATGGGCATATGAACAAAATAAAAATAACTACATTATAGGGATGCTTTATGAAAATATGAGTTTGGATCTTAATAAATAAAAACTCACCCATGTTGTATTCATTCCTGTCAGATTTAACACTTTTTATCAAATGGTGAGTTTTAACTCTCACCCATTGATAAATACAATTCTAAAAATCCCATAGGAATTAATAGAACGTGGTCGAGTCTTTATTTATTAAGCTCCAAACTCACATTTTTTTTTATAAATCTGCCGCTTTAAGTTGCCTTGGTCCTACAACATGATACACTGCTAATATAATGGCTAAGGACAGGAATATGCAAGACAGTGTCAGCTTGCTGGGCTTTGTTAGAAGTTTCTCATTATGCTTTCATAGTTAATTCTGGGATGGACATAAAAGCAGGAGATAGTAGTAACTGCAATGCAACTAGAAAAAAAATTTCAGAGAAAGAAAATTAATCAATCCTGGAAAATGGTTGCCAAAGTTTGGTATAGTAGTGATATAAAAGCTTTGTTTAAGTATGTTGAAGCTCTCCTAGAGACTTTAGGTCCTATAGAGCGGACCACTGATTGTCTCTAAGAAAGGATAGGCTCTCAGATTCTTTTTCGCTTCCATTGGCCGTCATGTGTACATGCAGAGAGGCCAGCAACCCAATACATGATATAGCAATCCGTGTAGACCTAGGTATGCTCATTGCATGGGAACTTGTATTGTGCTGGGGTCTGAATTCCTAGCCATGGCATTATCTGCAAGGAGTTTGTGTGTCTGTGTGGGTTTGCTTCCACATTAAGTGGAGATTGCATATCTGGAGTTGAGGCCTAAGGTGGCTGTTTCCCCTCTCGCCCCCCCCAACGCTTACATTTCCTGTACCGAAGGGTGGTCAGGTGCATTGCTAGTGCAGGGAGACACGGTTACCAGGAGCCACCTTTTGGACTGGCTAGACGAGGGATAACTTTTATATAGTTGGCCAGCTTAACCAGTGTCGGGACTGGGATGCCTAGGGCCCACCAGAAAACTTTAGACCGTGGGCCCACTTTCAAAATTCTTATTCCTCCTCTAGTCACTCAGCCTCTTTATTCTCATAGTCCTTTATATCTACAGTAATTACTATATTATTCCATTACTAAGCATTCTTTCCCATAAAGAAATAGGGAATGACCATAGAAGCAAGAGGGCCCACTGACACCGTGGCCCAGTTTTCCTGGTATCCTGGTGGGCCAGTCCGACACTGAGCTTAACCATATTACAATACATGTACAAACAATCAATGTTTTGTTTAAAGGATAAGGCATTTTTAGTATCTTTAAGCACAAAATGTATCAATGTCATTGATATATTGATAATGGGTTGAGTGCAGAGGACCGCTTGTATTTGTCTGTACGAATTGTGGGTTCTTCATAAGATTGTCAACATAGTAAGACAATTTTAATTAAAAAAAAATTAAAAAAAAGTAGCCGAGCGCAAAAATGCATGTACAAAACAAAAAGAGGAAATGGTTACTTCTAAAATATTCAGTTAAGAGAGGAATGGCCAAGGGCAGACAGGAACCAGCCATGAAAGAGCCACACTGGTGATTTATTTATTCAGATTTCTTAAATTACGTCATCCAGATTTTTATCTCCATTAGCTGCAAAGTTTAACGAACAATTGTGTGTTCAGGGCTATTCTTGGCATATCTCACTGCACTGAAGGGGGAAAAAAACCTTGATGACTCACTGGTGGTAGGGATCAAAATGCCTAGTGTGCCCTGTGAAATGTAATGCAATGAGAGAAAACAAACATGGAAAGGGCAAAAGCATATGTCTGAGGCTATGAAAAATGGACACAGTCCGAAATCATGGAGGCTAAAGTGGTAGGGTTAACAGGGAGGCGAAAGAGACATAATAGGGTGTGTCCCTTTTTCCGGTTGTGTTATGTGAGCTATGTAATGTTAAAAGTCTGTTTATTTGCTTACATTTATGCAAGGCAAATTTATAGTGGTCCTCAACCCAAATCTGTGTTTTGCATAACAAAAGAAAATGTAATACTAACCAATTTTCTAATATACACAAATTATATATATTTGCAGTGGCTTTACATATATTTGTAAATGTTATTGCAAATGAAAGCATTATTTGAAAAAAATTAACAGGAGTCCGTTTTCCTCCAGGACTTTGAATAAGTTGTCTGGCAACACTGCATCAGAAGCCGTGAATTCCTAGTATATAACAGAATATACAGTCCAGAGAATGTAAAGGCAATAGCAATTACATTTAAGAATATTGTTAAAACCATAGGAAATGTTTAACTGATTACATCTTTCCTTCATTGTGCAAAAAAAATAATGTACACGTTTAATGACACCTTTAAAAAATTTTGTACATACACAACAGCATCCTAACTGTCTTAAAAGACATGTAACCCCCCCAAACAAAAATGTAATCAGTGTACAGCCTATTTGAAATATTTAGATATATGCCACCCTGGTTGTTAAAAGTTTAACAGTAGTAAGGCTGCAGCATCTGTTTGATCACTTAGAAGATCCTTCTCCTCCTCTAAACCACTTTTCCCCCTCTTTCGGGAATTTGCTTCGGCTGTTGACTTAGGAGCATACTCTGTTCTGCTCAGCTCAAAATAACTAAACACACCCTCCAGTCTAACAGCTAATGAAGAGATAGCTGGTTTCCATCAAAACTCTAGTTATCTCATTCTGTATGTTTCTCCTAACAACCTCTCCTGAGTTCGGCTTAAAGGAAAATTATACCCCAAAAATGAATTTTTGAGCAACAGATAGTTTATATCAAAGTGACATATTAAAGAATCTTACCTACCTGGTATATATATTTAAGTAAATATTGCCCTTTTACATCTCTTGCCTTGAACCATTTCATGATGGTCTGTGTGCTGCCTCAGAGATCACCTGACCAGAAATATTTAAACTCTAACTGTAAAGGGAAGAAGTGTTGAAGCAAGACACAACTCTCTGTCTGTTAATTGGCTCGTGCGACCTAACTTTATAGTTTGTTTGGTATGTTTGTGTGCACCGTTGGATTCTAGGATCCCAGGCGGCTGTCCTTATTTTTTTTAGCCCTCCCATCTAATAGCGCTTAGAAAACGTAATATTTGGAAAGACCCGCGTAGCAGCATCAACCCACCCCCCAGTACCCAGGCTGCGCCACCACAGTGCGCAATTCCGGATTCCACCAATCGGAACTTCCTAGGCCCTTTCATTGCCGATGCTGCAGCACTGTTGCTAGGGTACCGTCCTCAATGGGAAATCACAAGGCACCTTACAAACAGTGTCGTTGAGGGAATAGGCCGAGCCCGTAGCTTCTGGTTCTCGTCAATTGAAAGTCCTCGCATAGCTGAGGAATGTGCGGGGAATATTCTATATATTTTTTACAATTTGTGCCGGGCCAATTAAAAATGGATGGCGGGCCGTAGTTTGGACACCCCTGGTATATGCATTTCAAATGATGTGGCTTGGGTCGTGACGATATACAATATATACCCAACTTCTATACAGGATAGGAAAATGTAGGCTTTACATTTCCTTTAAGGTTTTCTAAACTTTCCATAGTAGAGACAAGCAAAACAACTTAGTTTCTAGGCACACTTCAATTAGAGCCTACAGCTATCCTTGTGATGTCTCTGTGAATGTGTATTAGCTGTTAATGGTTTGGAGAAATGGAAGTGCTCTGAGGGTGTAGCAAACTATGAAAAACAGCACGCACACTGTAACTGCATCCAGGGCAGCTCATATGTTCACTGCTTTCCAGGGGTCTTTTAAGCTGGTCATACACTTAAAAGATTTAATTGGGCAGTTTAGATGAGTCGACCATCTGCTCAACAGCCTATGTGCATATGTTTGGTGGTGGGGATACATTTTGAAAATCCACAATGCAATGACTGAATGCTCTCCATGATGTATATAACATATAGTCATTCATGTCTAAAGAGAGGTTTTCCACAGTTCCCACACAGCTATGAATGTGCTTTCTGTAATAGTCTTGAGTCTAGTTCACATTAAGCACTGATTTTCAGATGACATCTAGAACTGATTGAAATTATAGCAGCAATCAGTGGCTAAATCTAAGCAGCAGCTAATCTACAAAGTGATTTTTCATTCAATTTATTACATGCCTTCCTTGGATAATTATGGAAATACTGTGGGCTATCTATTTTGGCAGATTAAGTTCCTGCTTTCATATGTACTGCAATGTCAGCTATTACATAATGCATGACTTGCATTACCTGCTCTTAAAGTGGACCAGTCACCCCAAAACAATATTCAAAATCATATTTTATCACATTAGTCAAGCAAAATGAACATTAATTACACTATATAAATTAATTTAATCTTGTTTTCTTCAGTCTGGGAATTTATAATTATAACAAGCAGGCAGGAGCCATTTTGTGGACACTGTTATTAAGGCAAGCCTTGCATCATCTCAGAATCTTGTTTTTGCACCAGAATGGGGGACCCGATGTCTATCCCCATGTCCTGGCCTCCCAATTAAATGTTTAAGAGAACTGGGGGAATGTGTGGGGAGCAGTGACATCTAGGAAGTGCTGAATGGAAAGTGAAAGTAATTATCTGCCCCACCTCTATGCCTAAGGCAATATTTGATTGACAGCTGACAGCTGAGATATTTAAATGAGCTTAAAACAGCTATGAATTCTTTAATAAAAATAGAAATTGGATTTCATGTTTAATTTGAAAATTACTTTTGTTATACAGATTTTTATGTCTGGGTGACGGGTCCACTTTAAAGGAAGATCACACTACAGAGCTCCAAGTCACAACTAGTACTGGGTACTGTAGCAAAAGGCAGGAAAACTCTGGACCATTTCTAAATCTTAGATAGGGCCTTTGGCTATGTCAGCTCTCATCAGTGACATGAGAGCACAAGTCACATGACCTGAGGGCTCCTGGGAAACTATCAATGTGTTTAGCCCCATGCCAGATTTAAAAAATAAATATAAAATCTGTTTTTTTTTTTTTTTTAAACTGATTTCAGTGCAGAATTATGTTGGAGCAGCAACAGTATCCCTTTAAATATAAAAAGGGAAGTCTCTTTTGATACCACATAAGCTCTGGGGCCACAAGCACTAAAGACACCACTGCCGTTTGGTATGCTATGGTTTTGGCTATTTAAGAGCCTAATAAAATGTTTTAAGCATGCAACTGCATACTTTAAGTATGCAATTTTTAAATTGTGGATTCTTGATAATATTTGCAGGGCCTTGAGCAATTGCTCATACAAATTTTGCTATTATTATTTACAAACACAGTGAAAGTCTCTGTGCTGATCGATACAGAGTTCTGAGTGAGCTAGCCAGTCTTATCTAAAAATAGGACTGGAGAATGAAAAAATTATAATGCTGTATTATCAGCAGTCTTTCCACCCCCCCACCTAAGAGACTGAAGTGCATGCTATCCTTTAGCAACAATTGGGAAACCTATCAGATAAGATTAAAACAAAATACATTTTTAAAAGGAAAGCTCATCATTACACTACAAGGAACTCTACTTTGTCCCAGATGTGAAAGCATTTTGTGTGTGAAGTGAAACTGAAGTCCAAGAGCTGCTCCAGATATTTTTTTTATTTAAACTACATTTAAAAATGAGAAAGTGGCACAGTGATGTATTGGAGGAGGTTCCATTTAAACATCTGGTTGTTAGTGACCATAAGGTAGTTCAGCTTCTTGGAAATAAAGTGACCAGTTTCTTTTTGTCCAGCGCTCACTTGCTTACACTGATTAAATAAAATAACTTGTTTATGTAACATACTTCCAGATGAACACAAAGGGCACTGCAAGAATGATTGCTAAAAATAGGTATGACATTCTGAAATAACGCAACTTATATGCGATTGTTAGAAACATATAGAGATGGAATAACTGCCTAAAAAAATAAATAAAAGGAAAACATTGACAAATTCTAATCCTTCTCCTTCAGCAGTAGATATCCTCATTATTGAGGGGCACATGGTTACAACGTGTTCAACCATGGCATGTCAAAATAATATTGCACTATATATAATCCAAAGTTTGCCTTGTTAGTGACCTTGCAAAGACAGTAGCCATTTTCTGTATAAAGAAGCAAACCTGGACTGCTCAGGGCTACGGCAATTGGTTAAGACACAGTTGATGAACCTGAGCTCAGAATCAAAGCTAAGCGAGTCTTGTACAGGGGCACGCTTTAGGCGCTTTATTTCCTGTGTGTAGCCTTGTTTGTTGGGATCACTCATTCCATCTACATCCATAGGGTTAGTGGCATAGCTCTGGAAGGTGCTGCTCAAATGTGAAATGTTCCCACTGCCATCTGTGATGCTCGCACTTGTGGATTGTGGAGTGGGTGATTGACTTTGTTCAAGAAGCAGCTGATTAATCAGGATGAATATCTGGCGCCTTTAAAAGAGATTAAATAAAACAAAACAGAAGCTTATTAGAACTGGGTGCGAGAAGTCTTTTGTACAACATTTACACTAATTTATCAAAGGTTGAGTTGTTTTATCCACGATAAAGGGTATTTTTCAGTTTAAATGGCAATTTTTCAGGTAGAGAAAACAAAATTTAAAATTTGAGTTTAAAGCATAAGGAAAGTCAAATAGAATAAAGCTAGAAATGCTGTATTTTGCATACTAAACATGAACTTACTCCACCACAAGCCTAATCAGGGCACAGGGGGCTGTTATCTAGTAACTTTGTTAAACATCTTTGCAAGACCAAGACTGTGCACATGCTCAGTGTAATCTGGGCTGCTTAGGGATCATCATAAATGATCAAAACAGCACAAATAATATCTGCCAGAAGCTGATGCAGCAAGACTGATTAATAATCAGAATAGGCAGCCTGAACAGGGTCCTGTGTCGTCATGTAATCTAATGTGGATTTTATAGTTTTTGTATTGTTTAATACCAACTTTCTCCAACTCTGCAGTGGCTACAGAAAAATAATCCTCCAAATAGAATCCCAGTTTATCTGTTTAAATTTGGCTCCATGATCTTTGTCCTTGCAACTGGAGATGGAAACAGTAAAGAGCATGTAAAGGCAAAAATAAAATCCAATACAAATCTCTACACAGTCGCAGACAGGTAAACAAAGCTGCTGGAGTTCTGAAAGGCTGGGAAGTAAGGTGGGGGCTCCCCCTGCTGTTCATAATTATGATCGTTTCCCTGCAGCAGTTAGGGACCGTCTGTCAATTCCTATCCACAGCAGTAAATGA
>CM044431.1:140294469-140322375 GCA_024363595.1 Xenopus borealis
GTTGGCAGAATCCAACACTGTAACCGGTACTCTATTGTTCTTTTTAGCGCTACTTGCACCACTTTTATACACTTGATATGTTTTACTTTATTCCAGTTAGTTTGCCGTTTGAAAGAATTAAAGTACTTCTAATATATCAAGTGGATTTATATGGCCCTGTAATAATGAATATGAAGAATTATCTGTTTTAAGTAATCAGTGCTTTTACAAAATCACTCTCGATATAGTATAAACAAAGGTATAGAGAATTCAAATTCCTTTAACTTGTATCTCCCAATTCCTCAGATTTTTATTCCCTCTAAAATATTGTTAAAGTCTTAAAATGATTTTCTCAAAATCCATCAAATCCTGACAACAGCTGCAATGAAGCCCTTTAACAAAGGAATATTTAAAAGGAGCAGAAAACAGAAGCGGTTAGTTGGCATTTCATTAGATCCGCAAGAACAGAAAAACACAATCCTTTTGAGTCTAGCCTATGATAGAAAAAACCTTCAACTGCACCAAGCAACAGCAAAACATAGTGCTGACCGCGTAAGCAGAATTACTAAAATAGATCCAAGTAAGTTTCTGCATAATAACTCTTGATTCAACTGATGGATTTCAGCTAAAACTCCTGATGTAAAATATGGATTTCAAAATAATCATCATCTAGCTATTTAACTCTTAGTATACCTGGGAATGCTGGAAGAAAACATTTTATAAATAATCAAAGTAATTATATGGGCCCAGACATCTCCTCAGACTTCAGTGCATGGACATGTAAAGTTATTATTAATAATAATAATAATAATAAATAAACATTTTGTATATTACACATAATCAGTTAGTACCTATGAGTTTACAGTCTTTAAATGCATCTTTCCTGCAGCTAAACTAACCCAGCCAGATGTCAGGGGAAACATTTCTTTTCAAACTACAATAGTTAATTGTGATGCTCCAGCAGAATCCTGCATGGGAATCCCTTTTTTGAAAGAGCAAACAGATGTTTTTATATTTAATTTAGAAATCTGATGTGGGGCTATATATGTTACTAGTTTTACAGGTGACCTGATAAACTTCAATCACTCTTTACTGCTGCACTGCAAGTTGCAATGAGATTATCCCCCTCCCTTTCCCCCCAGCAATCAATCAACAGAATAATGGAAATGCTTAAAATGCATTGCTAAAAATGCTCCCATGCCTAGTGGTACATATGAGAATAACACACAATACTGAAAATCCAAGCCCCACTGTGACTCCTCCAATTAGAAGAAATAGCCTAACTGAAAGCAGTTCCATTGTGAAGTGCTGGCTCTTTCTGAAAGCACATGGCCAGGCACAAATACCCGAGATGGCTGCCTACACACGAATATTAGAACTGGAAAAAAAAATTATTTATTGGTTCGATATGGTAAAGGAAATACTTTAATCGATATAATAAAAATCAAGACAGAATCTCTTTAAAATAAAAGTAGAATGGTAACAGCACTGAATAGCACCTATATTTTGTGCATGTATGCAAAAAAAATTAGCATTATTGTGCAGACAAATAAAACAGTGGTGACCAGCCATTATCATATTATATGAATTATACAGTTCATGGGACATACATAATTATTGGATTTTTTTTACACAGAGCAAATATCTTATCAACATAATCAAGTCCTTTACTCTACCTTTGCATTTAAATTCCCAAGGTGCTGTACAACCCAGATGCGATGGGACCAGCAATTATAATTACTTGGGTATCTTCCAGCAGCCTCACAGCAAACATGCATTTCTTCCTGCACAATAGTTTGGATCCTCTCAGAGGTCTCAGGACAGCTGGCATCCTTGCCCACAACAGAGGCCACAACCAATTCCTGCACAAGACGTTGCAATACCCAGCGCCTGTATCACAGGAAAGCATAAGAAAAATTAATTGGCAGAAGACCTGCTGTCCCACCACCACAATTAATGACAGGTGTTTTTATTCCACTCTTGTGTAGCTGTATTGGTGCTAATGTCTATCAAATTAAACAATCATGAAATACCTTGATAAATGCCTTGCATATGGCTAAACTGCAAAATTTCCAATAATTTTGCTGTACTAAAAACAGATAGAAATATTTACAGTGTTGTGAAATATGGCAAAGGGTTGAAACACTAGTGCAATCTTTTTTCCCCAACATCTATATTCTTCTGTGACATATGGGAGGAGAGAAGTTAATCCACGCTAGAGTTGTAACAAAACGCCAATATTGCCAATCAATGCAGTACATATTTAATTCACACCATCTGCTTGGTACAGCATACTCTCAAAGTAACCTAAGAACTTTATCTATTAATCCCTAAAAAAAACTGGCAAATAAAAGAAAAAAAACACATCAGTAACCAGTTTCAGATGATTAAATATTTCCCATGGCATGGGGGGGGGGTGTTTAATATCCCTAGCTTTCTCTCTACCTACTCAGTTGGAAGTGTCAAGAGATCTGTTTATATATTGTTGCTGGTGATGAAGATGCTGTGTTTTTTGGAAACTGTTTTCCAATGGGAGTAAGATGTAATTTACTCATAGGGTATTCTATCACAGAATTTTAACCTCCCAACTTGTTCTGTGTATACCAATGAGATGAGAGTACAGAGGCAGTCTGACAGGAAACTATTAAATCAGTGACATCACAGCTCCCAGGGGAAATCATGTTTCAAAAGCAGTCAAATCTGCTGGAATCTTGCAGTCGGAGCACAAGATGAAATGAGTGCTGATCGATAATAGGATAAGGTGCATGCATTTCAGCAAATGATATACTGTTCACATGTCAAATGTAAATCCTGTAGAGCATTCACAAGTCCTTCTCTTGAAATATTTCCAATATTCATAATAGGGAGGCAGAGAGAGACAAACATCCTGAAAGGTCCCCAAGTTATGGAACATTAGAAAGGATATAATGTTAATTAGGAAGAAACATTTCAAATGATGAGAAAGTTGTTGTAAATATATATTATTTAACAGTTCTAACATCATGCTGTGACAGACCAGAGTCTGCGATGCTGGGAACCTTTGATTATAAACTCAAACTTATATATTGGTGTCAGAAAAATAAAATAATAATTATATAAGCATAATATTAATGGCATTATTTATATGCACAATATTAACTAAAATGTATCCACACTTGATCCAGATCCCCACATGTTCTAGATTTGTGCCATCTGCTGACGATACAGTGCAAGTTACTAGATACATGCCTACTGCACTATGTGGATTTCACTTGGCACACTCTTTGCACATTGTTTTATGCAAATACTTAGCATAAAATATATGGCAGATAAAAGAAAAAACCCTTCCAAAATATAAAGACTTGTGTATTCTGGAAAGTCAAGTATAGTATCTGGAATTCAAAATTCAGGAACTCAAATGAAGGAAGACCATCTACCAAATGCATTTCAGCAAGAAAATCTAATTCCTATCATATTAATAGTACATTGTTCTTGATTCTAATAAGCTAGCATCAATCCATACAAATTAAATTAGCAGCTGACAGAGATGTCAGAGCCATAGCCATACCAAATCGCAACATGGTAGTTCTGGAGACACTGTACAGGTTTTTAATATTTCGTTAATTATTTTTTAAATGTTTACCAATTATTATAACATCATCTACAACAGTTATCCAATCTAGCATTAAAATGGGGTGGTATTTTGAGTCCAAGGCATGACATATACTGTATTCTAGACATGGTTCCTTTCTGCTAGCCTTTAAACATATTTATGAACTTTGAGACAATGGAAAAAAATTTAATTAACTTATTATATTATGTGTGTGTTTTTCCTGGCTACCTGGGGGCAGCCTATGGGCTAAGGGGGTTCAAGATTTGTGGGGATCCTGCAGCCTGAGGTACCAATATGGAAAGTGTTCAGATATCCAGAGTGACCCATCAAATATGTTAATTGGTAAAAGGAGACATTATTGTTAACCATTTTGTTTCACTGCCTTTTTTTTTGGGGGGGGGGTTGGATTTCTACTTCATGACAATGAGCCTTTTAGCTTGTATAAAGAGAAAGTTGAGTATTGTAGAGTCTCCGCCACTTGGTTCAATAATAGTTTCAGGAGTAAGTGGGACAACGCATGCCAGAATAAGTTGTAAAGGAAAGGATGATTACTCTGAAGATCAAATTAGTAGGTTTTTAGTTGTAGTTGGGGTCTGACTAAATCAGAATTGGAATTAGAAATATACGGAGAGAAAGAAAAGAACCCCTTCTGCAACTAAATAATTCTTAAATGAAATTCCCGAAATGAATGATATCCTACAGAGATTTAGGTAAAGTATCACCACACTCATCCGCCTTGTGTGGAATTCAATTGACCCCCATAAAGTGCTAGTGTATAGACAGGATGAATAAATAAAATTAAAAATATGATATCCTAAATAAGAATTAGGAATCATTAATATTATAAAGTGCTTAAAGTGTGTTATTAGTTCATATAAAATTCATTATAATAGTAAATAAATTATATAAAGTGCATAGCTAATCCGGTGTTAATTCATTAAGATATCCGGTTAATTATCGGATTACTACCTCTCTGTTATCCTAATCTGGGGATCACATGGGACCATTGATTTGTGTTTTTTAGGGTAAGACAGCCTCTTCACAGTTTAGGACAAGTTTAATTGATGAGAACACAGTCTTGGTAACCCTGCCTGTCTCCTCTTTGTGGTGTCCAAAGATTAGCCAATGATGAGATAGGGATTTATGGGACAACTCCACCTTCTAAATTTCCTATTTCCTACTCTTTCTCCGAACTGGGACCAGCCTGACCTCTTTTAGTTAATTTAATGAATATTTATGAATTTTGGAATAACTGTTCCCATCTGATATCTATTTATTTATTAGCACCGCACTTTAGTATTATTCAATTGTAAATCCGATAATTAACCGGATATCTTAATGACTTAACGCCGGATTAGCAATATATAATTTATTTACTATTATAATTAATTTTATATGAACTAATAACTAGCACTTTATGGGGGTCAATTGAATTCCACACAAGGTGGATGGGTGTGGTTATATTTTACCTAAATCTCTGTAGGATAGCATTCATTTGCAGAAGGGGTTCTTTTCATTCTCTCCGGATATTTTGCATGCCAGATTAAGGCCAAATTCTCATGACACGTTTGTGCAAAACCTCTTGATAGCAGGGCAATGCTAGACTAGGTTAATAATGTCTGCTGGTGAATCTGAGCATTTTGGGCAGAAATCAGGTATGCCAGGGTCAAGCGTTTTTTTACTTTGGTCCACTAAAGTAACGTGAATAATAGTTCAGATCAGTTACAGGACAATGCCAGTGTGAACAAGAGCCAGTAAACTTGGATGAGGGTGTACATAGCAAACAGGTAGGACTAGCGCTTAGCAATAAGCAATTAGCATCTCTGCACACTGTGAATGCTTGCACCCAAGGTTCCACTTTACATGGACTATTATGCACATGATTTTTAATCAAATACTTACTTTAAAAAAAATTAAAAAATTATGTCTTATTTCACTTCTAAGACTGGTCAAATTGCACGTAATTAGGTGCTTATTTGGCTTATGACCATCAAGGCATACTTGAGTGTGTACCTTTTCCAACTAAAACATTGCCTGGTCACTGCTGGACAGTGGTTTCACAGTGTCATTATTACCACTTTGCTTGTGTGTCTAGACCTTAGAGAACTATGTAACTATAACATATTAGTACAGCTAATTCCTTCTGCTGCAGGTTTACTACTAAACTAGACCAAATGTGCACCAAACAAATATGGGATAAAAAAACATAAAGATGACAAAATAATTAAAACATACAGCAGTAGTCTAATTTTTTTTTAAATGAAATAATAAAAAATAAATGTTGACCTGTGGATCCATGTCTCTGGGCTCTTTGGAAACTTAGTCAATGCCAGTTTTCCAAGCTGTAAATCTTTAACTGGGTTCAAGGTTCCAGACTGTATTAACTCTTTCCTGTAAATACAAATTATTCCAACAGGTCATAATGAATTAGATGCACATAGAAAAAGTATTGTAAAATATTTATTAAAAACAGAAATTCTCTGGCTTTAAGGTAAAAGATCACTCTTGGTCTACCACAGTATTAAATGCATTTTTAGATGTCCCTAAAGATATAAGACACCACATAAGACAGAGGAGAGAATACTACTAACCATGTCATAGCACTCAGGGGAATGTTTCCCAAGGCTCTTCTAAAATTGTTTATTCAACACTGCTTTATCACCAGAATCTCCTTTCTTGTGCTGCTCCCTACTGTATAAGTGAACCCTGTACCTTTTAACTCTTCAGTAGACACATATTGATCCCAGGATGAATCCCATACATTGCTTAGTGCAAACCTTTAGATTTATAGATTTTAGGCACATAGACAAACTGCAGTCTATTTCATGTGTTATACCCTCTTTCAGACCACTTAGTTCAAGCCATTCTTTGAGGTGCAACAATTGTCCAAATTCCCAGCGTTTAAGAAACTAATGGCCCTCTGGTCAACTTCTAGTGTTTGGGCAGCATCAGTTTTTAGTTGCTCGGGATACATTGTCTGTTTTCAAAGCAAATATCTTAGCAGGAAAAATACTTTCTTTTTTTGGTGGTGGTGGGGGACTTGAAGTCCCTCTGCTTTCCATCAAAGGAACAGTAACATCAAATAATGAAAGTGTTTAAAGTAATAAAAATATAATCCTGTGTTGCTGGTAAAACTGCTGTGTTTGCTTCTGTAAAACTACTATTGTTTATATAAATAAGCTGCTGTGTAGCAATGGGGGTAGCCATTCAAAGGAGAAATGGTTCAGGTTACAGACCACATAGCAGATAAGTTCTGTAGAACAAAATGTTATTATCTGTTATCTACTATGTAACCAGTACCATATAGCCTTTTTTCCATTTCTGCATTTCCATTTCCTACACTTACCAGCAGCTTGTTTATATGAACTATAGTTCTGAAGCAAACAGATCGGTTTAACCAGTGGAGAGAAACAGTACATTATTTTTTTTTTTTTTCAATGTTTGGCGTTCCTTTAAAGGAACAGTTCAGGGTAAAAATAAAAACTGGGTAAATAGATAGGCTGTGCAAAATAAAAAATGTTTCTAATATAGTTAGTTAGCCAAAAATGTAATGTATAAAGGCTGGAGTGACTGGATGTCTAATATAACAGAATACAACACAACATCCTGCTTTTCAGCTCTATAAATCTGAGTAAGTCAGCGACTTGAAGGGGGGCCACATGGGACATAACTGTTCAGTGAGTTTGCAATTGATCCTCAACATTCAGCTCAGATTCAAAAGCAACAGTTATGACCCATGTGGCCCTCCCTCAATTCACTGATTGGTTACTGCCTGGTAGCCAGGGTAACCAGTCAGTGTAAACAAAAGAGAGCTGAAAAGCAAGAAGTAGTGTTCTTTTCTGTTAGGTTAGACTTGCAGTCACTCCAGCCTTTATACATTACATTTTTGTCTAACTAACTATATTGAAAACATGTTATATTTTGCACAGCATATCTATTTACCCACTTTTTACTTTTATACTGAACAATTCCTTTAAGGGCAGAGCACAGATACCCTGGAAAAATGGTTTTGAAGTGCCAGAATCCATTGTTTGACTTTGCTAGCTTAAGAGGTTATGGAAAATGTTGGAGAGAGTCTGAAAATAAAGTAGCGTGAAAGTTCACATATTAGTGGATGTTCATGGTCTCTGCAGGAGACATGTTTATTTTTAAAAAAAGAGGCAGTATACCCTAATTTGAAGAGTCATCACACTCACTATTACAGGTGCTGTCTTGGTTTGCAGAAAAGCCACTCTTTATTTTCAAGTAGTAGTGTCTGAGCAATTTTCCTACTCTCACTAACCCAAGCGTCATTACTTGAGCAAAAAAATAAATAAATAAAACTGGTAAACACTTCATTTAAAGCAGTGCTGGCTCAGGGTGAGTGGATGGAATGCAAAAGTGGGAGTTTGTTGATGTGTACCTGCTCTAATGGCTAGAGAAGATCAATGTAGAGATTTAGGAAACAGAAGATGTGCAGCACGTAGGCATACATTTATATTTTGTGTGATGCTTATGAATAGATCCAAATGCATATCACTTCAGTCACATATATACTGTACATCCAGTAAGCAGAAGTGCAGTGTGGTGTTACATGGGCAGGATGACATACCTTACATTCCATGCTGTAGTGAAATCTGGGTTCAGCAATAGCAGTGTGCAGGTAACATCGATCAATTCTACAATAAATCAGAAATATTATAAGCCCTAATTGAGTAACTCACAGATCATTTCTATATATTAGAATTTCTCAGTTTGAGATAAATCAGGGTTTCTCTTTATTTTTATCCAAATTTTCTGGCAAATAACAGGATTCTGTATATACATACATTCAATATAAGAGCCAGTGTCCAAAAATACAAAGCAGGAGCTATAATCCTTTATATGTAAAGCTTATTAACATTTTACACTGGACCACAGCACCCAGATGGGCTTTATATGCACATGATCCTAGTCAGCGATTACGTGGGCAAAGCTCTAACAGAATGGAAGCAATGACCAGTCACTCACCTTTGCATTTGCAGCGTCTGCATCCGACACGACTGTCAGATGCACGCTGCAACTGCATCCGACAATTCTATTTCTTACCTTATCTGCGGCGCATCCAACTTGACGCCAGCTTTTCATCATGCTGGATTAAGCCAAAATCACCCGTGGAGTTCTACTCTAAGGCTAGGAATTAGTATGAACACATATCGCTGTACTAGATATTATTGAAGCTACAGCTAAATTACTGATAAAAAAATGCTTTAGTTTAAATGTAACCTTGTTATGCACAAACCTTTAGTTTTAAAGGAACAGTTCAGTGTAAAAATAAAAACTAGGTAAACAGATAGTCTGTGCAAAACGAAAAATGTTTATAATACAGTTAATTAGTAAAAAATGTAGTCTATAAAGGCTGGAGTGAATGATGTGTAATTTTTCTGTGACTTTACAGGGGGGGGGGCACATGGGACATAACTGTTCAGTGAGTTTGCAATTGATCCTCAACATGCAGCTCAGATTCATAAGCAACAGTTATGACCCATGTGCCCCCCCACAAGTCACTGATTGGTTGCTGCCTGGTAACCAATCAGTGGAAACTGAGAGAGCTGTAAAGCAGAAAGTAGTGTTCTCGCTATTATGTTACACATCCAGCCACTCCAGCCTTTATACATTACATTTTTGTCTAACTATATTGAACACATTTTTTGCACAGCCTCTTTACCCAGTTTTTATTTTTATACCAAACAATTCTTTTAAAGGTGCTATAAGGGCAGAATGTGTTTTCACTATGGCTTTTTTTGGAAGACATGTTATATTAAGCCACTGCTCTAGGCTGATGTGAGCCCTGTTCTGATGCATCTTTTCATTCTGAGTTTGCAATCATTTAACAATTACAAATCTACACTTGTGTGCCCCAGTTTACCCATTGTCTGCTATTCCCTAGAAAGAAAACGGTTTAAATATGTATCATTTTCAGTTTTCATAAAAGGATTTAGATGCTAGGATCTATCTATAGCACATTAGTATAGTATAATATATAAAGCACATCAGAAATGAAAAAAATGAAGCACCTTTCATACTATAAGGCTGATATATTTGATTGACTGGAAAATGACAGTATAGCTGCAGTAATCTAATAGTATAAAGGAGTGCAGGTTTGTGTTATGCTTTAGGTGTACTTAGAATCAATCACCTAACACAATCTTTATGTGTGCATGAGGCCTTAAACAAACCATATAGAGCAAACTCTTTGCCATTTGCTGAAATGATTACTATTTCCTAAATGGGTCTCTCATCTAGGCTTCTGTTATAGAGAAAGGAACAAATCTAGGCCACTTGTGTGAGAGCTTCTGTGGTGTCACTGACTCTGCAGCAACTAATAGCATTTGGAGGACTCTGGAATGTCAGAACATTCACTCGCATAAATATAGTCCCTTGCTTTGCTAGCTATTGTTCACAGTCTCACTACAGGCATATCTGCAAGCTTTACAATCCATCGTATTTCTGGACCAAGATGGTTCAGAGTCACAAATCGATTAACTTACTCTTTGGAGCCACTAGAGGAACATAAAAGCAATGAAAGCATTGTAGACCAAGCATACATTGCCCTGTTGCTACACAGAAAACAAAAGCTGCAATCTTATTGGTTAAGAGTGAAAAACACAAACTTGTTGCTATGGGTCGACTTTCTTTAGCCAAAGAGATTTTAGAAACTCAGGATTTTAGGTAGTAGCAAAGTATCCCTTGTTCAGTAATCAAACCGCGGCTAGTTTTAGAATTCAACCCAAACCCAATATCTTACATGATCTTTGAATGGTGCTTAGTAAAACATGTTTTAACAATAGTCCATAACCCTACAGTCCACAACCCTACAGATTAGAACATTCCTACTGTTTCAAGATGAAACTACATGTATAGAATCCATTATTCGCAGACTTATCAGCCAGAAAGATCAGAATTATGGGAAAGTTATCTCCTGTAGACTCCATTTGAAACAAATAATCCAAATTGTTCTGTAATTATAAGATAGCACTTTGTGCTTGAACCCAACTAAAATATAATGAATCATTATGGGAGGCAAAGTAACCCCTTTGGGCTTAGATAATGTTTAAATGATTTTGTAGTAGACTTAACATGGCCATACACTTGAAAATCGAGCAAGGTACTCAAACGAGCGGCTCTTTCATATGTCCATCTTCAAGTGGGCAATTTCAGGCTGAGTACTTTTACATACAGTATTGTGCTATGAAATTGGGGAGTTTTAATACCTCTTTAAATATAGGCCCAATAATGACTCATTTACAAACACATGTAAATATATGTACTTGCAAGCAATTTTCTAATGTGAAACCTCCATTGTTTTACCTATGGGTCAGGACATCCCCTGTAGTGTTGATGGCTCTCCATAATAAGTTACAATGTGAGATCTCTGAACACATTAGAACAGGGGTCCCAAACCTTTTTTTTTTACCCATGAGCCACATTCAAAAATAAAGAGTTGGAGAGCAACATAGTCATGCAAAAAGTTCCTGGGTTGCCAAATAAGGGCTGTGATTGGCTATTTCATAGCACCTATGTAGACTGACAGCCTACAGGAGACTATTTGGCAGTGCACCTGGTTATTATGCAGCCTAACTTGCCTTCAAGCCTGGAATTCAAAATTAAGCACCTGTGTTGAGGCCACTGAGAGCAACAGCCAAGGTGTTGGGGAGCAACATGTTGCTCACAAGCTACTGGTTGGGGATCACTGCATTATAAGGAATAAAAGTTTAACTGGAGATAAAGCAATTTTTGGGTCACAAAGCTGATTCTGCAGTTGAATGCTGAATTGTAGTGTTTTTATGCTTTTGATTACCTCACAGTATGTCATAAATGAATTAAGTAATTCCAATTGTGTGCCTCTGGCTGAACTAAAGCCAATAGCTAGTGTCTCTTGAGGACAATGGGGACCGTAGAAAGAGAGCAACCAGCTTTACACACTTAATTTAACCTAGACACTTTGGCCTCATTAATAGTTTATACTGCTATATTCATCTGGCAACAAATGGAATATTTGTGAACATTTTGGTTGTGGAGCAACTTTAATGCTGAAATGCAAATTGATGCTTGCTTTTGTAGCTAAATAAATTAACGAGGAAGGTTGATACGTACACATAGAAAAATGAGATACAAAAAGTAATATGAACTGGAGTTAGCAAAGTCTCTGTTTATCTGCCAAATTATATTTAACAGTCACTGTTAAGATCTTTTTAAAGAAGGTCAGCTGAGTATAGAAAAAGGTTGTTAGGTACAAAAAGCATTTATGCCCGGAGTGATGGTGGCACTAGATCTCTGTTATATCTGTATGCAGAAGCTGGGATTATCTAGTCATCTAGAAATGCTCCTTAGAGCCAATGCAGTTTGGAGGTTAATGTGAGCTTGCAGGTACAAAGCAAAATTGCTTGTCTAACTAAAGTGGGTCATTTTATATATATATAGCCTTAAGCAAAACCTTGAACTCTTTCAGTGCTTATACATGTGTTTTACATAGACAAGCTGAACATAATTCAGGAAACTCCGTTTTGAGAAAACAATGATCTCTGCACAAGTGCACTTATAAAAAAAAAAACATGTAATTTGAATATTCTTCATATTTGGTATGTTGGGACATATAGATAAGATGATTCATACCTGATTTACTTACATGTTGGGAAGAAAAAGCTGTAACAGACAATATGAGCATCATTTGCTAAATGAGGCAAAAAAAAAAAAAAACTAGTCCATATAAACCCATCACTCAATCTACATTTTATTAGTATGCCTTCAAGTTTACTGGATCATAGTCATTCAATCTTTCTTTTGAATATTCTCCAAGATTGTGTGCACACATACAACACAGCTTCAATGAAACATTGCTCTTATGTTGAAGCCACATTGTCATGTGTCAGCTCAAACACTTGAACATGGATAAGACATTGGCTGAACAAGTATACAGGGCGTGGTTGTCAGGCTCTTAGTGGGGTCCTCACAGCTTTCTGTATTGGGCCCAATTTTATTTGTTTATTAATTACTTAGGGGAGGGTGTTATAAGTAATGTATCAGTGTTTGCAAATGATTCAACAGGATCTTAACTAACTGACAATCTGGGCAGCTAAGTGGTAGATGAGATTTAGTGTTGAGTGAGTCCAAATGACTACTAAGCTAGCAGGGTATGGAAAGTTATGAAAAAAGACTGGCCAGACTGGTTGGGGTTGTTTACACCTTAGAAGAGGTACTTAAAGGGGGGGGGGGGGCATATGATAACTATGTAAAAATATAAAGGGGAACACATAATAAACATTCTAATGCTTTATTCATTCACATTAGAAGGAATGAGATAAAATTTTAATATTTGGAAAGGGTCTAGTGGAATTCTCTCCCTGAATAACTTATACTGGCATATATATTAGATAGCTTCAATAAGGGGTTGGAGGGGCAAGAGAGAAAACAAAGGATTTTGAAAATAGCTCTAAGAACATGTTGATCCAGGAACTGGTCTAATTGTCCATATAGAGTCAGGAAGGATTTTTTCCCACACTTAGGAAAATTAAAGAGGCTTCAGTTGGGTTTTCTTGCTTTCCTCTGGTTCTACAGTTGGGAGGTTGTATATACAGATAAAAGGTTGAACCTGATGGACATGTGTTTTTTCAACCTAGGTATTTGCAAATGGTCAACAGAACAATAAGTCATAGTTTGCTTCAAAATAGCGGACATTGTACAGGGATCCCAGAAAAGCATGTCCAAAAATCCTGGTCAAGGTCACAACATTAATCACGATCCTCAAGTTCAGGGAGAACACAGGAATTAAAATGAGCCACAGGTGAGTTAGTAACAGGTCAATTAGTATAGACATATTTTCCAGCTTTATTCCTCTGCAGTTTTGCAGTTCCTCGCATAAATCCAAGGGCCAATGATTGCTTGGGTACAAGCTCCTCTGTACGCTAATGAATCAGAGAACACTAGAGGCCATTTTCATGGTAACAGCCTACTTGATTTCATCCAAAAATAACATTTCATCTAAACAGCTAAATTAATTTACAAGTGGAATTTGCATAAACTAATTGCATTTCTCTGAGCTCATAATGGTTCACTATACAGAGCATACCTTTTCCAAGAAAATTTCCTACACAAGCAGTTTTCAGAGACAAAGTACTACTAAACACCAACATTTTTACAATGTAAAATAGATTCCATTATCTTTGTGAGATTCAACCTATTTCCAAAAACCTGCTCCATTTAATGGACAGATTATTTATGACAGAAGGCTTTTTGGCATTACCTAATTCACCCTTAAACTTGCAGTCCAATGAGATTTTCAGACATCATTAAGACTTGCTCAAGGAAATTACATCACATCATCCCAATGTAGTCTTAATTTGTTACACATCTGCAACAGATGCCATAATGTTCCCTGCACTATTTTACATTTAGGACATGGTTGGCCTCATTACACTCACTAGAAAATAGAGGCGCTTATAGCATTGTTGCTTTGAATTTAGCATTAAACTCTATTAAATAAAACTTCACCACTTGATAAATCTACATTTACAGTACCTGCAACTTGGCTTTAAAATGCTCAAAATGTTGTTAAAAATGAAGAACCAGTTCAAGTATGCATAACGATGCCTGCAGGATTTTATGTTTTAATGACAACATATTATGAATGTGAACCATTTACAGACATGGAAGCAAAGTAAGCAGCAGGGGTGTCATTTGCAGGATTTTTAAGGCTCTTACACTAAAGAGTTTAGGAGTGAAGTGTTTTGTATTAGGTCAGTCAGCTCAGTGCTTTCCGTGCATAAATACAAAACTTGTTTCTCTAGGGCAGTGCTGTTCAACTGGTGGCCTGCAGGCTGTAACCCTCCCTTGCGTGCCCCCCCCCCCACATGAAAGTCTGCCTGCTGTGTCTGATTACCATGTGTAAAATTTAAAAGGTATCGCTACAGAGATTAACTGGCCCCTGCATTGTTTACACCTATAAACTCCTGCATTGTTCACACATGTAATCCCACTGCATTGTTCACACCTGTAACACCTCTATTGTTTACACCCTAAAGACCTGTACTATTCACACCTCAGACCCAGACTGAAACTACCCACATTGTTCACACCTCGTATGAAGGGGCATTAGCACTGTGTCACTGTATGTAGTACATCTTAGAGTGGTCCTGAAAGGTTTCCCTGTCTCCTGCTCTGTTCTACACTTGAGAAAGGAGGTTGTACCTCCGAAACGTTGTGGAGATCTCCAATAAACCACTTAAAGTTTGTTTGCACTACAGCTGCCGTGTGTGCCTTCTGATTTTTTCATTTTTACTCCTGCTCTGTTCTGCCTTCCCTATGATCCCTGTGTGTGTGCAATACTATTCATGTCTGGATAACGGATTCCATTTCACATGGACTGGATAGAATCCCTGACAATCAAGGAACAATACAACCTAATGAATTCAACACAGCTCACCTATTTATCTTCACTAACCCAACCAATCATTCATCTGATAATACATGTTTTCCAAAATACTACCTGCTGTGATAAGCTCATGACAACAAGTTCACCCTGCAGGTGTCTCCAAGCCAACAGTTAAACTGCTCAAAAAGGATGGCATGATCCATAAACCCAAGTCCAACCCTGTAAAAATATTGCCTCACAGCCCCAATATTTATTCCCTGCCTGCGATGATGTGGAGTATTACTGGATACGCACCATCCCATAATTAGGTCACTTTATTTTAAATATATAATTCTATCTTTTATATTGCTAATAAATTTTATGTTTTTTTTCCCTTTCTTTGTTTGATACTTCCATAAAAGCACTGATGGAAACAAAGTAATAATAAAATACATCTTTGTACACACAGGATTATTTTTACATGTTATATGCTAGCCTACAATAAATTAGGCAGTTATTGCTATGGATGATGTTTAACCACATTTTCTTTTCATTGAAATACTAAAACAAATATAATTTAAATGGCACTTTAATGCAGAAATATTACCAATCTTGCCTAAATTCTGCAAAATGGCTTATGTGGCATACGTCACATAAAAATCATGATAAATGTCAAGACATGAAAGCCACTTCATGTAGCAGGTCGCTTTTTGGTGCTAGAAGGCTACTTTCTTCTTGACTTGTAGTAAGCAAAAAAAAAAAAAAAATACATTAATTGAACCCTGTGCGATATTTCAAAGCATGGACCAATAACAACTGAGCTGTTTTGAAGATCTGCTCCCTGCACAATGACAAATTACAGGAACTGTAAATTATTTTCATGGGAACGTTTATGAGTCACCTTGGTCCACTGACTCACAAAACCACCATTGTTAACAGCCAGAGAACAATAATAGCACTGTTAACCATATCTATAAATACTTTCTATCTTGAGTTAAAACAAAGATAGACTATACATTGTATACCTACTACTACTACACTACTGGTTGACAGGTCCACTTTAATGCTTATTCACTGCCAGCATTTAATACACATCTAAATCTTTACAGAAAAAGTCAAAAGAAACAAAAAGTGTTACTAATATAATAAAGAAATTCAAATATGGAATATAAATGTAAAATTAATTTCCTGTTATAATGGAATGATCAGTGTCCAAACCTTGTGTAAGAAATACTGGTTTTACATGTAAAGCCAAAATGTATGTTTGATCTGTACCAATATAATGTACAGGTGAAGTGCAGAAACCACAGATATAAATATGTTGTTGCACTGAGCAACTGAAAATGCATAGAAGAGTTAAAGGAGAACTAAACCCTAAAAATGAATGTGGCTAAAAATGCCAATTTCAAATACTGAACCTATTACACCAGCTTAACGTTTCAGCTTGTCAATAGCAGCAATGATCCAGGACTTCAAACTTGTCACAGGGGGCCACCATCTTGGAAAGTGTCTTCGATACTAACATGTTTAGAGTGCTCTAAGCAGCTGTTAAGAAGCTAAGCTTAGGGGCCGTCACAAATTTTCAAGCAGAAAATTAGGTTTGTCTGTAATATAAGCTGATTCTAAAGGGCTGATTATTACATTCTGATGCTAGGTCCACTGTTTCTGTGCTGCCATGTAGTAATTATCTATATTAATTACTAATCAGCCTTATATTGTTACATTTGTATTCTATGTGTACTGTATAATATGAGTGGGTCCCTAAGCTCAGTAAGTGACAGCAACACAGAGCATGTGAATCAGTAGAAAAAGAAGATGGGGAGCTGCTGGGGCATCTTTGAAGACACAGATCTTTACTACTACTGTGGTTGCCTTGGGCTGGTACAGAAGCACACAACATAACGTACAACATTTCTACCCTACGCTTTAGTTTTCCTTTAAAGGGGTTGTTCACTTTTAAATTAACTCTTAGTGTGACATAGAGAGTGATATTCTGAGACTATTTGCAACTGGTTTAATGTTTTATTATTTGTTTTTGAGTTATTTAGCTTTTTATTCAGCAGCTCTCTAGTTTGCAATTTCAGCAATGTGGTTGCTAGGGTCCAAATTACCCTAGCACCGGAGTGTCCATACTTTACTAACGCAAGGTCTACTTTTACTGATGTTGTTCACCTTTAAATTAACTCTTAGTATGACAGAGTGATATTCTGAGACTATTTGCAACTGGTTTAATGTTTTATTATTTGTTTTTGATTTATTTAGCTTTTTATTCAGCAGCTCTCTAGTTTGCAATATCAGCAATGTGGTTGCTAGGGTCCAAATTACCCTAGCGCCGGAGTGCCCATACTTTGCTAACGCAAGGTCTACTTTTACTGATGTCCCATTATGATCTACATCCAGCTCAAATGAAATCATTACCTAAATATTGTATTGATTTATGAGCAAATGTATATTGCTAGGTTTAAGTAATAACTATTTACGTGACTTCTAATGAATAAACTAATAAATATCTTAATGAAAATAAAAAGTGTGCTCATCACCGATCTACCTTTTGGGCACCCCTGCCCTAGCGGCTAGCAACCATGCATTGATTTAAATAAGAGACTGGAATATGAATAATGCATGACCTGAATAGAAATATGAGTAATAAATGGGTTAAATGGGGTCAGTGACACCCATATGAAAGTTGTAAAGAGTCAGAAGAAGGCAATTAATTCAAAAAGTATAAAAAAAAAATGAAGACCAGCTGAAAAGTTGCGTAGTTTCTATAACACTAAGGGGCACATTTACTAAGGGTAGAAGTGAAAATTCAAATAAAAAAAAAAATCGAATTTCAACATAATTTTTTGCTACATCAACTATTGAATAGCCCAAAATTTGAATTTTCGAATTTCAAAGTACTGTCTCTTTCGAATTTGACACTTCGCCACCTTAAACCTGCCAAATTGCTATTTTAGCCTATAGGGGCCTCCTGGAACCTTTAAGGAGTGTTTTTGAAAAAAAATTAAATTCGAAAAAATTTTGCCAATATCGTTTGAAAGCATTCAAATGATTTTATTTGATCGAAAACATACCTATTCGATCCGTTTTCGATTGAAAAAGCCCTTCGAAATTCGACCCTTAGTAAATCTGCACCTAAAAGTTAATGATGGCGAACCACCCCTTTAAAATTCAAATACATACATAGAAAGCAAAAGCAATAGAGTGTGAAATACTCACCATCCCTGTTAAGCCAAAGTTTTTTCTGGCGGTATAGGAGAAGCTTATTGTGTACATATGGAAGAAGAAACTTGATGCACCAGCTCTCCACACCCAGTTTGTTTTCTACTAAAACTATAGGGCTACGATTATACTTCGCCTCAGGGCACGGGATTAATCCGATTTCATCTCTAAAGCATAACAGGAGAGGTCCATTAGCCAATTGCAGAGATTAACAAAAAAAAATTAACAATAAAAGGTTAATTGTTCAGAAATCACTACGTAAAAAAATTAAGGTAAACAGAGAACATTATTCTATTCCTTTGAGACTTAATAGCATTTTATTAATTTGTAGTTTTCTCATATACAACAGGGAAGTTTTCTTTACACCCTCAAGATCACTATGATTTTCAAACATTTTTGTTAATTTACACTAGTTACCCACAGCAACCAGTCACCAATGAGCAGGCCTGGATTTATAAAGAGGCCACCTAGGCCCGGGCTTAGGGAGGCAGGATTTTAAGGGGCGGCATGCTGCCCAACCACACCCACATTGGTTCAGAATTTAAATTTTCCTGTGTGCCAATTCCCATTGCTCTGTCCCGATGATGAAATTTGTAAATCCCGGCCCTGCTAATGAGCAGTGCCGGGGCAGGTTATAAGGGCTCCCAAGGCAACCCTGCCCTCAGTCACACTCCTTTCCACCACCCCCACCATGAACACAGACACAGTGGGGG
Source organism: Xenopus borealis (assembly GCA_024363595.1). Classification (NCBI taxonomy): domain Eukaryota; kingdom Metazoa; phylum Chordata; class Amphibia; order Anura; family Pipidae; genus Xenopus; species Xenopus borealis. Next base: position 140,313,344 of record CM044431.1, read on the forward strand.
GTGATAAGCAGAGATGGTGGGGTTTGAATGATGAGCATGGGGAAGGTGTAACGATCATCCAGGACCCTGAACTACAGGTAGGTAGACAGAATAGGTATATGCCTAGCCCCCACCATTACAGGCTAGGAACATACCTCTTCTGTCTAACTAGGGTTGGACTGTGGCAATCAGGGGTGCGCTGTGAAGGGACCTCTTTGAAAACATATGGCTGCCCCTTATCGTTAAGTTGGGTACTTTCCCATAAAGGATACAGCCCACTGGTTTTTTTTCCTGGTGTCTCACTGGCCCAGTCTGACACTGTGTCTATCCAACCCAGTGGTTCTCAACCTTCCTAATTCTGCGACCCTTTAATTCAAGTGCTCATGTTGTGGTGACCCCCAACCATAAAATATAAAAATATTTTCTTGCCAGCCCAGAGCAGATTGTTAGGAAAGTACAGGAGACAGTGCGGCAGCATTATTTTTTGCCAAACCCATTTTGTGGCCACACCCGAATTACCATGTTAATTTTACAAATTTGAAATGGGCTGGGAGAGCTGTATGGCAGTACTTACTAAGGGGATATAGAAAGTTGTAGTGCAACTGGCTTCCCTACACAGGTTACTGTACTACAACTCCCAGAACCAACAACCGGAGAGCTACAACCTTGCCCCAGGGCTAGTGGGGAGAGAGATGAACCTGCTCCTGGAACCCCTTAAGTGACCCCTGTGAAAGGGTCCTTCGACCCCCAAAGGGGTCCCGACCCCCAGGTTGAGAACCACTGATCTAACCCAAGCTCCAGTCCTGCTAATTATATTACCTAAAAAGAACATAGCTATAATTTGTTCATATGGATAATCTTCTGGGTGTCATTTAGTAATTTAATTGTACCTATATTTACAGTGACTGATTCCCAAACCTCGGGGTTGACCCTCTAAGGATCCCAATGGAGTGTGGGGTGAGGGGCAGACTAAAAGCCAAAGATGAATGCCTATTTGCACGTCTACATACACCCGACCTCCGTCTGGCACTTAAAGGGCACCTATGGCACAAAGCATTTGCCCCAAACCGAAGGTGCGGGCTGATAGAGCCTGCATTCCGGTTTGGGGTTCTAGAACTTTTAAAAAAAAAAAATGCCCCCTGCTGGCGCTGGCTTACTCGCACCGGGAGTGAGCTCCCGGTGCAAGCCGCCATGTCTTCTGAAGCGCATGCGCAGTATGAAAAGCAGCCCCGGAAGTGTGGCCGCTTTTCAGTATGAGCGTGTGTTATGGCACACGCGCATACTGCGCATGCGCTTCAGAAGACATGGCGGCTTGCACCGGGAGCTCCCTCCCGGTGTGAGTAAGCCAGCGCCTGCAGGGGGCTTTTTTTTTTTTTTTTTAAAGTTCTAGAACCCCAAACCGGAATGCGGGCTCTTCGGTTTGGGGCAATTATTTTTGGGCCATAGGTGCCCTTTAAGTGTCAGAGGGAGGTTAGGTCCACATTGCTAGTGCAGTGACTTGAAGGGAACATAATTGTTCAGTGAGTTTGCAATCGATCCTCAGCATTCAGCTCAGATTCATAAGCAATCATGGCCCCCTCAAGTCTCAGATTGGTTACTGCCAGGTAATTAGGGTTGCCACCTTTTCTGGAAAAAATACAAGTCTTCCTATACATTTTTACCCTATTCATAACATTGGGATCATCCACCAATTTTACGAGCTAGGCCGCTCAGTGGATACCAAGAGAGCTGGCTATTATGTGAGACATCCCGTCACTCCAGCCTTTATAGTATTTTATACATTAAATTTTTTGGTCAACTAACTATACTAGAAACATTTTCTATTTGGCACAGCCTATTTATCCCGTTTTTATGTTTACACTGAACAGTTAAAGGCTTACAATGACAATCCACAGAGAATGGACGATAAAACCCTTAAAAATAAATGGTAAATGCTCAGGAGCGTCCTCCCATGCTGACGCTGACAGCTCCTCTTGGGCAAATGATCCTTTGCGGTTTACAAGTACAGTAATAGTAGCAGTTTTATGCTAGTAATCAACACAGCGTAACAAAGAACGGCCCCTTTATTTGTTACTTGTAAAGAGGATGATGAACACTGATGGTCACTTTCACAGAAGCTACTGTACACAGAGAAGCGTGTCTCATGATGATCCTGACCGACCACAGGATCCCAGACTAGGAACTACCCACCCCAACCCAGAACATATTAGGGCCCTAAGTTAAATAGCAATGCTTTCGTAGGTGACTATAGACTTTCAAAAGCATAATGATTTTGAGTGTCCATAATGCCTGAAGCAGCGGAAAGTTTTGGAAAGTTGAAGGCTTTCTCCCGCATTCTAGCCTCAGTGTGACATCATAACCCCAGCCCACTAAGCGTCATAACGCGAGACTGGGTGACTCACATATTGGGGTTCCTGCGGAAGGCACCAGTGATGTCCTTCACCACTCGCTGGACCAGCACCTCCACCTCCTCCTTCCACTCCGCCATCTCCGAGGCTGCAGGCGGAGAAAAAGGAGAAAGATGAGCTTCCGGGTCAGGCTGTGGGAAATGGAGACACTCCCCCTTATTAATGCTGCGTGCTTAACCCTTAACCCACCATGGGAGTGTGTTGTTGCTCCATGCGTCTCTGTAAGAACGTGAGTGTCACAATCTGTGTTTGATTTACCGTGACAGTCACAATTATATTATCCGGCGCTGCCGTTGGTGTGTGTTGTTAAATTGTTCTCAATGGTGAAGGCCAGTGTTAACGTATGAGATGTGCCTCCTCTGTCCTGTTCCTGTTGTCTGGTCACCAGGACAACGATCCCTTTTGTGGGCGCCTGTCAACTCTCTTCCCCCCCCCCCCCTTCATACCAGGAACATGTATAATCCACTTCCTGCGTCAAATTATGTTTATTTGCAGCATGCATCTAAATTGATTTCTAACTAACCGTAATAGATGTGGATTCAATATGTGGTTAGGGTTTTTGCCACCTGGCTGGAGTTTTAATGGCATGGCTGGTAAAAGTGATGGCTGATCCCAATGTTGTGAATAGGGAAAAAAACATAAATATATAGAAAGGCCGGTATTGTTTTCCAGAAAAGGTGGCAACCCTATATGTGGCTGGTATTAAAGTGGTGAGGCGGCAAAACTAGTACCTCTGCCAGAGGGGCTCAAGGCCACATAGGCCTGGGCTAGGGTGCAGGTCTGTACTGAGAATCAAAATAGGCCCTGGCATTTGAGGCACACAGAGGCCCACACAGAGACCCAAAGAGCCCCCACCAGCCCACTAAATAATGACTTTCTATGGCACCTTATAGTAGCCCCTCTGGCTTTTGCCAGAACACACACACATTGCCAGTCTGTGAATGCTAGAGTGGCACAAAATTAGAGGCAGAACAGCATCCAACCACATTGGCATATGGAGCACTGGAGGAGCGTTTCTTTTGATAGAGGACTCAGAGCAACATTACTTTGAGGGTTTACTGGTATATTTAGGTGGACCTTTCTGATAAGGCTCACTTAGTTTTAACCTTTCCTTCTCCTTTAAGACTTGCCTTGCAGTGGGAAGTTCTGTGCTATTGGGAATTCAATTTAAAAACTATTTCCTGAAACTACCTGGAGAAGTCAGGGTGGGGTTCTATACTTCATGGAACTTGCATGGTAATATCCTCATATTTTACAGCATGGGGGTATATTCAGTGGTCAAGTTTTGGCTTCCTGTATAGTAATAAAATCCCCCTGTTGCTCTTCTACATGCTGCTTCTTGTCTACACGCTTGCATGCGTTTTTTTGTGGGTGGGCGGGGGGGCAGCGTGTACTTGTTTTGCTGTGAGTCATCTGACAGAAATTATATCACTAAGCACCAATGATAACCAATGACATCACTAAGCATTAATCACTGTTTATATAGTTAATAAAGTACCCACTCTTTTCTCAGCAAGTCCAGTTGTTTTTGGAATTACTTATATTAGATATGGCATTAGAATGATTACCCTAAATGGATTAGTTCCCAGTTGCAGTGGCATTGCCTACTCTCAAGAGTTGTACACATCTGTTGCACTCAGTCTGCTCAAACTGACTCTGGCAGCTCAGTAATTCAGGTGCAGATTCTGAACTTGTATAATTTGCTACATTAGTTGATACATTTCTCAACATCATCTGTGGAATATTAGCAACTACTGTATCAACGGTTTGGGTAGAAATGGATTCGTTGGACAGTTATCCTTTATCCCTTAAAAATTTACTTTGAGCTGACAGCAAAGCGAGATCAGCATATACTATTAACAACCAGATTGTCTGTCATTCTTTGCGACTCTGGGATTCGTGCAAATTTTGCTATTCCTTAAGCAAACCCAACTCATTATTGCAAACCAATGTAAGTAACCCCTCCTTTCCACGGGGATTACAACCTAGAAACTTTGCGAAATGGACACAAAATCACCTGGATACGATTAAATTGCTTTTGGAAATAGGTAATATGAAGTCTTTTCAGTTCTTACAATTTGCATATGGATATACAGACTCAGGTATACCCAGGTTAGGCATTTTGTACAATCTTTGGTACAAAAAATGACCACTAAGGACCTAACAATATTCGAAACTATATGCAACAATTGCCCACTCGCTAAAGGAATGATTTCCTTGCTGTATACCCAAATGCTGGGAGTTACTTTACCAACAAACCCAGTGTATTGTGCAGCTTGGGAACGAGATCTTACGACTCCTCTACATGCAGATGGATGGAATAAGATCTGGATGTCTATTAAGGCAAATGTTGCTATAAAGGAATTATCCTATAAACTTCTTACCAGATGGTATATGACACCGCAGAGGAAGCACAAAATTTCAACAGTGTACTCCCCCCAGTGCTTTAGAGGATGCAATGAAATAGGCATCTTAGTGCATATATGGTGGGACTGCTCAATTGCGCAAAGACATTGGGGCAAAGTACATTTACAGTATTACTGCAAGAGCTTTTTTCTGTAACTTTCCCAATGGACCCTTGGGAACTGCTCCATAATTATCCGATACAGGTTTTAAACAAAAATTCCAGAAACTTAGTTAAACATATTCTTTTAGCGGCAAATGGAACATTGCTATTAGTTGGCTGACTCCTGATATTACTTGGCAAAAAACTTTGCATAAGATACAGGTTATTTATACAATGGAACAAGTATCAGCCCGAGTTCAAGACACTCTTGAAAAAGAGTTACATGACTAAAAAACAACTTGTATTGGTATAATTATGGAGCCTAAAACGGTATATTGGGTATGAAAACATGTTCATTATTGGTTGTGGTACAGTACATTGTCAAAAGTGGGGCACTCTTCTTTCTTTTCTCATTATACATTTTACAAAGGGACTAAGTTGAGTGGTTTGTCTACATGTATTTTGTGGTCACAGCCTCATTGTACCCTAGCCTAATGGTTTTAAAAGTTAGCGGCGAGCACAACTTTTCCTTGTTTGTTATAGTTCAAATAGGAGTACTGACCAGCTCTCTGTTGTAGCTCCCACCCCTCCCAACTATAGTCAGGTGATCCCACTGGTGTCTAATAAAAGGGCAACCAAGATTGGGAGTTTTACTTTGAAAACAGCAAGTAAGTTGTAGGTAAAACTTAGTCCCTTTGTAAAATGTTTAATGAAGTAATGGAATTCTTAATGAATCAGATGAAAATTGAGCGTAGGACTGGTCAGATATGGGATGACTTGACGTAGTTGGCCAGCTTAAATATATTGCAATATATGGACAAACAATCCCTGTTTTGTTTAAAGGGTAAGGCATTTTTAGTAGCTGTGCGCACAAAATGTCTCAATGTCTTAAATATATTGATAATGGGTTGAGTGCAGAGGACCTCTTGAATTTTATTTCTTCTGGAGTGTAAGAACTGTCAAGGAAGAGAAATATTATTAAAGGGATTGTTCACCTTTAAATTAACTTTAAGTATGATGTGGAGAGTGATATTCTGAGTCCATTTGCAACTGGTTTTCAGTTTTTATTTTCCAGCAGCTCTCTAGGTTGCAATTTAAGCAATCTGGTTGCTAGGGTCCAAATTACCCTAGCAACCATGCACCGATTTGAATAAGAGACTGGAATAGGAGAGGGTCTGAATAGAAAGATAAGTAGCAATAACAATGAATGTGTAGCCTTACAGAAAATTTTTAGATGGGATCTGTGACCCCCAATTGAAAGCTGGAAAGAGTGTGAAGAATGATTTATATAACTCAAAAATGATAAAATATAAACAATGAAGTCCAATTGCAAAGTTGCTTGGAAATTGGACATTCTGTAACATACTAAAAAATAACGTAAAGGTGAACCACAACTTTAAGAAGGGAGCCATTTGTTCTTATGTCAGGACACCAATGTAGGACTATACTTCACCAAACAAAAGTACAACCTCTTATCAGTGCCCAGATTATAATATTATTCCTGTTTTAGCACAGTCATTTGAAATGACAGCAGAACAGGAACACAGTGTGCTGCTGTATTGTAGGAGCTCTATTCATTGGCATCTTAGCATTCCAACCGTGCTGCCGTCACTCTCAGTTATTAAGCCAAATCCCCTGTTCTGTTTAAGATCAAACTAAGTGGAATGAGCCAAGAGCACTCTGTGAAGTGAAACTGCTACATTAAGTACACCACCAACACCTACACAAAAAATATAAAGATTCTGATGTAAGTGGATTTTCAGAGCTGAGGAAGGATACAGCTTTCATCTCACCTGTGCTGCTCAGTTATTTGCCGCTTAGATAAAAGTTCAGATCTGCCTCAGATCCTCAGAAATTCAGCAACAGAACAGTATTTATGGGTATATACTTCAAATTTAATTTTCTTTTCGTGTGTGTACCTTACTTGGATATGCAGAAAATATGTCAGTGATACAGTACTAGCATGGTGCTCTACTCGTATTCTTTCAAATGAATGAGGCCGATTTAACCGTTCAGCTTGGTGTGGCTTTAAGAAGTTTTTATGAATTGTATGCTGTTGAAATATAATATTATATATAAGGGTGAATATATTGTTGTCATGAAAGAACTCGGTAAACTGCAGAAAAGGATTTTCAAGAATGGTGCAGCATAAAGCTATATTCGAATAAAGCATAATAATGGGAATATGTCATGTAAAAAAAAAATGAGCACAATACTTTAAGCCATATCCAATTGTAGTGAAAGAAAGTAGCAGTTACTTAGATGGAGGCAGCATTCAGATATAACATACTAAAAGTTAACATAAAGGTGAATCTCTCCTTTAAACATCTAGGTGCAGATTTACTAAGGGTCGAATTTCAAGGGTTAAAAACCCTTGAATTCGACCCTCGAATTCGTAGGATTTTACCGCTATTTGATCTATGAATAGCGATCATCCGATTTCACGAAAAAAATCGTACAAAACATCTGATTTCACGAAAAAAAATCGTACAATTCGTTAAAATTTTTCTGTGAAATCTGATGTTTTTTTACGATTTTTTAGTGAAATCTTATGATTTCTATTCGATCAAAAAAACTTAAGGAAAAGCTTATGGGAGCTTCCCATAGGTAAATATAGGAACTTGGCAGGTTTAATCTGGCGAACTAGGTAATCGAAAACATTTTTAAAGGGCAAGTACTTTGACCATGGAATGGTTGAACAATTTTCTTATTCGAATTGTTCGATTTATTTGATTCGATCGAATTTGCTAAATTCGATGGTCAAAGTTGCCCCAAAAAAAATTTGAATCCTTCACCCGAGCTTAGTAAATCTGCCCCCAATGTGCAATTCTGGTCATCCAGTATATAGGCTCCTACCTGATACTGTGGAGTCAGAGTCATGGAGTCTGAGACAGAAGCAATTTTGGGTACCTACAGTTGGAGTCGGCAAAAAAGTACCAACTCCACTCCAAATAAATGTAAATTGTAATGAAAAAAAACCCAATATGATACAATGTCCTATTTGACAGATAATAGTCATAATAAAGTACTTCTCTGCTGTAAGAATAAAGCCCAGTAAGTAATGGTTCTGCATTGAACAGCCAGAAAATGTTTTTTGGCAGACAGACCAGAATACTTGGCACCTGCACTTAGATACATTAGTAACAATTTACGATAAGCAAAGATATAATTGTACCTATTTTAGATAAGCAGGTCTCTTGGGGACAAACTGTAATAACACATAAAACCTGACCCTAAAACCCCCATAAATGAGTTTATAACCTGCAAATTTTGTAAAATGGATGTGGTATTTAGGATGTATGTGACTATAATGGGCATGATAAAAAAAACTTTTGCTGCGGCAGATCTTTTTGTCCCTCTTCCTATTTTTCAAATTTTGGGAGGGATGCACTAGTGTGAAGTCTAGCTGAGCTATCATAACCATTTTGTTTCATTTTTTTTTTATTTTAGGTTTAAGGAATGTTTGTAGTTTGTACAATAAATAAAATAAAAAAGCCACAATGACACAGGCCCCCGGGCAAATGTCATTACCCTTCCTGCAGTTCACAGGCACCATCTTTTTTCTTCTGTCTATTTTGTAAGTAAACCGCTGTTTTTGGCGCATGCGCAGTTGGAGGAAGTTTCCGGTCCCAAACCACTTCACATGCCCCGAAAGTCACGAAAATATATTAGTATATTAAATGGGGGGTTCACCTTTAAGTTACTGTATGTGGTAGAAAGGCTAATTCTAAGCAGATTGGCCTTCATTTTTTGCTTTTGAATTGTTTGCCTTCTTTTTCTAACTTTCAAATGGGGGTTGCTCGGTAAGGCTACAAATTGTTATTGATGCATTCTGTTACTCATCCAGCTATTCAGGCCCTATCATATTCATATTCCAGTCTTTTATTCATAGCATTCCATGGTTGCTAGGGTAATTTTGACCCTAGCAACTGATTGATGAAATTGCAGACTGGAGAGCTACTGAATAAAAAGCTCAATAAATAAAAGAAAAAACCACAAATAATATAAAAAAGGACTATTTGCAAATTTTCTCAGAATATCACTCTCTACATCACACTAAAGGTCAATTCAAAAGTAAACAACCCCTTGAAAAACAGAGGAGTTGGAGTTGAGGGATTTCTGTACCGACTCCACAGTGT
>CM044431.1:140337652-140353902 GCA_024363595.1 Xenopus borealis
TTTTATGCAATATCTTTTTATACAGACTTACGTTGTTTGGGGGGTATAGTTTTCCTTTAAAAGCCGCATACTGGAGGGGGAGGATTTAGCCCTCAAATTGAAACCAAGGCTCAACACACTGACTACAGGTAATGCTATTATGCAGAGAAATAAAAGACTTTATATACTATGTAAACAAGTTATTGACTGCAGTTTCAATTATTCAGCCCGCACACCCTGGCTCTCCAACCCAAACGATTACCTGGTGCACAGCGAGAGGGGATTCGGCCTCCCTCAGTAACCAACTCAGCAACAAAACACTGGCACACAGGAACAACTTGCAGGTAAAACCTTGCTGGTTTATTGTGAATGCAGCATGCAACGTTTCGGGGTAACAAAGGGGGTTACCCCGAAACGTTGCATGCTGCATTCACAATAAACCAGCAAGGTTTTACCTGCAAGTTGTTCCTGTGTGCCAGTGTTTTGTTGCTGAACAAGTTATTGACTGCCATATGGGGGTTTACCTTGACGTAGTATGGTGGCTTATCAACAAAACAACCCCTGTTTTTAAACAATATGCAGTTGCATTTATACTGAATTACGTATGAGATAGGGGCCAAAGGAATGTGCTTTGTAGTATTATACTTAAATATACTTTTGCTTAGCCTTTAGAGTGCTCCCACCATCCCCCTTTTTTTATATCACATACTCATTAAAAACAATAATACTAGCTATGTAGTTCTGTTTTGGTTGGTTCATATCCATCTCCTGATGCTCACAACCTTCCAAGTTTACATATTTCTGTTTACTGTGTGCATTGTAACTTAAAGGAGAACTAAAAGCTTAACTAAAGAAGTAGGCTAGAAATGTTTAGCATTATGTGTTGGGCTTTAGTACCAGCACAAAGCAGCCACAGCCCTTTAGCAGTAAAGATCTGTGTCTCCAAATATTCCCCAGAACCCACTGAGCATGAATGTCACAGACACTTTCCAAGATGGTGACCCCCTGTTACAAGTTTGAAGTCCTGGATCATTGATGCTATGGAGAGGCTGAAACTTTAGGCTGGGCAATAAGTTCAATATATAAAATATGGCGTTTTAACCATATTCATTTTTAGGATTTAGTTCTCCTTTAAATTATGGAGGTGGTTAAATACTTAGGGGCAGATTTACTAATGGTCGAATTTCGAATGAAAAAAAAATTAAAAATTCGACCATGGGAATAGTGGGGATGTAAAATCCTTCGAATTCGACTATCGAATTCGAAGGATTTTACCGCAATTCGATTGATTGAACCATCGAATATAAAAAATTTGATCGATTTTAATCAATCGATATAATTTTTTTTATTCGATCTCCGCTAATGATTCCCAATTCGGTAGCTTAATCCTGGCGAAGGAGGTGGTTGAATAAAAATTTAAAGGGGAAGTTATTCGACCATCAAATATTCGAATAACATTTTCGAATATTCGAATTTGCCTAATTTGCATATTAGAAGATTTGAATTTATCTTAAATTCGATCGAACTTCGAATTATTCACGTTAATTTTGTAAATCTGCCCCTTTATGTAAATCTGCTTCATATTTAACATTTTTCGTTTTCCCCCAGACATTTGAAAACAATGTATTATATTAACTATTCCTTTCCTTTTCAGTCAACAACAGTCAGTATTGCGCATAAAACTCCTAGCTCCTATAGATCCTTATCTCTTCTGCATGTTTCTTTTCTCCAGTTCCCAAATATTCAGTAGATATCGTAATAATAAATCTTATTCTCCCCCTATGCATTTATTTTGCTAATCACCACTATTGCACATAACTTCCCCACAAGTCATCCAATCCAAGACATCCATTTCATGACATGCAAGGCATTCATTACAAGTTATTTCAGTTTGCCGTCTGTGTAACTACCTACATAGTGATATTTGTTTGTCTGTTTGTGACTTGTGTATATTGCATAGGTGTTCTCATCCTTTCTCCCATAGTCAGGCATTAGCTTTATAACCCTGCACCACTTTAGCAATGCTCTGGATGCAATGCAAGAACCCCAACTGATACAAAATAACACAATTTGGTGCATGTTTATTGAGCACTTGCATCCTGGGTATGCTCTGCAACTCACTCTGGAAGAGGAGCATACTAACAGATGCAAGGCATAGGGGCAGGTGGTAAGGACAGGGCTACTTAGCACCCTATACCCACATGCACTCCCTACCTTGCTTGTCTGATTGACACAAAAGTTAGGGGGGCAAGATAGGGGACAGCTATGTGCCTCCCCAACCCACCGCCTGTGAATCGAGTACTGCCAAAAACTGGTAGCACTATATTCATGGGGAGAGAGCAGGTCCTTTAAAATTGTGTATCCGTGGTGCAAAATGCAGGGTAGGGGCTATAAGTGCAATAAATAACTTAGGGAATTAAGTTGTTTCTTGTTTGAGGGCCAGCTACCAACAAAGTATATTAAGAAAGTGAAAGAATTGTTTTCTGAAGGTCACCTTACCAATAAAGTGCTGAATACTGTTATTTTAGAGAATAAAATATATGGCCATTCACGTTATGCATTATTTCTCGGTTATGTGAGATTAACTTTCACTTGCAAGCCATTTTTTCTTTTGTTTGGACTTAGATTATATGCAGTCCCACGAGATGGTACTTTGGACAAGCAAATATAGATCACAACAAATGTGTTTCCGAGGCTTCTTGCATGCACAGACACATTGTAATTCAACTTTCTATTATTTGGAACTTGCTATTGGCCTTTGATTTTAAAATGTGTTTCTCGTGGGACGGCTATAAAGAGACAAAAGTTTTTTGTGAACACAGAGTCTCTGATAGATGAAAAAGGCTAACAACAATTTTAAACATTCTGATTATAAAATAGGTGCTATTTTATAACTGTAACATATTTGTAATGTCCATGAATGTGTTGTAAAACAAAATCCTTCTTTAAAAAAAAAAAAAAAAAAAGATGTGTGCCTATTGAACTAAAAACACAACATGAATGTAGTATTCTTGTTATATAGGTCACATTTCCAGAATATTATGCATTGTCTGTGCAAAGACATTTATGCCAAATCAAATCATTATGTTTCCTTTGGAAAGTCCAGTGTAGCAGACCTAGTTGACATCCATATCCCATGCAAACAGGCTCCAAAGAAACACAGCAACTGGCTGTATGATTTGATGGGAAGGTAAGAAGTCTCCCAGTTTGTACCATCTATTTTTAAACCATAGCTTCCAAATAAACCAGCTTCTTCTGTAATAAGTGTCATGTAAAGAGGACCTGTCACCCTGAGAAATTATTTCAAATCCTATTTTACCTTGTTAGTGGAGCAACATAAATATAGGTAAACAATATATTTCCTTTATTCTTTTGGAATCCACAATTATAGCATTAAGGCAGCCACCATTTTGGGGAAACTATTAGGGATTCTGTCATGGGAATTTTTTTTTTCCAAATTGCATCAGTTAATAGTGCTGCTCCAGCAGAATTCTGCATTGAAATCCATTTCTCAAAAGAGCAAACAGATTTTTTTTTATATATTTCATTTTGAAATCTGACCCAAAGTCATGTGACTTGTGCTCTGATAAACTTCCGTCACTCTTTTCTGCTGTACTGTTGAGTGCTGTTCTCATATCTACCAGGCAGCTGTTATCTTGTGTTAAGGAGCTACTATCTGGTTACCTTCCCATTGTTCTTTTATTAGGCTGCTGGGGGGGGGGGAAGGGGGTGATATCACTCCAATTTGCAGTATAGCAGTAAAGAGTGACTGAGGTTTATCAGAGCGCATGGCTGAGGGCAACTGGAAAACTTACAATATGTCTAGCCCCATGTCAGATTTCAAAATTAAATATAAAAAAAAATCTGGTTGCTCTTTTGAGAAATGGATTTCATTGCAGAATTGTGCTGGAGCAGCATTATTAACTGATATTGAATATTTTTTCCCGTGACAGTAACCCTTTAAACCAAGCTTTGCTTTATCCCAAAATCTCATGTATGCATCAGAAAAGGGGACCAGATGGCATGCCCATGCACAGGCTATGCAGTTACACACAGTGATGATGGCAGGCAGGGGTAAGGAGGTCAATGACATCTAAGAAGGAAAGAAATTAAAGTGTTTGCTGTGTCTCATACATAGAGGCACCTAAGGCAAAATATGACTGTCCGCTGAGCCTTTTACATTACTATAGCAGGTATAGATGTTTTAACTAAAAAAAAAGAATTTAGATATCATCTTTCATTTCTTTAACATGTTCGAGGTGTTTAAGCAGCTTTTTATGTCTGGGTGACAGGTCCCCTTTAAAGCTGACAGGCTGTGTCCCAGAATCTTTATCATGATTGAACGTAGATTAACTGCTTTATATGGACAGACTGATATATTTATGAGAAGGCATCCATTCAAGACATAAAAAGCTGAAGTCTCCATAAAATTCTTCCTCAAGCCTACACTGGTGAATTGCAGATGGGAGAATTTTGTGCAAAGTTCCATTTCCACCTCATCAGCAGACTACAGAATAAGATTTTAGGTATTATTTCAAAAAAGAGCGCAAGTTGTGTCCAATGTCGGTCATTAATAGTGTCACAGTCATGCCTTTTAACCTGCCCTCCTACTCTCGTCTTTGGAGGTCAGCAACACAGGGAGGTCCAATTATTAAAGGTCAGATTTTAGTGGTATTAGAGCTTTTAGAAACCAAGATTAAATTAATTAACTCTAAAACCATGAATGCCATGAAAGTTATTAAAAGATCAGAATATAAAAAAATGGCGAATGGTGCACTAAAAAATACACATATCTAAAACGTCTAAAATGTGAGTTTTTTCGGACAATTAGTAGCAGAAAAGTGTGAATGGCTAAGAAGGAATTCCAATAGGATCAGTGCAGCTCCCATTAACTTCTATGCGGCCTCGACTACTCAAAATCTCTTGTAGAGAAATAATAAAACATAAATTTTTTGAGAAAAAATGGGATTTAGGAAAGAAAATAGAAATCCAAATGTTAGTATATCAGCCCCTTACTGTTCCCATGTCCTGCTTTCTTTCCTGTTCTTCTGGCACATTATTGCCTCAGAATTATTGCCAATGGGTGCTATAATTGCAACTGGCATCCTCCTACAAGACTCCAATAAATGACCAAACTGATCAAACTTCTTCAAACATACTATAACATTCATGGTACGTACAATTGCCTTTGAGTCTACTGCTTGGAAAATTGCAATTAAAAGGACTGGTGAGCCTTCCAGAAATAATTCTTTGAGTGACCAGCACACCTAAACAAATTTGCATGGAAATATATATTTATATGGACTGCTGCTAATTAGACCATATTCATTAGAGCAACTGATTTCTTCTCAAACACCCTCTCTTCCAGATATATGAAACCTGTTGTAATGAATGACATTTTTCAAAATGATGAAACAGGCCTTGTTTACTTGGCCAGCTGAGAAAATAAAGCCAAGCTATTGTTTTTCATTTTTATGCTAGTTCTGTAAATTTATGGCTTGTGTTAAAACTGCTGTGCTGTTCCTGTATATTCTTTTCTTTAACCTTGACATTTACAGTTGTTCTGGGAAATATTACTGTTTTAGGAATGGCTTTGGCTCACTAAGGTGAAGGGGTTGCTGAGGACAAATTTCATGCTATAAGCTCAGAAGTCACAGTCATTTCTTGCTTTTAACAGTATTTTTATTCTGCACAGCGAACAGTGAAACTTAAGGGAAATCAATAAAGCAGTTTCATTACAACATGTTTGCTATATAATATCCTTGTAAAAATACAGGTTATTGGTGTAAGTGATTCACAAAATGAATGTGCACTTTTAATGACAGGAATCTAAGAAGCATGCATTGCATATGCCTATTGAAGGGATGGCGTAGTCTGTCATTACAATCTCAAGTTTGTATTTCTACTTGAACACAATATCTTGTAAAGTAGGATAGTTTTGGAAGCATTGATGTAATTTTTGTTCTTATGTAGAACATGACGCCGGCGGCCATTTTGACACCGGTGAATTGTTGCTGGCGTCAAAATCAGCATTTCGCTAATTTCTTCAACTGTTTCGCGAATATCAAGGGAAATTTGTGAAATTCCTGGCGAAGCAAAACTGGACAAATTCACCCATCACTACTTGTGACTGACATTATCGCAAAAGTATTTTCTACACTGTTGTCTGTGGTATTAGGGTTCATTCACAAGCCTGGGGGGATGTAAGAGCACCCAGAGGTGCAGGAGTGTGCCCTTTAGTTCTCATCAGTGGCAAAACTGTAGAGGAAGCCCCTGGGATTGATGTTCTTTGCACTGAGTCACAGATGAAAAAAAATCCAGAATTCAGTGCAAAGCACAGACAGCACTGCATTCAATGCTCAAGGCATTGTGCATAAATATGGCTGATTGTGGCTTCTTTTTGCACTGCATGGGACATTGTAAATGAGTCCTCATCAGTTTACAGTTATACAGAATGTTGAGTGATTGTGGGCATATGATTGGCAATTGCAATCACCTGGAATTGTGGGTACACACAAATGTCAGGCAGTTGTCCAAGTAATATTCAACTGACGTAGAGATGCACCAGTTATTCCATTGCTGTTAAAATGAGTGGGAGCAATTCTAAACATTGTGGCACCTGTCCATAGAGCTATAAATTGTCCTAGCAACAAAATGCCTAAAATAGCCATTGGCTTTAAGCCTTGTGGCACAGCTGGCTAATGACCACTATAAGTAATTTTCTTACATTTCGCCAGTGTATGTGGCATTATGCAAAGGGCCATAGGCCTCTGTGCTTTGTTTTGGAATGAAGACACCTGCTGACTACTGTCAGGCCATGCTAGATTCAAAGAGGTCTGGGTGGTCGGCAGGTAGGCCCCTACCACCCAGACCTCTTTGAATCTAGCATGGCCTGACATAAAATAAAACACAAGGAAGAAAAAACAACTCCAAAGCAGTTGGATATTATGTATATATTTCTGCAAAACTGGATATGTTTAGTACCCAGGCAATGTTCATTCCTAATTATAAATAAAAAAGAAATACTGTATTTACAAAATAAATATTTCAGTGACATCATTATTTTAAATAGATACAGTATAGGATCCCTTATCTAGAAACGTGTTATTCAGAAAGCTTTAAATTATGGGAAGGCCATTTCCCACAGAAAAATGATTGTTTTTAAAAATGATATAATTTTTCTCTGTAATAATAAACAGTACCTTGTACTTGAGGGCAAATTAGCTGCATGAATCCGTATAACATTAAACAAAAAATAACATTACCAGGTACAAAAGTGAAGCGGTAAAGGAAAATATACAGAATTCATTTAATAAATTTCCCAAAATTCATGTTTTTTTTTTTTCTTTTTTGAAAATACAGGTACTAGAAGTTCGGGACTCTGCAACTTGCCATTCCCAGTTTACAGATACTGCAGATTACCGAAGTCATGATAGGAATACCTGGCAAGATGGAAGTGGAATTATGCCAATCACCAAATGAATGATAGCATATTGAAGAAAAGCTTTTGCTCTCTCTCCGCATCTGTGAAGATAAAATAGCCTATTCAGTGTTTGGAAGCTTCAAGGTTTTTGGTGCTATATAATTACAATTCTGTCAAATACATGATGCTTTGTGTTTCAGTTTTATACAAACATCAAAGCCCCTTTCCATGCACAATTGCCTTATATGCCATCCTTTTTGCCATGTTTGGCCTCCTCTAACCTTTGCTTCCTCTGTACCAACTCATGTAAGAAAAAAATCATACTTAAGATTTTGGTCAATGGTAATGCATTGCTTAGTCAATGACCATAATTTGACTGCTTTTTCAAAAATTAAGCATTTTAATAGGACAGGTTCCTAATAAATTCCTAAACATCATAAGAAGGAGTGTGTTTGACATGATCTGTCCTTCATGACATTCTGATTACTACTACTAATACCATTCCCCAGAACTAACTCTTGAATGTGATCCCTTGTCAAACCGTCAATTAACGTGCCCACCACAGATGTCAACCTTACAGGCCTATAATTACCAGGTTGCCATCATAATTCCTTTAAAATCAGCTTTCCTAAAAAAAGTGACTTGGTTACAAATAAGCTAGAATCAATAGTTGTACTTGAGCTTGATTTAGCAGAGGGGATGAGATGAACAACTTGTTGCAGAGTGTAACTATACGTAAATGCATGTAATAGAGTGTTTGAATACAAGTTTCTTTTTTAAATGTTGTCAATAGGAGCAACAAGTTGCATCCCTTTTTATGCAGCTGTGCTTGTGTAAATGACCCTGATTAGCAGGGCCGGGCCAAGGTTGTTTGGCACCCTAGACAAGGGGTACAATCAGCGCCCTCCCCCCCGTTCTGTATGGCCATTTTCCACCTATTCACTTTTTCTTAAATAAAGAAACCTTATAACACATTAATGAATCAAACTGTATGTGTGCCAGCCAGCCCCTAATCTGTACCTGCCAGCCAGTAGCACCCAAAATATTGTCCCCAATCTGTATCTGTGTCAGCAGCACCCAAAATATTGTCCCCAATCTGTACCTGTGTCAGCAGCACCCAAAATATTGCCCCAAATCTGTACATGTGCTGGCAGCATTGCCCCCTAAGTCTGTACCTCTGCCACCAGCCATTGCCTCCCAAGTCTGTACCTGTGCTACCAGCCATTGCCTCCCAAGTCTGTACCTGTGCTACCAGCCATTGCCTCCCAAGTCTGTACCTGTGCCACCAGCCATTGCCCCTCAAGTATGTATCTGTGCCACCAGCCATTGCCCCCCAAGTCTATACCTCTGCCACCAGCCATTGCCTCCCAAGTCTGTACCTGTGCTACCAGCCATTGCCTCCCAAGTCTGTACCTGTGCCACCAGCCATTGCCCCTCAAGTATGTATCTGTGCCACCAGCCATTGCCCCCCAAGTCTATACCTCTGCCACCAGCCATTGCCTCCCAAGTCTGTACCTGTGCCACCAATAGGGTTGCCACCTTTTCTTCAAAAAAATACCGGCCTTCCTATATATTTACCTTTTTTTCTTATTAATAACATTGGGATCAACCATCAAAAATACCGGCCAGGCCGGTAAAATACCGGCCAGGTGGCTACCCTAGCTGCCAACCATTGCCCCCTAAGTCTGTACTTGTGCCACCAGCTGGCCCCCTAAGTCTGTAACTGTGCCACCTGCATTCCCCCTAAGTCTGTACCTGTGCCACAAGTCTGTACCAGCCATTGCCCCCCCAAGTCTCAGCCATTGCTCCCCAAGTCTGTACCTGTGCCACCAGCCTGTGCCAGAGCAGCAGCAAAAATATTGCCCTAGATCTGTGGTGGACTGAAGTAGAGCAGAACGCTGCTGCTGGAGACAGGGCCGAAGTTAAAACTTAAAGAAATTTAAAAAAAACATTATTTCCCTTCAAAAGTGCACCCCTGCCTACTCTGCCTACCCCTAGTTCCGGCACTGCTGATTAGTTACTGGCCTCTTATATGACTTACCTAAGAGGCAAGAGGGTTGGCGTCAGGCCTCTCTTCCCAAGTGGTAGATTCCGCTACAGGCTACAATCCTATGATTTAAACCTCTATTTTTATATTTCATATACAGCTCAGCAGGCCCAGACTGGCATGGCAATCTGTGGGTTCTGACAAATGCCAGAGAAGCTGCTGTAAGATGTTATAATAAACAGTCATTATTTAGTTGGCTGGTGGGACGCTGTTTGGGCCTCTGTGTACTACAAATACCAGGGTCTGTTTTTAATTCCAGTCCAGGCCTGCAGCTCAACTCACTGTAAAAAATTTTGAACTCAACTGCTCCTATTGTTACTTCTGTCAACTGTGACACCGTGTATATATATTTTGGTTGAAAATCAATAAAAGACAACTTTTTGAAAAATGTAATTTACAGCAGATACAAGATTTCTGCAGTTGTGAGTCTTGTTTCCTTTTTCAGCATTTTAGCAATGCTGTTGGACATAATAGGTTTCTGTTCCATCAAGCTTGATCGGGACTAAGGAACATTTTGCAGTTTACAGTAGACCAGGCATATATGCAGTTACCTTATTTCAAAAAAGCATCATATAATTTTTATCTTTCTAGGCAATAAATACTTATACACGTATAGTTGGTGCTCCTTGAACAATAGGATAATCATAATAATATGTATGATATATAGTCTCATACTCTAGTCCTTCAATTCTCTCAGATTTACTAAATGCAAAAGAAGAAAAAGTGACTCTGGTTCTTATTCTTCCTTAATGAAGTTATCTGTATTCATGTACATCGGCAAAATATATTGATGCCTGGTTCATGCAGCCACAAAGGTTCATGTTGCAACACTGATTATGTGAAACCTCAGAGCCTAACTTGCAATTTATTTCATTGTCCCCGTGGACTTTGATGGATTAGGTATGAACTTAATGTTCTCCTGTCTCACAAATCAAGTCTATTTTTATTTGCCTCGTTCCCTGTTATAAACCTGAGATATAATAATAAAAGTGAAGACTGCTTCAGAGTACTTGTATGTATTCATTCTTTCCCAAGAATGCATGGCTTATTTTTTTAACTGAATGCACAGTCTGCAATGGTGACATTTGGGCACCTATAGTCACACAGATGTAAGCAGGTGTGATGTTACTCTTGCCTCTCCAATGCCAGTCTGAATAATGATAATTGATACAATAAGACAGTGAAGCTTTTTCAGTCACATATATGTCCTCCTGAGATGGAGGCAGTTGCTTTTGATCGACAGCACTTGCAGCTCTGAATAATTCCCACAGGAATTTTGCAGTTGAGCAGAATTTGCCACAAGGCATTCAGTTGGTGCAGATGTTCATGCTGGCATTAAACAGAAAAAAAACGGAATATCAAGATAACAGGAAAAAAGGATGAATCATTGTAAAGGGCGGCTAAGGAGAATTGTGAAATTATGACACACTCCGTTACACTTATAAAAGCATTACCAGTGTTAAAGTGCCAGTATCAGCAAAAGGCAATGGGGTTAAAATCACTAAAGGGAAAATTTTCCCAGTAACCGCTTCTCACACATCACACCACTTTGCCAGGCGCAAATGTGCTACGACTGTGTTAATTCACTAATATGCAAAGCGTTACTTTGTGCCAAGCGAAAATTCACTACTGATATTGCGCTTAGGTCAATTTTCAGGGTAATTTTTATTAGAAATGTCCAGGGAACCTTAATAAAGACAAGATATAATATAATATACACTAATGTCCTACACATGAGCCCATTGCAAACTGAATGTTCCAAATTTTATGAAATGTCTGTAGAAAACCAGTAACACAAAAAAAGTTTTTTTGCAGCCGATCCCGCTTAAAAAAGAAAGGGTTGCCAATGTTTTTTGAACTTTAATGCATTTTTATGCAGACAGGATATGATGTAAGTGACAGAAGATGGAGGAAGATCTAGCTTCTTTTTAGCACTTTGCTAGGTCTGAGGTGGCAAAGTCAAATCTGGCAAAAGAAGTAACGTTCAGTAAAACCCGCACTTTACTGAATTTGTGATGTAACAACCTTTCACCAGAGTGAAAAGTCGCCTTGCGATAGAGTGGGAACTATCGCTAGTGTGGGTCTCTTTCCCTAGTGAATTGACGCCTGCGCCTGTTAGTGAATAGATGATGTCCCTGTGGATGGTAAACCTAGAGAATTGTTGCTAGTGTTAGACACGTCCATTAGTGAATCTGCCCCAATATTTGCATCTGCCAGAAAAAAACTTTCTAATATCGTACTAATATCGTACTAATATCAGTGGGTTCTGACAAATGCCAGAGGGGATGCTTTAAGGTGCCATAGAAAGACAATTTCTGGTGAGGCCTGTTTGGGCCTTTGTGTATTTGGAATGCCAGTGCCAATTCAGACCCATGTTGCTTACAGTATTTTCCTTGCTAAAACAGTGCATGAACACTCTCCATGACCTCCTGTGATTTACATGATTGCCAGTGGGAAAGCATTGGAGGAGCTCAGTCACCTATGCTAGAGGGGCCAAAGGTTTCAAGATAACTTTATAAGCCCAATTGCTTTAGACATTACAAAACACTGCAAAACAAGCACATTCCCTGAATTTCAGAACCGCCCCCAATATGAAAATACAGTAGAATGCCCATTTTGGGTCTGACGCTGATTTGCCATTCACAATTGTATGATGCATGTTCAAGCATCTATGCTTGTTGTTTATGGGCTTCCCAACATGTAAAACCTGCAGCATTATTGGCTAGAGGCACCAATGAAACAAAAATGGGGAATGGGCAGTAAGAAATATGCTATTTTGGTGCAGGAACCCAGGAACACTGGGTGTCACTATTGCTTTAAAAATATATATGCACTCAGTGACCCCATCCAATCCGCATTGGTGACAGGGTTGTTTCCTTCACTAAGCCGGCAAGGCATTTTAAGCTTAGAGTCTATCTTTGTTAGAGTCTATCTTTGCTTGTACGGAATTGTTCATTTAAAATTTGTAGTTACTGCTGAAACTGTGGAAAGGCGCTGAGCAGTGTATTTAGACAGATGTGATGAATGAAGGAAGGTTACATGAGGTGCTGTTAGAGGAAGCGACACAGCGAGAAACAAACAGAATGATCCCATTTCCACTCACACAACATGTAGAACTTATGGCATCACATGATCATACAGCTGCACATTAAGCAATGTAATATATAGAAATCTCTGCCAACGGAACAACAAAGGATTAGAAGTACTACGAAATGGAAAGACTTCCAGACACATGCACCATACATTCTCTGCTGTTTGGTGACCATTGTAAAATTATACAAATCTTGCCTAAGTATTCATCACTCTTTTGATGTGTTCCAGCCTGGAATGGGGATTTTTATTATTTCATTTACACAACATACTAAACATGCTGAGGGTACAAAATAGTTTTGTTGTGAAACATTATATAGGAATAATATACCCTCTACTGCAGTGCTGTCAAACGTCTGTGGCAAAGAGGGCCAGAATGTTTCTAACCTACGTGGTGGAGGAGCAATAAGCCAGTGTTGACTGGTGCTTACTGCACAGATATCATTTGTCACTCATATGTGAAACAAGTTTATTATGTCATATTAATACATAAATCCATATGCCTCATCCCCTGTGGATAGCACAGCACACAGCACATGATTAAACAATGTAGGGGCCCCTAACAAGTATTTTCAAATGCTAGATTCATCTCCCACAGGCACACATAGGGCAGGCAGAGTATGGCACACATAGGGAGCATAGGGCAGGCAGAGTATGGCACACACAAGGAATAGAGGGCAGGAAGAGTATGGCACACACGGAGCATAGGGCAGGCAGAGTATGGCACACACAAGGAACAGAGGGCAGGAAGAGTATGTCACACACAGGGAGCATAGGGCAGGCAGAGTATGACACTCACAAGGAACAGCGGGCAGGCAGAGTATGACACACACAGGAAGCATAGAGCAGACATAGTCTGGTACACACAGAGAGCATAGGGCAAGCAGAATATGGCAGACACATGGAGCATAGTTCAGTCAGGGTTTGGCACACACTTGGAGCATAGGGCAGACAGGGTATGGCACACACAGGGATCATAGGGCAAGCAGGGTTTGGCACACACAGGTAGTATAGGGCAGGCAGAGTATGGCACGCACAGGGAGCATATGGCAGGCAGAGTATGGCACACACATAATGTAACCACCTATGTATTAACATTTTGGGGCTTTCAACCCTCCCTTTATCCGGATCCTGACAAAGAGAGGGTTGAACCTCTGAAACGTGGAAAGATATGGGAGTTATAGAAAGACCTTAAAATGTCATTATTTAAATACAATTTGCTGATGGAAAAGTCTGAGATCTTAATATGACCTTATGTTTGCATGGAGAATTTCACATTGCTGCTGAATGCATTTCACGCTGTAATACTGTTCTGAGCAGCTGCTGCTCCCGGATGTCTACTCATGATATTCTCTTTCCCCTGCAGTAACATGCTGATTTGTTGGGATGTATTTGCCAAAAATCTTTGGTTGGTTACATCGTCTGTCTAGCTTTTGCTTCATCTCACTAAAGACTTCACTGGCCCTAGCCTTGTGTTCATCTGCCAATCCTATGTCTTTGGATTCTAAACATTTCTTTTTAGGGAAATATTAATGTTATTCATTTTCGTGTGATTCTACATGATTAACACGAAGAGCTACTGTAGTTAGATATTACATAAACAATGCAGAGTGGACATACTTTCAAAAAATGATTGACAATAAAACCTTCTGAGACTTTATGAAAACTCTAGAGATAAAAGCAAGGTATAAGCAATCTAAAACTTTAAATATCACCAAAGCCACTGAAAGTCAGGTATAAGTAATCTAAAACTACAAATATCGCCAAAACCACTAGATAAAACATGAACATGCATGTTCAGAGAAGCACTCTAAATATACATGAATTAATTTTTGGGGGTTTTGTTGGGTGTTGAGCAAGTGAGCAAATTGTATTTGCATTGAAGGATAAGAAAAAACAAATAACAATAGCTTTTTTGTTGCCAGGGTCGCTGAACCTAGATGTAAACCATGTATATCACCATGACCCCTAGACCTGTGTAAAGTAGCTGGTCTAAACTTAATTACATATGCATGAATATTCGCCAATGAAAATACTGCTAAGTAGAACTTGTTCAGCATCTAACATAAAACCTTAGCAGGGGCAATCACTGTTCAGTTGTTTGGCGGTAGAAAAACAGTAATTCTTACAGTAGCAGTTGCAGGAAAAACCACATTTACATAAATGAGTTTCAATTCTCATAGTGGATTGTCTTGCATTCATTGGGTCAATGATCCTGGAGAGCTTGAAAAAGTTTTGTTGGGCAATGATGCTTGAAGGATAAAACCTTGACTTTTCCTCCCTGCTGTAAATTATATGTTAGTATATGCTGAAACTAGTAGTCCATTAAACAACATGTAGTAAAGTGAATCTGAGCAACAGTTTTTACATGTGAAATCAGGGGAATTCTTCCAAGAGAAGTAATGTCTTAGTGGTTAAGCCACAAGGCTTTGATTGATGCACCAAACATAAACTGAAAGTGCAACAGGGAAGGGTCTCATTTAATGTAACAATAGTAATATAAGTGTAAGTAGAAAATGAAAACATTAAATGAAAACTATTTCAGAGAACAAGCAAGTAAATAAGGATGTTAGTAGACATTACAGTAGATTTATGGTCATTTACTCTTAATCCAGTGTGGATGTGCTTGCCAAAAGCCAAAACAGTTGCACAATATTTATTTCCAGTACTTTTCTGCTGCATATTATGGGGGATTTCACAAATACTGCTACAGCTGAACATTTATATACACATTGGTGTAACTATAGAGGGGGACAGACGCTACAGCTGTCGGGGCCCAAGAGAACAGGGAGCTAGTAAGGGGGTGGTCACAATTTTGCAGCTGGGGCCCCTAATGTTATGCACAAAATTTCCTGTGTACCAGAGAATACCATTCCAGAGAGAGGGGCCCAGGTGAATCATAGGACGAGGACTTTCTGCTTATTGGTTAAAGAGATTATGCACACAGATACACTCTACCTATGCATTTAATTATATTCATGATTTTTTTCCATGTTTATCATGCTTCTTGTCAAAATTAACTTTTTTGTAATTTGTTATTAGGGTCTGTTCACCTTTGTATTAGCTTATAGTATAGAATAGATAGACACATATTAAGCAGTTTGGTTTGTATTTTGTATGTTGTTTTAAATGATAGGCATACACAGTCTGCCTATATCTAACCTGCTGTAACCCCAGCAACCAAAACACAAATCAAAATACAATAATTTGTATCATTTCATATGTAGTTTGTTCATCTTCAGTTATTTGTCAGTTCGCAGCTATATCTCCCTCCTTTTATTCATCTCTTTGGGGCAGATTTACAAAATTCACATGAATAATTGAAGTTTGATCGAATTTTAATTAAAATCGAATCTTCAAATATGCAAATTAGGCAAATTCTACCATTGAATATTCAAATTCGAATGATTCGAATAAAATTTTATTCGATGGTCGAATACTTTCGACCACCTACTTCGCCAAGATCAAACTACCAAATTGGGAATCATTTGCTGAGATCGAATTAAAAAAATTCGATCGATTAAAATTGTTCGTTTATATTGTGGTAAAAGCCTTCAAATTTGATTTTACTTCCCCACTATTCCCATGGTCGAATGTCGAATTTTTTTTTTCTTTGAAATTCGACCATTAGTAAATCTGCCCCTTAATGTACCCTAGTAGAACTTTCTCATCAGGAATTTATTACCTAAGGGCTGGGGCAGACAGGGAGAT
>CM044431.1:140356045-140367324 GCA_024363595.1 Xenopus borealis
TACTTCTTTATTTTAACTTTCCTTGTCCTTTAACACTCTACATCCAGTACAGTTCTTTTCATAAACGTGCAAAATAGATACCAGATGCTTCTGTACTAAGCTGACTGGAATCTCACCCGGGATGCTCTGAATTAAGACTTTGCCTGTACATTATCCACTATATTCCATTACTCGTTTGTACAATGCTGTCATTTTCATGTGCAGGAAATCAACACCTATCATATGTTTCAGTAATATATGGATTATGATCTCCCATTTCACAGATTATGAAAAAAGTCACTACACCTTCTAAGCATTAAGAATGAAAAGTAGTAGCATCTGTAGTGGAAGATGCAAACACAGCAGTAATACTCATTTAAAGGAGTCCCTTTATCAGTCTGCAGCAGTGGTTGTCATACTTTTTCAGGTCAAGCCCTCTTAAAGGTTCATTCTTTGGTCAGACCTTCCTTAAAGGTTCAACATCTGGTTAACCCCCCATACCTTGTGAAATTGATATAGTATAAGATATAATATCATCAGTAACTGAGCCATATTTACAAGAATATTTAAGACAGAAAATACATATTCAATCTATATCTGGGCTTTCACGTGTACCTAGTATAATAAATGCTCATCCTCCCCAAATCTCTACATAACTGGCCTTCTGACTTAGCCCCCCGCCACTTCTCCAAGCACCCCATTCGTTGGGAAACCACATGTCTACATTGATCACCCTCCAAAAGAAAACAATCACTAACTGGTGCCTTTCTATGAATAGTAGGCATCAGTACTGCTTGTAACAAAATACCGATCACTGATAAATCACCCTACAATTTCACCCATATGTCTCAACTACTGGGTGCATCTTGCAGAGTAAATATCTGGAAAGGTTGTGTGAGTTCTGAAATGAGAACAAGATAAGACAAAAATCTCAAGGTAATAATGTGCAGGTCCTTTATGATACTTTGTACTGTTATGTATTAATATTTTATACTGCATAGTCTCATTTCAGTTTCTGACTTTGCACATGGAGGAGCTCTCCTGCTGAGCTATTTCTCTGTTTAAAACTTTACCATTAATCTTTTAATATACCATATATGTTGGACCAGTACAAAGGAAGGGTAAACAGTGCATGGTGGTACTTTTATCAGGTTCATAGCATTGCTAATACCAACATATTTGAGCTAATTGGGTGCTTCATGACACACGACTAATAAACTCCAACCATTTGCTGGATGACTAAATCTGCAACATGGAGCCAGCATAATTAATCTAGCAATATAGAGATTTTACAAACTTGTGCATACATTGGTATTTACAAAATTTTACAAAATTCACGTGAATAGATCGAAGTTCGATTGAATATGATTGAATTATGATCGTACGATTTAATCGAATATTCGAATATTGTAATTTGGCCTCTTTGATCATCGAATACTGAATTATCGAATAGATCGAATGATCGGATATTCGATAATTCGATCATTCGCTGATCGAAGGAATCAAAATTTAAAAATTCTTCGAATGCCTACTTCGCCAGATTGAATTTACCGAATTACAATAGAAGCCTATGGAGTCCCCCCACATAGGCTTCTTTGACTAAGTCCTGCTCAAATACCATTCGTACGATCGAAGCGTTCGATAGCCTAAAACTATTCGATAAGCATTCGATAGTCAAATGCTTATCGAATTTCGAATAAATTCGTATGATTTTTGGGGAATAATAGTAAATTTGCCCCCAAGTGTTTTGAGATAAAGATTCCCTGCATTGTGATGGGACTACGTAATGCCTGTAGGATGTTAAGATGAATCTCTTAATATTAAATTCCCATATTGCAATGCAAAGCCTTTAGTAAGTCTCTTGTCTGAAAATGTGCCAACTTCTCTAAAGAAAATATAAAGGCTGCCCTGCTTGCTTTAAAACATTTTTTTTCTGTAACAAATTAAAACCAATTTTGTACTAGTAATGCTGGACAGATTTCATAAAATAGATCCATAGTTATAAACCAGGACAATGTTGCAAAGAAAACATACATGTATGTAATAACATGGGAAAGTCAATTCTAAATAAGACTTGTCATATGTTGCAATTACTGGGTCTTTAGGCTTGTTATAGTAATATTTAGTGAAACTTTACAATGAGACTCATTAGGTGGCCATACACTCACAGATATTATTGTATGAAACAAATTACCAAAAGACTTGGATCGGTCATTTCGTCAATCAGCCAAAGCGGAAAAAGTTTAGGCACCCAAATGTGGACCACATTTACTGCTTAATAGTCAGAAAGAGGTAGAACGCTATTGTTTATACCTGCAAGATTGTAATTGTAATGTGTATGAACACCTATACATTTCCTTAATTAAAGAATAATGTCTCCAGTTTTTGTTATGGTTTTCTGCCCTATAACATTTAAGTTAGAGCCCCTAACTTCCCTTTCTGGTTCCTCAGATGTGGTGTCCTCCTTCTGTTTTTATTTTGGTAGTGCAAGTGCCATAACCATGAAGAAAGAAAGAAAGGCTGCAACAATTTAAGTTCACCTTTAAATTAATTTTTGGAATGATATATACTAAGTTGCAACTTGTCTTTATTTTTGTGTTTTTATTACTCTTATTATTTTTGTATGTTTTTATTGTTTGGCATTTGGTTCTGCAGGCATGAAAGATAAAGGGTTGCCACAGTTCCTTTAATAATTCAAAACACACTGCTTTACAGAAATAGTTACTGACAAACGTGTTTCACAACTACCGGACAAGAAAAAAGTGTGATGTGTGAGGCTCTGTTTTGTATCCTGTAGTAAGCAGAGCCCCATCACCTTCTGTGCCATTCCAACCATGTATTAACTTTTTTGTACCTTCCGGATACAATGGTGTGATCACGCTAGAACTATGTAAAAATACTATTCTAAATAACATGTAGTACTAAAAATATAAATCCCTACAGCTGCTTCTTTGAAATGGAGCTCTTGCTAAATTCAAATTAAAGGACATGTAAAGCCTACATTTTCCTCCCATGTATATAAGTAGGGCATATCTTCCCCACCCAAACTGCATCATTTGTACTGCATATACCCCCTCTGTTTGCCAGCGCCATCACATTTTCCTAAAACACATAGAAGCTTTCACCTGGCGGTCATTTTCCCTCTGATACATTATCAGTACTATTGACATCTGAAATAAGACGTATGCTGTAAAGTCCATGCAGTGCGGAACGCAGGTTTACACAGGCACAACATACATTGATAAAAAAAAGTTCTGCTGGGTTTGAGCACTGTAATTGTTAAGCTGAGCTCAGGAGAGGTGGTTAGGAGAAAAAAATAGCAACAGACTGTTTCTATAGGAAAAAGCAATGCTCTCTCTTCATTGGCTGTTAGTCTGGAGGGTGTGTTATGTAATCTGAGCTGATCGGAATTGAGCATGCTCCCTGAGCCAAGAGCCAATGGAAATTCCTGAGGGAGGGGACAGAGTGGTTTAGTGTAGTAGAAGGATTTGTAACTGATTAAGGGGATACTGCAGCTTTACTGTTAACCTTTTAACAACCAGAGTGGCAGTTATCTAAAGATTTCAAAGAGGCTATTCATTGATTACATCTTTGTGGAGAGGGTTGACATTTCCTTTAATTAATGTGTCATACACTCATCAGAAAAGGGTTCACCCCCATTTAAAGTTATTTCACACCAACAATGTGAGCTGTGTGCTCCATAAGATATTACTTTTTCAGTAGTATCTGCTGGAGGTAATGCAGGAGTATAACTCCAAGAAAGCTTTTGAGTGAGGGATAGTCATTTCTTTCTTGTTTCAGGAAACATGTGAACCATGTAGGCTTCTCTAAGCCTGATACTCAGAATGTCTACAGGATACCTAAATTCCAAGTTTAGATCTGTTAAAACCTTAACTGGATGCAGAAACCTTCCAGATCATGAAGGGATTCACCAACATAACTTTGTTTCCTTTAACTTGTCTGCCTTTGAAAAAATAGGCACATGGTCATAAACCTTGGTGTTAGGATAAAATTCCACAGAATGAGTTATCAGATGTGTCCACTTATATAAGGATATATTTGTATTAAATGAGGGCTGAAGTGAAGATCGGCCTATTCTGTTGTAATTTCAAGCTTGGAACTTCAACTTGAAAGCGAGTATTTTGTGGGGTGTGATCGTTCATATGGATTCTTCTATAAACTTTCTATAAAACACTGTAAAGCTGAAAAATCTAAATCTTGTTCTTAAAAGAACAGTAACACCATAAAATAAAAGTGTTTTAAAGTAATGCAAATCATCATGTACTGTTTCCCTGTACTGGTAAAACTGATCTGTTTGCTTCAAAAACACTGCTATAGTTCATATAAACAAACTGTTGTGTAGCAATGGCAGAATCTGAAAAAAGGCTCTATCAGATTAGATAGTGGATAACAGATATCACTATTAAATTCTACAGAGCCTATCTGTTATCAAATGTGTAACCTGAGCCTTTTCTCCTTTGAATGGCTGCCCCCATTGCTACATAGCAGCTTATTTATAAAAACAATATAACAATTTCTGAAGCAAACACGTGTAGGGCAACACTGCATTAAATTTTTATTACTTGAAACTTTCATTTTTTTTATATTACTGATCCTTGAATGCTTTTATGGGTGGGTCACACCAGGATAACTTTTCACCAGGATTATTTTCTCTGGGTTTATTTCAATACCTTCTGCTGTGCACCAGAAATGTATGTATTTCCTTTTAGGCTTGGTATATAGTTTGTTTAAGTGTAAACATTCAAATATCTGCATAACTTGATTCCAATGCTCTTGTAGTTTCTCATAAAAAATAAGTATATCTAGAGAGGCAAACATTGGTGAGAAGGCCACACAGCATGTGGTAGATAAATGTTAAAAGATGGCTGGAATATTGGGCCACCTAAAGAGAAGAAACAAGTAGAGGCAGAGAAGTTGTTATGCAGAATGCTTGGGGTCGAGGGTTTCCAGAAAAGGGATCTTCCTGCAATTTGGATAATTTAAAGGGATCCTGTCATGGGAATTATTATTATTATTATTATTATTTTAAATGCATCAGTTAATAGTGGTGCTCCAGCAGAATTCTGCACTGAAATCCATTTCTCAAAAGAGTAAACAGATTTTGTTATATTTCATTTTGAAATCTAACATGGGGCTAGCAATTTTGTCAATTTCCCAGCTGCCCCAAGTTATGTGACTTGTGCTCTGATAAACTTCAGTCACTTTTTACTGTTGTACTGCAAGTTGGAGTGATATCACCCCCTCCCTCCCCCCCCCCAGCAGCCTAACAAAAGAACAATGAGAAGGTAACCAGATAACAGCTCCCTAACACAAGATAACAGTTGCCTGGTAGATCTAAGAACAGCACTCAAAAGTAAAACCCATGTCCCACTGCGTACTATTCAGTTACATTGAGAAGGAAAAACAACAGTCTGCAAGAAAGCAGTTCCCTCCTAAAGTGCTGTCACATGAAATTGACAAAATGGCTAGCGCCATGTCAGATATATAAAAAAAAGCCTGTTTGCTCTTTTGAGAAGTGGATTTCAGTGCAGAAGTATACTGGAGCAGCACTATTAACTGATGTGTTAAAAAAAAGATAACATTTTTTTTTCCCATGACAGTTTCCCTTTAAACAACAAATATGGGATATTTGCTCATAACATGGATTCATGCAGCTGAGTTGGAATCAAGTATGAGGTACTCTTTTATTATTACAGAAAATATATAAATTATTATAAATATATAATTTAAAAAAAATGTAAATGATTTGCTTATAATGTACTTTATGGGAGATGACCTTCCAATAATTCAGAGCTTTCAGCATAAAGGGTTTTCAGATAAGAGATCCCATGCCATATTTGTTATGTTCTTAACTTGTTAGGAACACATTCTTCTACTCATTA
The DNA here is from genome assembly GCA_024363595.1 of Xenopus borealis. Taxonomy (NCBI): domain Eukaryota; kingdom Metazoa; phylum Chordata; class Amphibia; order Anura; family Pipidae; genus Xenopus; species Xenopus borealis. The sequence goes on from CM044431.1 coordinate 140,361,928, forward strand.
CCAGGGTTTATCCAGAATTCTAAAAACTCCTGAGGTCTAATGTTGTAATTATCCTGGCAGAACTTTGTCCAAAAACCTGTGGATCCAGGGCAGAATTAAATCACTTATACGGAACGCATTTTAGGACATCGTCGCGTCATAACGAAGTCCTGCATGCGCCCTCCTACGGCTATGGAATGCAGCAGGCGGTTGTTTTTTGACTCACCCATCCTACAAAACTGAAGTCAGGTATCGGTCTTCGGTCCTCCCTCATGAGCCCTCAGCCCTCCCTCTTGAGCCATCAGCTCAGATATCTGCCTTCCACCCTCAAGCCTCTTCCCTCAGGTAATTTCCCTTCCCAAATTACCGAGGGAAGAGGCTTGAGGGCGGAAAGCGGAGAACTGAAGATGGAGGAATGAGGCATGAAGAGGGAGGGCTGACGTATCAAGAGGGAGGGCTAAGGGCGCAAGCGGGAGGGCTGACGTCTCATGAAGGAGGGCTGAGGGCTCAAGAGGGAGAGCTGAGTGCTCATGAGGGAGGACCGAAGACCGATACCTGACCAGCTTTGTAGGATGGGTGAGTCAAAAAACACCCCACACTACATTCCATAGCCGTAGGAGGGCGCATGCAGCACATCGTTATGACTCGACGATGTCCTAAAATGCGTTCCGTACACTTAATTTAATTCACAGGTATCTATGCAGGGATAAAATGAAAATTTCCCATTTATAAGTGTCCCATCTGATGATGTATAAGGAGCTAAAGGAGAACGATATTGAAACAAAATCACTGTCTAAACATAGCTCTGATCCTCTCCTGAAACCTGCTATTTTCCTGACCCATTTTCTGACATCAAAACTTATGTTTCCTAGATGTGACATCACTTGCGCCATTTGCTTACTGTGTGTCACCACTAAAAATTATAACCCAGAGAGGCTTGAAATGTTTGGCCCTGCACAGGTGCTGGTCCAGCCCATGAGGTGTGTATAGAGCAATTGCTGACATATGTATACATATGTTATACACTTGTATAAGCATATAACCACTAGTAACTTCCAACGGTAGTGATGCCTTAAAACATAAAATATAGTGAAAGGCCGGGGGGAAATACATTACATACAATTACTTCTAATAATCAGGTAACTTGAAGATTGGAGAAAGTTTAAGCATTTTATTATCATTTTCACTATCAAAATAAACTCAGAAATGCACTGTTAAGGCTAATGCCACTCAGGGGGGCCAAGAATCAGCCTTGGCACTAATGCTAGCTAAGCTTTGTTCTTGACCTGCACCCAGACCCATTTCATTGGCCTGGGTGCAGGCACACAAACTGCTAGCGTTTGCATTTTAGTGCAGAAATCCTCTGTGTGTGTGTCTGCACATAAGCAACCCAACACAATGGGTCAGAGTGCAGGCAAAAAAGCTATTGAATTTATTTGATACATTTATGGGGATATCTGACAATGAATAATGATTAATTTGGCCATTATCTGTGCTCATTGACAGGGCTGCAGTACAGCTATCAGTGAACACACAGAGCAGTTTTGGCCAGAAAATAGTACAAACAGAATAAATTCAGTAACATTCGGTAACAGCAGGCTCCCAGCAACCTGAAAATAATTTGGAAATAGAAAGAATAAATGTTTCTTTCTTATCTAACACAGGGCAATTTTCTAGTGTTTTGTCACAGTGACTTTCCTCAGGTAAGAAATAAAAGACAAAATAGAAAGCCAGTAATTGTTTCTGAGGGAATGTTGTTGCAATTGCTCAGGTAAAGGCAGACACAGGCAATTACTACTAAAGATGGAGACACTTGTATTTTGAGGATGAAATATTTTTTTTTGTCATAACTCTGTCAGCTTTCATATAGTTTTCTCCAAGACAAATCCTGCTAGTTTATAAAGTAGCAGAAAATAGCCAGTGTGCCATAAAAAAAAAAAATGAGTTTCTGTATTTCATGGTGATGAAGAAATAAGAGTGAAATGATAAGTCCTGGAGATCTTCATGTCCAAGAAGAAATATGAGAAGTAAGCAGCTACTTGGAAGAGTAAACATATCAAATGAAACTTTCTGTTAACTTAAACAGTGTTGTGAAAAAGCTGAGCTATTAAACAATATCTATGGAATGCAGTCCTTTTTTAGGGATGTACCTAATCCAGTATTTGGTTTGGGATTCTGCATTTTTCAGCAGGATTTGGATTCGCCTAATCCAAGTGCCTGGCTGAACTTTCAGAAATGATTGGGGATTTGGATGAATCCAAAAATAGTAGATTGATTTAATGGGTAGTGCCATGGGTTGTCCTGCATGGGTGATTATTATCCAAAAAAATCTACTGCTAAAAAAGTTTTACTAACTGGGTGCAGTAACAACACTTGTACTAAGCACCATGTTTTCCACCCATGGTTCTGTAGTATTTGCATACATTTAGAACTGCAGAGATTGCCTCAAACATCAGTCAGGTTCTAATATCTTGGAGTGAGAAGGGCATTTAGTTGATTGTAAGAACACTTCTATCTAGTGTCAGATTATGCAAGAAAATTCTTCTAGAAGCAGCTCTTGGAAGAAGAATTTCTATCCAGAAGGCTTCACTTTGCATGCAATTACTTGTGAATGGCTTTTTGGCTCCTTTCAGTCCTTCTCACCCTAACCAGGTTTGGTTTTCCTTTTCACTACTGTCCAAGTCCTACCCTCAGAAGCCATGTTCCAATTTCTTGCACTGATGAGATCTAACAAGGTCGCAACAGACTGTCTGCAAGTTTGGATGTATGACCCTGAACAATTATGCTGTATCTGTGCTATAAACCATCAGTTCTGGATGCATAGTTGGCCAAAGGGACACAAAGGATCAATTTGCATGTCTCCATCTATGATGCTTTATGGGAGAATTAAAACGCTCATGTTTGGTATCTAGGCAATACTATATGTATGACATGAGACAAGCAATTACCTTCTGATTTCAGAAGGCTTCACTTTGCATACCCAGGACAATGTAACTGAAATGGGGAAAGTAATTCTCTGTAATGGTTAATGTAAGAGTCTCTTTTAATCTTGTAGATGCCTTAAAATCTAGATATCTAGAGTTTGTGACATTGTTAAATGAGTATTCCTAACTCCCCTCTGTTTTTTGGATGGGAGTATCCACACATGGAAAATATTGAACAGAATATTTTCTCCAGGTCATTCACTAAGGTGCATAGAGCTGTGTTAACAGAAACCATATGTGAAATAATAACACATAAAACTGAAAATGCGAAACTGTACAATCCTTTGTTCTTCCATTCATTAATATTACCATTCTCTATTTAACCTTAAATGGAAAATGCTATTCCTTTTAACAAAAAGCAGATTGAAGCTGGCAATGCACAGACAGATGGAGCCAGTTGGAGCAGTTTTGACCAAGATGACCATCCCATCTTCCCATTTGTGAGCTCAAAATCAACCAATATTACTGTAAATCAAAAGCATTGCAAATAGACATGCTGGTAACTGCATATATCTCATCTGATATGCACCAGCACCTGCTGAAATCTACTACTGTATATGTATACATCTTTGGCAGAAATTAGAAAATGAATATATTACAAATTCCAGTAGGAAAAGAAACCAAATGTGTATTTATTTATATTCACTATATTTACCAGCGGTTCAGTCTCATGAGAGAGCTTTGCCTTGTTGGTAGATACAATTCTTTTTTTTTTTTCCAGAAAAGTCCAGTGAGTGCAATGCTTTCTTGGTATGAGTTTTGCTTCTTGTATCCTGGCAGTATTTATGCATGAGATATAGATATGAAACAGGCTAAAACCATAGGGTAAAAGAAGAGAACAAGAAGAGACCATAGTGTATAAAGAAAAAGAAATGTTTTTCCAATTGGAGAAGTCTTTCACATGTTCCTTTTCTTGCCAAGGATACATCCAGATCTCTAGATTTGGGGATTTTTTGTTTCGTGGCCTGTATGAGATCATTTTCTAAGACCTCTCAGGATCATTTGTGTATCCTATGCAGGATTTATTGTTAACTTGAAGAAAAATACTAGGTGTGCTTAGCACTGTCTGGAATATATTTCAAATCAAAGAGTGGCACTTGTCTTCATTGTTATGGCTGAAACAGTATCACATTGTGCAGCTGAAGAGGCCTGGCTACTGGTACTCTTTCTGCACCGATAATTCATGATACATTTAAAACCACAGGGAAAGGAAGTGTCCAAATCTCATGTGAAAGACATAAAAGTAGATTTACTTAGATGTCTAGCTGCTTTATCAGTGCAAACACTTATTTATTGTTTTGATCTCAGTCCCTTTTGTATTTTCTGAGATTGCTTTTTTTGCCTAGGAACTGCAAACAGATTGTCAGGATGACTTTCGGTTGAACTATGTAAAAATAATTCAAGCAAAATCATTTTCCAGGAATTCATTATAACTAGAAGTGAGTTCTAAATCCTTTCTGTATCTGATCAAAAATGGTCTTAAAAGGATAAGAACTTAATAATGAGTTCAATGCTATCAACTATGTTGGCAAAACAACTTGCGTAAACAACTGGGCCTACTAGAATAAGTCTCTTAGTCCTTCTAAATGCTGAGTCATAAGGAAGTCATGTTCAAACAATGTAAATTTTTATTAAACTGGCCTGACATATTGCCTATTTGTGGGCAGCAAATGAGAAAAGTTTACATTAGGAACCTGGTGGTATATGTTGGTAACTCAGTTGGTTGATGTTTGGATCAGAGCGTGTATAGTCTAACTAAACTGCATGATTCGGTCATTCATGTGGCTACTGAAACTACTGCCACGTCCAACCTGGCAAGAATTCTAGAATTTCCTAGTGTTCATTTATTGGGACTAAAAAAAACTGGAAAATGTGTGCATGGCAACCCATGACAACCAATCAAACAGGGATGTTTTAAGGTGTTAGTGGGCCCTGGCAAAGAGTCAACTAGTGGGCCCCTGCCCTAGCTGGGGCTCTCCAGCCATCTTACCTGTGTGGAAAAAGGTATCCCCCTCATCCACACCCTCTGCCGCATTCATGGCCCCTGGTGCTGGGGGCCAGGCTGTATCCAGGAGGCGCTCACTGTGCTGCAGAGGTGCGGGCAGTATATGTTCCACCGCCCGTCTCTCTTCCTCCAACGCATCACACACGGCTCCTCCTCTGAACTCTCTCTGGTACTGCGGCAAGCGGCAGTGGGCCCCGGGCAGATGCTCCTTTACTTCTATTATTAAAGCGGCCCTGCAATCAAATGCTTGCTTTAATTGTTCAGCATGCAGCTACATGCAAAAAATTGCCTGCCTTGTTATACAGAAATTCATCATAAATGAATTGGGGAAGTGGGAGCCTATCAATGAGATATTTGCCCTGGGCACAAGTACTATATATATATATACAGTATATATATATATATATATATATATATATATATATATAT
>CM044431.1:140393474-140422089 GCA_024363595.1 Xenopus borealis
TATTTACTCAGTTTTTATTTTTCTACTGAACACACTGGAGATTTGTTTTGTAGAGACTAAAGGCTCATTTACTAACCAGTGCAATGTACAAAGTGCAACTTTTTCCTTGCAATCACAGTTTACCAGCATAATTTCATCCACTGCACCAATATGGACACAACTTAGCATCAGTTTTGGTAAATTGTGTAAGTAAATGCAGTTGTGCACATGGCCGCAGGTTAGTGATGTGCGGGCCGGCCTGATACCCATGGGACCCACAGGTTTTCTGACCTCCCTTTGCGAGCGCTTCCTCCTGCTCGCCCTGCCTGCCACCTTACTCTGCCGGCTTCCGACTCTATAGCCTGGCGCATGCTCTCCCCGTCCCTTTTGTGATGTCATCGGCAGGGCAGCGGGGGTCTATAAAGGGAAGACGGAGGGCACGCTCAGGTGGCTGCGGGTGGAGGGAGGGTGGGTTAGGGCCAGGTGGGGGGTCGGGTAAAATCTGACCCGCACGTCAGTACCGCAAGTACTTCTGAATAGTGTCAATACATGCTCAATTTACATCCTTTTTAGTGATTTGCATAGCTGTATTTTACTTTTCGTTATTGTTTTCGACTTTCATTACTTTCATTACATTCATACTAATGTGGCATGATTTTGCTAGCAGCTTGTGTACCTAACACATGCCCAAAGCTGTACTTATGCAGGATCCTTGTCTGCTTGCCAATGTACCCACCACACTCACCCTGTCTACATGTGACATTTGACCTCCTTATAAATTGCACCCAATTAGCACACAGTAGGCTAGCAGTGTACCTGTGCATTTGTACGGGTGTTACATTTTCTGAGGTTGCTTATATACAGTACAATCAGATTGCAGATAGGAGGTTGCTAGGGATAAAACCAAGTTCTGTGTTCTAAAAAAACATGGATCCAGTACAAGACCAGTAAAGGTGAAAGGAACTGAAATGTTGTCTGGTTACGTGCTGCAGTCTAAAAATTGTGCAAGCTGATATATAAAACCCATTAGCGTAGAAGCTTTTATCTGTTATTTATCACAGAGTTGGAGTTTGTTCATGTGGTACATGTGGTCACCAAACGTAGCCCAGATGATTTAATATGCTCATCCAGAATTAATTTCCATTCAGTGCTACAGCGCTACAGTACACAGAGTTGGAAACAAAGACATCGATACTGTGTTGTGTGTGTAACACTGTGAAAGAAAACATGCAAAAACATGAATAAGCATTGTATTACTGTATATGTTTTCAGAAAAAGAAACTGTTAGTATCCTACCAGTATACAGTATATCATTGTGGATATTGTACACAAATAGGTACATTTTCCCATTATGTATCAGGTACAGTATTTTGCCTTTTATTAATGATGATTATGTTTTGTTGAATTGCAGCATTTATATGCACTTGATCATCTTAACAGAGCCTAGACATAATGAGCATTGATTACAACAGATTAGGTTTTTCACAAGGAGATTAAGTCATTGAAAAAAAAATGTTTCCTTTCAGACAGGTGTTCAGGAAATGCTACCTGCCTATTGGTTGCTATAAAGCTGGCCATACACAATAAGATCCACTCGTTTGGCGACATCAACAAACGAGCGGATCTTTCCCCAAGATGCCCACTAAAGGCAGGGTTATATTAGGGTAATCCGAACATCGGATTAAAAATGAGGAGCAATGGGCTCTGATGGGTTGGTCATCAGAAAAATTAAACCTTACCGATCCATATCGTGGCCAGATATCTATCGGGAAGAGCTGTCGGAAGCCAGCCCCCGTTCATGGGTAGATAAGCTGTCAAAGGACCGATATCGGCAGCATTATCTGCCCGTGTATGGCCACCTTAAGAACTGTAGCAAACTTTTGTACCTTATATTACATAACCTTGTGCAATTCCTGGTTTAATGGAAATGGGATGATTTTTTGTTCCTGCGTACACATGGGCTTTTGGAACTGATGTATCCTTTCATGTGCATGTTGTGGGCAATAATATATTTATGAGAACTTTTTTCCTCCTAATATTTTTTATATTTCAGTTCAGGATACATAAAGTAAAGCAGTCTTGAGACCAGGCATTCAGTGGTTATAAATCATAGTCACTGCTTGCCCTGCTGAGAAGCGCTTTTGGCCAGTAAAACAGAAATACAGCCAGCTTATTCCTGCCAACATGTATTACATGATTACTTTTAGAACCGGACAGGAAAAAGCATATTTTAATTTTCTAAAAATACAGCATACTAAATGGCACTTTTAGTTTCTTTCACTGGCATAATGTACAATGAAAAGAACGAGCAAGGGATTACAACATAAACCATAGGCACAAAACAAAGGAATCCACCATAAATGAGCTTGCTTGTTACCGAGGTTTCAATTTGAACACTATAGGCAGGAATTCTGCAACATTTGATATACTTCCTAGGAGGCAGTGATTTTCAATCTTATTAGAATGTCATTGCATTAATTTCCTTCTGGAATTAAAATAATTGGCTGCACTGCCCTAGACACAGGCCTATGGTCAGCAAGGCAGATCAAGCTGCTTATGTTTTTCCTGCAATAGATGATTGTTGCCTGGAAGTTACTAACAGCAATACTGAATGTGTAATTTTGGCAGAAGGTGCCCACACAAAAGCAGTTATTAGCTAAGCTGTTATGCCTGTCAATGTAATGAAAAGGTTCTGCTTTGCCAGATACATGTATGTTGGCTGAAGTGTCCTGATGAATCCTGTACACGTAATGTGGCCTACAGCATTGAACTGGTCCCTCTATGATCTTATTGGTGACCCAAAAGTCAAATGCTCATGTGGTATGTCATGTGTAGGTGAATGAGAAAGGGAACTGACTTTTACTTTAATCGAATGAGTAAAGTGCAAATTATTCATGTAAATATGTCAAGTCCATCCATTATTTGGGCAACTGCTTATTTATATTTGTATATTTCTTCACTACTCACTTCCTGAAAGAAGACAAATTATTCAGGCCAAATGCCTTTTAATGGTTCATATAGCTATAAGGTGATTTCAATAAAATATGTTTCAGTGCTTCATAAATACTTAAAAATTGATAACTTTTGGGCATATTTGTAAATTGTTTCAGCTATTATCATTTCAGCACATATTGGCATTCATCAGGTGAGTTTTGAACATGCTCACCAACCTTATCCAGCATCTATATTAGGACCTGTAATAAACTGCCCATAAGGTTTCTAAGCAAATCAGGTCATCTGCACCCAGCTTTTAAGAGACCAGTAACATAAAAAAAAAATTGTTAGTATAGAACTAAATAAAAACACCCAGACATATTAAACTTTAAAATAGCAAAGCCTTTATTAACAGAAACTCTGCTTCTGTCCTCTACAGAAAAGGCCATTGAGCACAAGTTGAGCAATCCAGATATTGATTGATTTAGGCCTTTTTCACACTTGTATTTTTCATACAGCTCTATGGGACTTTACGTGGATCACTAAACTAGAAATTGCATTTATTTATTAATGAACTGTGCAACTGTATTCATTCTAGCCTGAAAACTTTTAGTTAGCCATCTATAGGTTTGCAGTAACTACGGAGTTTCTACTGAACCTTTAAAGGAGAAGGAAAGGTTAAAACTAAGTAAGCTTTATCAGAAATGCCCATATTAATACACCAATAAACCCTCAAAGCAATGCTGCTCTTCAAAAGAAACACTGCATTTCTTTCCTTCTATTGTTTATACATGGGCTTCTGTATCAGATTTCCTGCCTTCAGCATAAACCTCCTTGCCCTGGGCATGAGCATGCTCAATTTGCTCCTCTCTCCCTCTCCCCCTCCCAACTATGAGTGAGCAGGGAGAAGCAGGAAGTGCTGTCACACCAAGTTAATATGTCAGCTGTATCCTAAACAGAGAGAGCTTTTAGAGCTGTTTACTCAGGTATGGTAAAGCATTCTATAGAATAAATATAGTGTTCTAGCTGCACTATTGGGGCTAATCTGTTGGTAACAAACTGCCTCAATAAATTTCCTTCTTCTTTAACTTTACTCTTCTTTAACTTCTGTCCAGAGCACAATCTTTCTAAACATAATAAGCATTACCAAACTTTGGTTATATAATTATGAGAGTAGAAGTCTCTTCCTTGCTAACTTTCCATGTAGGTCATGTTTGCTCAGTCACTTTCTGAATAGCTGGGGCAACATAATTCTGATGGCTATAGGTATTTCAATGTAATCCTGGGCTTTCTAGATATGTCTTTGAGAATATTTGTCAACAATTAAGGACTGCCTTCATTTGGGTGCAGTCAATTGTAATGTGAAATGATTGCTTCAAAAACTTTTTGACACTTTAGCTGACCATGCATGTAAAGATCTGCTTGTTTTGTGAGCACAGTAGAGTAGATTCGATTTTTTCAGTTCAAGCCCCTTTTCTAGGTTCAACCTTTATTCAGGGTCATAACAAAGTAAAAGATACAAAACAGTATTCGTGCCATACCCATTCAGCTGTAGTTTCAGTTGACTAATCTCCCCAGAAAGTACAGCACAATGTATGCTTCCCCTGCAGCGATTTGCATGTTAGCCACTGGGGAAACATATGCATGCCATCTAGAGGGGATTAATTGTGGGGTGACTAATCTCCTAGTCTCATGTTCTCACCGTAAAAAAAATCTCTTTTCATTAGTTATATTTACTCATTTAACAATATGAAATATTATTAATATTGAATAAAAACCTAACTAAACAAATGTTGCCTACAATATGAATGAAGTTGATATTTAATAACAGACATTATACATAATTTTACAGACACAATACATATTTTAGGGGTTATCCCTTAACATATACAGTACTTTAATAAATTATGTATGGTAAGGGATGAATTTAAATGTATAAATGTCTATAATTTATTTTATTATTATCTTTTATTTAGACATCTCCAATGTGTTATGCATTACTATACAGATATTGTCATTCACACTATGTAAAATATTTATGCATGTAAACTAATATAGAAAGATATAGGGATATATTTAGATCAGGAGCATATGCTACCAAATCTATTTACATTGGGCTGAGGAATTTGTCTTTTTTTTCTGGCAGACATTTGCTAGGGATTACAACTCAAAGCTCTTCATATAAATATGTATAAAATACAAATATTACACTTGGCACAACATCTATCTTGACATAACATTTCACTTTCTCTGTTGTTCGTCTTTTTTTAGCAAGAAGATTAAGATACTTTATAAAACATTGATATTATGTTGATTCAGAATATTCAAGAACCATACCATGTGAGCAAGAAGTAAAATCAGGCCCTGGGAAATCTTTATCAGGCACTCTAGCTGGTGTGACACTCTTTTAAGCCCACAGTTCCCTTAGCTAGCCAATTTTCATAACCAAGATTATGAAAAGATTCGTAACTGGACCTTAATATTTTCAGTGAATATCTATAGAATTTCAACACTATTTTGAAATATGTCATATTTTTCTTTAAATTCTACTTATAAAACATATATTATGTACAATAGTAAAATGCACATCAACATGGTTTCAGCTGAATAAATACTTAAAATCTTAAAATATTGGCATTTACTAGTTTGGAGAATATGAAACACAAAGAAACTTATTTGGAAGTTACTAAATGATTTGGTTTTACATACAAATAAACAACTTGGTATGTTAAATACTTCTCTTTAGTGCTAGATTGACTAATAGAGCTATAATATAAAATGTCAGCACCTTATTCTGCAGCATCAGTTTTTTGCTTCTGGACATTGATCACTAGCCAGTAAAAGACAGTAAAAGCCCATGGACTTGTCTGTAAAGGTTTTCATTTATCCAGGTCAGGGTATATCTATATTAATAAGTCAAATCAACTGGACTTGCTGTATTTTTTTTCTCTTGAATATGTTTTGCTGGGCATCTCAAATCCGTGATTCCTTGTCCAGGAGCCAGGAACCGGATTTAACATTTCAAAGACAACCCCAGTAGAACCCCACTACACAACTCTACAGTTACTGCACCAATACAGGGGGCCCAGGGACTATAGAAGGCAAGCACAGATACTGTTCATGTAGGGGCACCCTGAGTTTGAGATCAGTTGCAAATGCAGGATGGGAGTTGAATGACCTTTAAGAAAAATGCCATTAAAGCAATGGTTCAGTATAAAAATGAAAAAAACTGGGTAAATAGATAGGCTGTGCAAAATAAAACATGTTTTCAATATAGTTAGTTAGCCAAAAATGTAATGTATAAAGGCTGGAGTGACTGGATGTCTCACATAATAGAAAAGAACACAACTTCCTGCTTTGCAGCTCTCTTAGTTTCCACTGTTTACCAGGCAGTAATGGGGCACATGGGTCATATCTGTTGCTTTTGAATTTTTGGATCAATTCCACTGTCACTGAACTGTTGTGTTCCATGTGGCTCCCTTTATAGTCGCTGACTAACTCAGAATTGGATAGCTGTAAAGCAGGAAGTAGTGTTCTGGCTATTATGTTAGACATCCAGTCACTCCAGTCTTTATACATTACATTTTTGCCTAAATAACTATATTAGACACATTTTTTCTTTTGCACAACCTATCTATTTAACCAGTTTTCATTTTTACACTGAACTATTCTTTTAAAACCTGTAGTGCGTCTGTAATGTCATGTCATGAAACTCCTTGGTAACTTATAAAATCCTTATAATTTATTCACTATATTGTTCTTGTTATATTTTATTTATGTAACCTTAATATAATAAATATCTGAATGAAAAGCATGAAATAGGAGGGTGATTAAATCAAGCTGTTTGTTGACACTGTCTTGAGATCTACTAATCACCAAATAAAGGTCTACTGGTAAATACCGATCTACCTTTTTGGCACCCTTGCTATAAAGGCTGGAGTGACTGGATGTTTAACATAATTGCCAGAACACTACTTACTGTTTTGAAAACTCACTGAACAGTTATGTCCCATATGGCGCCCCTTAAAGTCACTAACTAACTCAGTGTTAGAGAAATGAAAAGCAGGAAGTTGTGTTCTTTTCTGTTATGTTAGACATCCACTAACTCCAGCCTTTATACTTTACATTTTTGGCTAACTAACTATATTAGAAACATTTTTTTATTTTGCACATACTATCTATTTACCCAGTTTTTAGTTGTACACTGAACTGTTCCTTTAATATACTTTATAATGCTAGTCTTACTTTTCAATTGGTCATTCTGTGAACCTCTTTTACAGTCCTGTGTCATAGGTCTTGCACCCACTGTCACAAGAGTTGACTTTGAGGTTGGGCAGAGTCCCAAAAGACTTTTGTAGCCTACTGAGAATTTGACTCCCCTGCTCTACATCACCTCTTGAAATACAGTTGTAGTGAGGATAGGAGAAACACACACATAGAAGTTATTATTTCTTTCAGATAGTACCAGTTTTCTTTTGAGAAGTAGATATAAAGAAAATAACTGTCTATTGAAAATGCCCCATTTGAAGCAATAGATATGCTAGCTTCCCCCATAGCTTTCTAATAAGGAGTGGCTGGCTCAGTTGGCGATTGTAGACTGGCCTAAATTGAGTGTTCTTGTTTAAAACCTTTCGTATTACCTCCCACAAATCTCCTATTGCTTTATAATCCACTGGAAAGAAAATTTGATCAGGTGGTGCCCTAGGCACTGGACCTTTGAACCCCTCTCAGCTCTGCTGCTGGATTTAGTCTGGCGGATTTAGTGCCAGATTTTTTTCCCCCCCTTGTAATAACTTAAATGGTCAGCTAGACAACAACATCTATTACAGATCTTTGGCTATTCAAACACCAGGGAGCTTTGGATAGTTTTTCCAGTCACATTTCTGCAGTTTGGCATTATACGTTTTACAATTAAATTTGTCATATTTGACTCTGGGATTATCTGAAACAATATACTATACTGCCCTAAAATAGTGACAAATACTTGTGTCTTGTAAGGTTACCAGCCCAGAATGCTACATGTATATAGACACCTTCAACAACTGCTTATTTTACTGCAAACAGAAACAGTAGCTGCTTGGATCTGAAATAGCATGAATAACTCTTTCCATAAAATAATTTGAACCACATGGATTCTAACTTGCAATTTTACTTATCCGTATAATTTGTGGTAACTGCTTTTCTGGCGATTCCTTTGGATAGCTACTATTGCAATATCTGTATAGGAAACAGCTGCAACAGACTGAGAGCCCGCATAGGGAGGGGCACATATCTATTTCTGTGACATCAAAATTGCTTTTATGTTGACTAGGGAGGCAATGGACAGTTGCTTAAAGTACATGAGACATGCATTAGGCTATTACTGCAATGTACTTCTACAGAAAGAAGAAAGTAAATTGTCACTGAGAGTTGAGATAAAGATAAGAGAATTTGTGAGTAGCTTGCTGTGTGAAGTCAAGGACTTGCTCTGTTGCTGTAGGAGTTGTTTGGAGCTTATTGAGGATTAGACTGGCTACCTTAAAAAACATTCCCAAAAACTCTGTCTGTCCTGGAGTTTTGATAAATTATTTAATTATTTCAATTTAGATCAAATTTAAATGTCAAATTTTAGAAAAAAAGATTCCCATGAACTAAATAATCTTTACAGTGTGTGTCTGTGTGTGCGTGCGTGTGTGTGTGTATATATATATATATATATATATATATATATATATATATATATATTGTTATGTGAGTATTCAAAGACACATTATATTCACATAACAATGGAATGCAAGTCTATTTGCTACTTTATCTAATAATTTGACCGATGCACCCGAACTTTGATTCATGATCTGGTAAGAGTGCATACTCTGAACATACTTATATATATAATATAAAATATATATTGCACCAACCATAGGAATACATGTGGCAGATTTTGTTGCCACTTTGTGAATGATCTTATTGGCTAACCAATTGTTTTAACAAGTGATCCATCCACAGTGAGCAAAATGTGAGGATGTTTTGTTGACTTTTGTTGTATCTTTGTTGGTTGCAACATATAACATTTTTAAACCTGTCAGAACAACTGTTGGCAAGATGTGGTTAGAGCATTTTTTTGAGCATTTGCAAGTTCTGGGGATGCACTGAATCCTGTATTTGGGATTCGTGAAAGATTCGGCTGAATTCCGAACTGAATCCAACTCCTAATTTGCATATGTAAATTAGGCTGCGAAAGGAAAAAGTGAAAAAAACTGAATCCAAAATTGAATGCTGGATTCAGTACATCCCTATTTGCAACCCATCAGTGTAATATTAAATAAATGCTTGAATTGAATCGTCCAAAAATTGGTAATTTCACACCACGAAATCTGCCCTGAACCCGAAGCATGATAAAACCGATAATATGTAGATGACATATAAATAGCATTATGGCTTTGTTCTTTTTTCTGTTTGTTACATGTGCTTGATAAGTTCAGAAGCACAGTTGTAATTTTTCCTTATGGAACAAGCAAAACCACTTCAAGAACATTCTCTTCTCATTTTACCTTAAGAGATGAATGTTACTATAATTGTGGGTAGGTGTTTACCATGAATAGATATTTCTATTTCTGGATTTATGCCTTCAATTATACATTTAAAGGATATGAGTTCAAAATATATTTTAAGAGATATGAAACATGTCTTTAAGTGTATTTTTTTAAAGTGTACTGTGGTCTACAGCATTTCAAAAACTGCTTTTTAAGCAAGCTGTGTAATTTTGTAGTTCTTTATTCAAGCATCTACAATATAGCAATGATTTCTAAGTTTGAATGTAACATTTCCATGCAAATTTTGGACACGTAAAATCAGACCAACAGTCAGTCTCATGCCATTTAAATTGCTTTTGGTTCGCAAAGGGAGTTTCAGCAGTATTGCACAAATTGTTTGGATTGTGTTAGGGGAGGGTTAAGAATGGATAATACATTGTACATAACAATGCAACAATTCAGTATTAAAAGCAACAATATATCTCACTTATATAAGACAAAAGGACAATGTGGTAACTGTTACAGTTATGGTGCAAGCAATATAGTGCAAGCCAGTCAAGGTGTTCCACCCCCTTAACATATCTATTCTGTTAGGACCCTGCTTAATGCCTGGGAAAGAACCTTCTCAAAACACCTGGCCCCAGTGTTACATGCTTTGTTACTTAATCACTTACCCTTCACCATATTCACTCGAAAATGTGCCACCCTCAACTGCGCCCCAGGCATGTGCCTACATTGCCTATCTCTACCTCTTTGAAGAGTTACAACTGCCATATTGATTGGATTAGTGGAAGAGTTTATATGTCGAGGACTTCCCACACCAGTCAGTTGAACTGAAGAAACTGCTCAGATGAATGCTGAAATGTCTTCAATGATAACTCAGCAAATCCAGTTGTTTTAGAATTATTTATACTAGATATACCTTGAACTGGATGAATGAAAATCTTCATAGTCATACAAGCTAAGCAAAGCTTTGTCTTTTTGTAAGCCTCGTAAAAATGGTACAGGGCTGCTGAATAATATAGTAAATAAAGTACCCCCTCTTGTAAATTATAAGGATATTATAAGTTACCAAGGGGTTTCATGACCACATAAAAACACGAGTGTTTTTATACAGGTCATGGAACTCCGAGGTAACTTCTAATATCCTCATATTTTGCAACTGGGGGTACTTTATTTATTATAATACACACGTTTCAGTGAGTCGTGTGACAGAAATGACATCAGAACTCACCGTTTATAACCGATGACATCAGAACTCACCATTTATAAGGATATAATTTACAAGACATTTACAGCTTTTGTGTATTATAAAGCTATAAAACATGTAATGTAAATGTAAAAAATGTTTTTGGGCCTATCTGACAATAAAGGTGGCAGCATTGATGAATAATATGTTTCTCTAATATCTGAATTGTTTTCTAACAGTGATCTAGTCTTATGTAGTACATGTGATTTCAGGTCATTACGTTTCTGTGGACTCATCCAATGGATTACGGGGACAGAAAGCTGTGCTGATTAGTCCAGATCTTCATCTTGCTGAATGGAGTTGCCTCAGACTGGTATACCAAATTGCAGGCTCTGAATCCTCTCCAAGTCCCAGCAGCCTGAATGTCTTTGTCAGGCCTGAGGGAGAGAGCTTTGATTACCTGTTATGGTCAGCAGAGGAACATTCAGACAGCTGGTTAATATCAAGCATAGATTTAAAGAACACAACAAAAAGGTTCAAGGTAGGTATGCAAAGCCAGTCTTTTATTGTTAGTGTTATTGACACTTGTTTAAGCTAATACAACATGTCATTATTTGAGGATTTTTAATGAGTAACATCAACACAGATTAAGAAAAATATTTAGTTTTTTTGCTTGTCATATTTTACCCATTTTGCCCATTTAAAGATTTAGCAGCTTAATACATTGCATTTGAAAATAGTACAATGCACTTTCCAATTTATAACCAAAACCTATGAAATTGTTCCATTGCAATATGCTTGCATGTGCATAAATAATCTTTGTCTCTATGTATGTACTTACTACGCATGCACCCGTATACCCTTTCTCAGTTAAAAACAGGTTTTCAACCTTAGATTTCCATAGGTCTTGTTCAGCTATATTATGGCAATTAGAGTAGATCACTATGCCTAAAAAACTAAAGACTTTTTTCAGTTGTTGTCTATTAGTGATTCTAATTACATTAAAATTGAAATCAACCATTGCAAGCATAATGTATCAACATTTTGCTGGTTTAAATACATCGTGTAATTAAGCCAGAGCATTTTCCTCATACAATTGTAATTAATCCAGTGTATTTGGCCCTATTTAATTACACTGGGGAAAATAAGATAGTGAATGAAAGCCATGGAGCAATAACATATGTGGCATATTAGCATGAAATATATGACAAAAAGGAGAGATGCTAGAATGTTTGCGTTATCTTTAGGATAGTAAATTTGGACCTGGTGAAATTACTTTGGCTGAAAAAAAAAATGCTTTAGTGACATTGTTAAAGGAGGCACATTGAACCAGATTTAATTCAGTGAGAAAAAGTTATCTTGTGGTTTAACATGAAAACTCATGGATGAGATTCAATTCCATTTTTTCCCATAGATTTCAACAGAATTTTCACATGATAAACAGTGAGCTAAGTTTTTCTGAATTGAATTGCATCTTACATTAAGGGGCAGATTTATTAAAGGTCGAATTGAAAATCAATCTTTTATGGACAAAACTGTCAAATTCAACTAGGGAATTATCCAAACTAGATTCGCTTATTTTTTTTTTTATTTTAATTTGATTTTCGAGATTTATCATACTCTGGCATTTTAAGAATGAAACCATTCGCCACCTAAATTACTGTTTAAGTCAGTGGGAGAGTTCCAGGGATAAATTAAGGGATGTTTGCTGTCTTCCTGACATTTGAGGTTTGTTCAGAGAAACAACACAAATCGATTTTGATCAATTTCTAATCAAATTTGATTCGAGTTTTTGGGTTATTTAAATTTGTCCAAGTTTTCAATAGTTTGATTTTATGAATACATTTCGTCAGGTCCAATTTCGAATATATTTGAATTTAACGGAGTTTTAAAAAACTTGAATTCGAAATTCACCCTTGTGGCTTTAAATCTTGTCCATGTGTTTCCATATGATAAACCTTTTTCTGAATAAACTGAATCTGGCCCATTGGGCCAGATTCAATTCAATGAGCAAAGATTATCTCCTGAAAGGAAACTCATGGATGGATTCATTTTAATGGAACAGTGCTGACAAGAACCAACATCTACTAACATTGTTAACAGGTGCAAAACAAATCTCTGTTATTTTATATGAAATATTTTATAATTAACACTAAAGGGAGATGACCTTAATATTCCCACATTCCTGTGAATTTCAGGTTATAACTCCATTTTCACATACTTAAAAAAGAATAACAGAAGCATATGCAAAATGATATATGAAGTGGATTTTTGCAGTTTACTGCTGAATATTGGTGGGTGGCTGTTTGGGAATTTCAGAATGACTGGATAGCTCTTTGTGCTACAGTTATTGTATTCCTGCCAGTGCCACCCAGGCAGTTTATCTGACCCAATGATGTCATGTAAACATTTTGTAACTGCATATCACAACAGGCTAATTTTAGATATAAAATTCATGTGCAGTCATTTCAACTTCAAGTGAAAATCTGATACAGTTATTACAATTCCAAACTACCACATAGGCCTGTGTGCTACAAACTTTCCAGAACAATATACTAGACTGAGTGGGTCTATGGCAGAACAATATTTAAACAGGCATATGCAAATGCCACAGAATATTAAAGAACGTATTGACAGTACATATGTAAGTAAGACCATTGGCCATGAATGGATAATATCTAGGAGGATGCGTATAGATACTTTGATGCAATAATGTTTATCAGCTCCTTTATTAAACGATTAAATTTCACTTTTTTTGTCAAAAGTGAAAATCTTTTTGCCAAGCATAATCATGCTACTTAAAATATTTAAAGGAGACATATAGGATAAGTGACCCCCCAAATATTTTAGGCAATGCAGTGTAGTGTGCTGAGTGCTGCTGGCTCCCCTGCACAGCCTAGGGAAAGGAGGCAGCAGTAAAATGGAACAGATGGATGAGACTATTAAGCTCCCCATAGACGCAAAGATCTTTCTCTGCCTAACGACTGATCTTAGTGAAGTCTGACCAATCTGTCAAATTATCGTGCAGTTAGTGGGATTTGAACAATTGTACATCTTACGGTTTTTTGTACGACATCGGAAAAACATCTGAAAATTGATCGGCTAGGTTAAAAAATCTTTATCGGTCCCCGTGCAATCTATGTTTGCAGGGCCAAGCAGGAGTCTTCAGTTTTGCTGGTAATATCGCCTGAAATGGTCTTTTTAGTTGATGGACACATCGGACATTTAAACAATCGTTTTGAGACAATCATGGTCTAACAATAACCATTGGATCTTTTAAAAATCTTTACATCTATGGCCAGCTTTAGGGTTTTTAAAGGAATAATCAATAAATCGACCCAAAACAATACGTTTTTCACAATTTTCCTTCTACATTTAAAAGAGTATAATGCACTGGCACATTCTTGTTTTTCACACAATGGACCAGATTCAATTCAGTAAGAAAAAGGTTTATCATGTGCAAACTCAAATGAAGTCTATGGGGAAAAAAACTTGAAGAAACATTTTTTCTCCTTAAAGAACAAGTAAACGTTTTTTTTTTCTATCTGTAAATTTGCTCTAAACAGCCCCCCAGAATAATGTACCTTAGTCCCTGCTGCAAGTCTGCTCTGGTTTCTGTGTTATCAGCAGCTTGTTTCCCCTTCTTCCTGGTGCAGAGTGAAGCCCCGCCCCTTAGCTTACTGAGCTGACCTTATCTCTGTGACTAGTCCTGGAGATCATTTGCATTCTGTGACATAGCAGAGACCAGAGAGGAAGGGGAGCCAGTGTGTGCAGCACCAGCAGCTTTTTTTTTTCTCCTCATGTGCACTCCCTGCTTATTCTGGTTCATTCAATATCACAACAGCACTGAGAGGAATATTTCTGACACTGCTGATGTACTGTTGGTAAAGTAACAGGCCTTTCTCAATTTATAACACATTTTATAATGCTATTGATTGCTATGCCTGATCTTCTGTCTGGTTACGTAAAGAATAAAGCTGATTTTTTACTGAGTTTGATTAACTCATTCATGTGTCCCTTTAATGATCAATTTATGTACAAAACTATTTGATTTTTTCTTTTTCTATTTCTGCATACTGACATAGATTAACTATGATGGTTGTGCAAGTGATTGTTGATGAGGCTGGTGGAGCTGATTTATTATCAGTTAGAATGGCAAGTGGGGATTTTATTTAGAATCAGAATGGCAGCCTGTTCTGGGAGTTGTTCATTACAGTGAATGTTCAGAGCCTTATGCAAGAAATTTTAGTGATGCTGGGGGAAACTAGTTTACTAATCATTTAGGGTACAGTGGAATGTGTTAGAATTAGATTGGCAGTATGTTGTGGCATTTGTAATTTATAGTAAAGGTTCAGGGATTTGTGCAGAGAGTGCACATGAGGAGAAAAAAAATCTGCTGGTGTTGCACACACTGGCTCCCTCTTCCTCTCTACTATGTAACAGCAGCAAATGGACTGCTCAGTAAGCTAAGGGGCGGGGCTCCACTCTGCACCAGGAAGAAGGGGAAACAAGCTGCTGATAACACAGAAACCAGAGCAGAGTTGCAGCAGGGACTAAGGTACATTAATCTGGGGGGGCTGTTTAGAGCAAATTTACAGAAAGAAAAAAAAAATTACTTTTCCTTTAAGGGATACATGCGCTGTTAACATGCAACAATTGTGTTACAACAGCACCACCTGCTGGTCAGCTCCACTACCAAGTAATCAAGGAAGTTGTCCGTAGAAAGAAAGAAAAGCTGCTCTGATGTTTTTCTGCTTATGAAAATAATTAGAAACCTTTTTCACATCTTTCCTAAGCAGAAGAACACCAAAGCCGCCTTTCTTTCTCCTGTCAACTTCCTTGACTACTTGGTGGTCAAACTGGTCTGAAACTCACCAGCTGGTGGTGCAGTTGTAACAAAATTAATTTATATTAACAGTACATGTATCCCTTAAAGGACCAGTAACAAAACATAAAAAAATAAAAAAACCACCAAAACACATTTAACTTTAAATTTGCAAAGTCTTTATTAAGAAATAACTTACCAATACTCCACTTACGCTCCTCTTCAGAAAAGGGAATGATCCATCATGCAAGACTTGATTTCTCCTCCCTGCCTTCTATAGGAGATAGCCAGGGAGGAGAAATCAAGCGTTGTTGTTAAATGTGTCTTGGTGTTTTTTTTTGTTATTGGTCCTTTAATATATTGGAATAAAAACAAAATAAATAATGAATGTACATTGCAAAAGTGCTTAGAATAGCACAAATATTTTTTTACATTCCCTTGTTTTAAAGGTTTACTTATCCTTTAAAGGCTTCCTTATCCTTTAAAGGCTTCTTGTTTGATACTAGCTTATAGGATTTTCACAAAAGTAAAAAGCATAAAGCAGTACAGATTAGTATATACCATATGTGGTAGTGGTGGTAGGGAAACTTCAGGAAACTTTGCAATGCTTATGCTTCCCCAGTGATTTTTAGCATGTCAGCTACTGGGAAAGAATTCGGAGGAGAATAATTGCAGACCAATTGATTATTGGTAGTGATGGGCAAAAAAAAGAGACATGACGCGACTCGTTTTTTTTCGCCTATTCACGAATTTCCAGTGAAAATTTTCAGTGAAATGGGATAGATTCGCCCATCATTAATTATTGGTGCATGTCAGTGGCTGAAATGATTGCCAGAAACTGGTCAGTAATCAGCAAGATATCTGTTGGGCAGATGTGTAATTACTATTAAACAAGGACAATAATAGAAAGTGGTCCCAGAAGTTGTGAAAATAGTTTTTACACTCCTATAAATACATTTGTAACTATTTCTATTTATTTCTAGATCATTCTTGAAGGGGTATTAGGAGTGAATACAATGAGCAGCATTGCTATCTTTGAGGTGAAAATGACTACTGGTTATTGCATTGGTATGTACTCAGTCTTGATTTGACAGTCATTTTTGAATGTTCATCAAGTTCAGCTCATTTCCATGTTACATGGCCACAGCTGGACAGAGGAGGACAGTAGAGGGGTTATTTATCAAAGGTGGCATTTTAGAGCTATGTAAGCTTTTTTAGACCTCGAAAGAACTCACAACTCCAATGGTTTCTAATTTAAGAACAAACTTTAAAGGAAAAAACTCAAATCATCGAGCTCAGGGTTAACAACCCAAAAACTAGAATTAAATGCATTTTAGGCGTAAAAAAAACTTGAACTGCTTGAACTGACTTTCGGTGAGAAATTCACCGAAAAAAAAACCTCGAACATCATGAAGACTATTAACATCTTCAAATGGTTCATGGGAGCTCTGCCATTGACATCTGTATGACCTCGACAGGTTTTAGATGGTGTATTTTCATACCAAGGTCTGAGTATAATAAATCTTGAAAAAAATGTTAAAACGTTTTTTTTTAAAAAAAACTCTCAAAGTTCGAGTTAACCTGAAAACTCAAATTTTTGTGAAAAAGCAACTCAACCTAGGTGTCAGAGAGAGACATTAGGGGGCAGATTTACAAAGGACCAAATTTTCGAGGGCTAATTGTGGCTTTTCAATTTTTTGATAAAATCGTACGATTTTCTGATAAAATCGAAAAAGAACGTTCAATTGTTGGAAAAAATCGTATGAATCTAACGATCAAAGCGTTCGATCATACGATTGCTATTCGAACATAAAACTTAGAAAAGAAGCATAAGGGGGGGGGGTTTGAATAAAATGGTCGAATGATCGAATAGATTTTTATCCAATCTATTCGATCTATTCGATACGATCGAATTTTGCATTTTCGATGGTCGAAGTGTGCAAATTTGCATATTCGACCAATCGAAAAAATCGATCGAATTTCAAATCCTTCCCACGAATTTAGTAAATCTGCCCCTAGGTGTCATACGCATGTAAAACGAAGTGTATGGATCTAAATACATTGCTTCCCATTTTATTCATGTATACGATTGCTATTCGAACATAAAACTTAGAAAAGAAGAGGGGTTCCCATAGGCTTCTATTACAATTCGGTAGGTTCAATCTGGAAAAGTAGGCAGTCGAATAAAATGTTCAGGGTAATAATAGGTATGGGATCCGTTATCCAGAGACCAATTATGCAGAATGCTCCAAAATATGGAAAGGCCAACTCCCACTGACTACATTTTATCTAAATAATCCAAATTTATAAAAATTATGTCCAACTAATATATAATGAATCATTATTGGAAGCAAAATCAGCCTATTGGGTTTATTTAGTGTTTACATGATTTTATTGTAGACCTATGTCATGAAGTTCCAAATTATGGAAAGATACGTTATCCGGGCATTCTGGATAACAGGTCCCCTGCTTGTACTTTGTTTCTTTTCTAAAGGTTTATTATCATTTAAGCAATCTAAAACCCATAAACCTTAAAATACTAAGCAGCCAGCAAACAAATAGCAGTTATCCTAATTGTTCTTCAGGTTGGGCCCCCTATAGGTCCTTTCCCACTTAATTCGTATGCTTATAAGAAGCAGTAAACCACAAGCAGGTGTGGATTCTGCAAAATAAAAGTGCAAGACAAAAATGCAGTATTTGTTTTATGTTGTCGCTACCTATTTTCCATGTTCCTTTATTACATTTTCCAACTTCCATAGCAGGATGTATATCGCTCATTGTTTGAACCATCAAGCGAGACAACATTTAACCTCAAGTTCTGGATGAACTTAAAATAAAATGGAATAAACCGACCCCAGTGTGGAGTCTGTTCATAAATAAGACATTTCACCATAATCTATACTAAATTTGAAAGACGGTGAAGATAATCATTGCTGAATTCTTATTTATCTTGTTGAATAAAATTAACTCTTTAACTCTTTCTAGAGTGTGACTTTGAAGAAAACCATCTTTGCGGGTACATGAACAGTTGGAACCCAAATGTAAATTGGTTTGTTGGAGGAGGCAATGTCAAGAATTCTCATTCCATTTTGCCTAGAGACCACACATTAAATGATGAATTAGGTAGGTTGACATACACAATGCGAGGCCTTGTCATGTTATGTGCTTACAATGCACCTTGTAAGTGTCACCTGGTGCTCAAACAGTATGTGAAACTCTTCAAAAAGTGGTTGCCTGTGTATGTGCTTGCTAGTGCTGCATACAAGGGACAGCTCTGCGACAACATGCATTGCGAATTTGGAACCCATTAGTACACATAGCTATTGTGACTGCCATTATTAAATAAGCCCCATATGTTCAAATCATTTACAAAAAAAGCAGCACAATTCCAGGCTTCCCAGTTCTGATAGCAAAATGCAATTACCATATACAATTTTATAGATTTCCAAAATCTTATATTTTGTAATGCATTAAGTGGTAAAAGTAAATTAAATCAAGTTTAATGGCATCTAAAAGTAATTTCTAAAAACCTTTCAGACTATACTGCTTTATAGCCACTGCTCATACTTCCATAAAGGTTCAAAAACTGGTGGCATATGTTTTTCATATTAATAACAATGCTTAGCTTTATGCATATACATGTCAATTCATCACAGACAAGCCAAACTGAACTAAGTGGCTCTAGTTCATCTCTTAACACAATTTTAGCACTCTTCCAAATATACAAACACTATATTTAGTATTTTGTATGAATGGGAACAGGAAAGGAGGACAGATAATGGCAGAATATGAAAAATATGTAAGAAATAAGAGAGTTTGTAGTGCAAAGTGCTATAATGCACACAAAACTGTGCATATTGAAACTAATCACAAAGGTACTTGCACACATACATGCTCTTAACTTGTGTCAAGCTCCAATTGCTCTTTCAGATTGCTCTGAGGAATTGCATGCATAGACGGTAAAGAACCCTGGCAGTAATTATAGGGTTCAACTAGTGGATTGTGTACATGAACATAACTGAGCTAGGAGATAATTCTGTTATTGATGCTGTATGCTGGGGTGCTGGCATGCTGTAAGTATACTGTAAGTGGTATTACCTATAATAGAAGCCAGTGCTAAAGGCTAAAGGTAGAACAAACAATCATAGGGCAATATTGTTTGGTATATGTAACCCCTTGTTTAAGTGCTTAAAAGCTGTTAGTTTGTATTCACAACACTATGTGCAACCCCCTTTTTACCACCACCATAGATGATATAACCAAAGGAATACTCTCCTTGTATTAGGCTTTCAATTGGGTACTCACAAACAGATTGTGTTGAAATGCTTGTATAGAAAATCCCCTCGATATCTTCCAGTGCAAACTGTAGGGTAGATGCAGCAGCAATAGTGTGAATTTACCTTATTATTTTGAAATCAAAGTGTTTGAAATGCACTCACATGGCATTAGTATTTTGAATGCATATCAATATGATGTCCTGCTAGGAACCGCCCCCCCCAGTGTGTTTGTGAGTACCTATCTGAAAGCCTAATACAAGGAGAGTTTTTTTTATTCCTTTGGTTATATCACCTATGGTGGTGATAAAGAGGGGGTTGCACATAGTGTGGTGAATATAAACTAACAGCTTTTAAGCACGTTAACAAGGGGTTACATATACCAAAGTGGTAACTGCCCCTCACAAGCAGTGATCCCCTATTCTAGCCCAGCATTATAGCAGCTTTTGTATACATTTGGGCATTACTCTAATCTTATTCACTCAATTCTATTGCTTTTTTTCTTTTTTTGCAGGGCACTACATGTATGTTGATTCTGTTTATGTCAAACATTTTCAAGAAGTAGCTCAGCTGGTCTCTCCTCTTATTATAACACCAATATCAGGCTGCCTTTCTTTTTATTATAAACTTCAGCGTGAGACTAGTAATATATTTCTGGTGCATACCAGAGATCTACATGGCTCATATGATGAAATCTGGAAAATGGGTGCTGTTAGACAAGGAGAATGGAATCTAGCAGAAGTTGATCTAAATGCACATGTCCCATTAGAGGTAAGGATGATTTGTTCATCTTAATTTTTCTTCATCCTGTAATAAATACTATATGCATTTTAGTTTTAGCATTTAGGAACATAAACCAGTTACTTCAAGGCTGCATCCCAAAGATATTTTTGTGAACATTTAGGGGCAGATTTGAGGGTTTTAAAACAATTCGATTTATCGAACGATCGAATATGAAAAACGTTTCGAACCATTCAATTGAATCCTATGAGAGCTTGCTATAGGGTTATATAGCAATTCGTTAGGTTTAATCTGCCGAGTTGTTATATTGAATTTTCTTTAAGGGCCAGTACTTCGATATTCAAATTTTCGAATATGGCAAATTCAAATCGGATTTTAAATATAAAATAAATTTTTTCAATTCGAATTTGATTCGAATTTTGACTTCGAATCAATTCGAACCTTAGTAAATCTGCCCCTTACTATGCTTAACTTTTGAAAAAGCATTCTTTGGGCTTAAAGGTGAATTCACCCCTTAATAAAAAAAACCCTAACTCCCTACCCTACATAGACCCCCCCCCATTCTAGCTGCTACCCAGGGTAAATGTCCCTTACTTTTTACTTACCCCTCGGTGCACATTCAGGGCATCGGAGTTCATGTCAGCCATCTTCTTCTCTTCGGAAATTTTCAGGAAGAGAGCAACATATCGGTGCATACGTAATTGGAGCAATTTTCTGGTTTGCAACAACTGTGCATGTTCCAAAACTCACGGAAATTGCTGAAGTGCCAGAAGAAGACCCGGAGATTTCCAAAGCAAAGAAGATGGCTGCGGTGAACTCTGATGCCCTGAATCTGCACCAAGGGGTAAGTAAAAATTTAGGTGCATTTACCCAGGGTAGCAAGACGGCTGGGGGGGAGGGTGCTCTATGTAGGGTAGGGATTTTTTTTTTTTAAATAAGCGGTTGAATTCTCCTTTAAGGCTCCCTTATTTTCTGAACAACAATGACACACATTAAAACTGTCCAATTTTCTCAACATAATCAGCCACAAAATTAATATACAGGCATGGGACCTGGTATGCATAATGCTTGGGACTAGTTGTATTTAGCCCAAAATAAAACCAGTACCAAATATTATTCATCATTGCCTACAATAGGGGTCCACTTATTCTATATTTCTCCTTTAAATTAAGAAGTAAGCACAGTAAATGTGAAGCATCACTGGGTATACCACCTCAGGAGATGGACAGCAGAAGTACCCCATGATCCTTGTGGTAGAGTCCTGTGCTGGTCCATTTTTTGCGACCCGTACCCGCAACCCGCTTTCTTACCCGCCTGGACCCGCTACCCGACCCCAATAACTACCTTATCCGCAACCCGGACCCGGGACACGCTGACCATCAAGAATCAGGAAGTGCTGTCATTGTAACCGAAAGTGACAAGTAGGCGTGGTCAGAAAAATAAGTAAAAATCGCTATTGAGAAGACCTGCAGCCTGACCTACAAACCTGCAGAACTGCCGACCCGTCGGGGTCAGGGAAATTCTACCTGCAACCTCAGGTTTTGGGGGTACCCGCTGCAGGACTCTTGTGGTTTAGTGGAAGAAAGAAATACTGTAAAGTCTATACTAATAACTGTAATTGTATTGAGATTTTCAATTACAGAATGTAATTTAATATACATATCCTGCCGTCAGATAATTGTCATAATTTATTTTTAGGTTATTTTTGAAGTTGCCTTTAATGGTATCCAAGCAGGATATGTTGCCTTGGATGATATATCATTTTCCTCAGTATCCTGCAGTGGACAGGAAGGTATTTAACTGTTCTTCTTTAATGTCTATAGTCCAAACAGTATATACAAAAATCAACAGTGTTATTGAAGAGCAAAAACAGAATATATATATATATAAAAAAACACCAATGAAAATATGTTTAAAAGACTTACAGTATGCGCAAGATGTTATAAGCATAAATATGGAAGCAAACAGGATTCTATGATTTATTCTTTCCCAATCAATATTTTGCAGTTCAATAGTTTTTCAGCAATGTCTGCTGATTGCTCACTACTTATCTATGTGCAATCCTGAGTTTATTTTTGGGGGCGAAAATATTTATTTTTATTTGCTTTATATTTCACTATATAAACATTTATAAAAAAAAAAAATGCATTATTTCCCTCTTTTTTTCTAGGTATTGCTAACTCTGCTTGTACTTTCAGAATTGCCCAAAACACCCTTGTTCACAGGTTGGCAGGAACACAGCTATTCTTATGACAGGCTATAGCTCTCCAAACACGTTTTTTTCCATAAACACATATTCTGCAATGTTTTTCTATCAGATAATATTTTTAGCTCAGTGGTAAATTAACTGTTACTTTTAATCCAAGCTATCAGGATGTTGTAGGCAATGCTACATTTTATGTCTTCAAGAGTGTCCGTGATTATTAATATACTTGGTTAGCTTATGTTTTATTTATAGTAGTAGTTTGACTTTAGCTTTGTTTCCAATGTACTCTGTTTTATACCAACTTTATTCTGGCAAGTAAATATTCATTTGGCAGAACAGGCAAGTGATCTCATTGTTTGGGACTAGTCTCAACAGAGTCCATAAATGTATCTATTTCTATAACAACGAGTTGTAATTGAGTCTTGGAAATACCACCACTCTGACTAGATGTAAATATTAAAGATTGAGTTACAAACTTAATTAACATTATTAATTGCATTTTGTATAGTAGTGTAATTTGTACCTCGTGTCCTGGGTCAAAATATTCCATGTCCCCTCTTGCACTGCACCCTGTTACTCTGACAGTGGTCCTCCTTGCAACACTGCAGCTCAGCCGAAGGCATCCTAGAAGGCCCTTGCAGTGGACTGGTTTTATTTGAATATACAGGTATGGTTACCTGGAAACCCATTATCCAGAAAGCCCTGAATTACAGGTTGGCTGACTCCCAAAGACTCATATTTTATCCAAATAATCCAAATTTTTTAAAATGATTTCCTTTTTCTATTTAATAATAAAACATTACTTTGTACTTGATCCAGACTAAGATATAATTAATCCTCATTGGAGGCAAAACCATCCTATTGGGTTTATTTGATGTTTAAATGATTTTCTAGTAGACTTAAAGTATGGAGACCCAGATTACACAAAGAGGTGAACATTCTGGAAAATACTTTAAAAATTGGGGCAATATAATTACATGGACTAATTTTCACCTAGTTCATTATGTGGTAGTAACTAGTCAAATAGCATACAAAGCAGGACAATTCTCACATTAAGCACATGTCCTTTACTATGTTGCATGTTAACAATTAACGCCAAAGAAGAAAGTGACTTTGGTTATTTTAACCTCCTACCCAGAGTAAGTCAAACTAGAGTGATTGTTTAGTAGTAGACGGTGAAGATGAATTTAGTAGGATCCTTCATTGCACTGTGATTGTGTTAAAGTGTGTAGAGATGAAGAACTAAAGGTCACCAAAGAGAAAATACTTTTCTCATGAACTTGGCAACTATGCCAACAAGGAGATACATCTGTTTGACATAGAAGGTATATCCTTCTGAAGGTGTAGAGCAAATGTATTTCCTTATATTTGCCCTAATTCTCCAAGTACCAGCAGTGGTACATCATTAGTATGATTATCAGGAAATGGTTTTACAAAATTGGATGAATATCAAGTTAGGATTCAACTTTGGACGGACATATTTATACTGTCTGGGATGCCGTATCCCTGGGCTAGTACAATATGGTATGGATCAGGTACCTACTGTAATTTCCAGATTGTCTGTTAAAATAAAATATTTTAGTTAGTATTGTATTGAAAGAAGGGGGTCTATGCATGAACAGCAAAAGAAGCTCAACAGAATAATATAATCCAAATTTAAATATGCAGCAGCCTATTACAGTGTAGTTATGACACCAATAAAATGATGAGGAATAATAAAATACTGCTATTCAGGATAGTGTGTCTGTTATAATGACTGCAAGATTGTTGGAATAGTATCCAGTTTCTTTTCTTTGATGTTTGTACTTAGTTGTTTTATAGCCAATTTTTCTCCTAGGTTATGCAAGTAATAAAGGCCATATGCAAGTCAAGGAATAAGACATTTTGTCAGGCCTTTTTGTCATGCCCGTGTGAAAACTCCTGAATTGTATCCAGTAATGTCACATACAAAGGTGTGTGTGTGTGTGTGTATGCGTGCAAATATATCACACTCACACACATTTGGAAAACACCTGGTACTTTCTGTCTGTGTTAGTCTTTGATTTATATGATAAGTATATAAGAATTTATCTTTTAGCAGGGATGTTCTTTGATGCAAGAGAAGCTGGATGTGATTTTGAGGAAGGCGTGTGCCAATTTTATCAGGATGATAGTAATGGTTCTGGATGGAGCAGAGTCAAAGTAAAACCCAATGCATATCAAATGGGCGATCACACAACTGGACTTGGTGGGTATCTTGTTAAAATCAAACTGGGTATAAATGTAGGACAGAGTCAGTTTTGTACAGTACAAGTTCAATTTCACACAATATGCCATATGGGCAGCACTGTATTAAAGGGCAAGGAAAGTGTAAAATAGAACAAGGCTAGAAATGCTGTATTTTGTATACTAGACATAAACATGAACTTACTGCACCACAAGCCTAATCAAACAAATGATTTATGCTTTCAAAGTTGGCCACAGAGGGCTGTCATCTTGTAATTTTGTTATACATCTTTGCAAGACTAGACTACATACACATGCTCAGTGTGGTCTGGGCTTCTTAGGGATAGTCATAAATTATCAAAAAACAAAGCTGCTTGAGTTCTGCATGGCTGGTAAGTAAGGCAGGGGCTCCCCCTGCTGTTCATAAGTACGATTGTTTCCCTGCCAGCAGTTAGGGACTGTCTGACAATTCCTATCCACAGCAGTAAATGAAGGGAAAATTTCACTGCATACACTCAGGTTTCTTATAAAAACGGTACACATTATTTAATTAAAGTATATTGGAGATAGATTTCTTTTTCATTAAAGAAAGTAAAAATGGGATTTTATTTCTTTGCCTTTCCTTGCCCTTTAAGGACATTACATAGTAAGTTTGGTTTAAAAAAGACACATGTCCATCATGTTCAATCTTTGAACTTTTTTAACCTGCCTAACTGCTAGTTGATAAAGAGGATGGCAAAAAAATCCATCTGAAGCCTCTCCAATTTGCCTCAGAGGGGGAAAAATTCCTTCCTGAGTCATACGACTCATTCAGCATGACATTGTTGTACCTAATTCAGGAGTTAATGGTTGCAGTTTGCAGATAAACTGAGATATACAGTACTCAGGTAACAGGACATTGAAAGAACAATGCAGTGCTGTGTCTGCTAAGACTGACCCTTCTTACTAACTTCAACTTCTGATTTGCCAATTGCTTATTTTCTCCGCACTACTGGTTTTGATTTCTGAACCAGAAAATAGAAAAGAATAAACAAATACAAACTTTAGAAAGGTTGGAAGTTGCTTAAAATTGCACTTTCTTTTATTAGGCAAAATAATCCCTTAATAAATAAAACAGGAATTCGGCGCATTTATAGAATATGATTTAGGAAAAATATTTTTATACATTTTTATACAAATATTTCTTTTTATTTTTGATGTCTTTTGTTCTTTTGGAAAGCTAATACCTGATTACTAGTTTCCCCATGGCTAGTGCTTGCTATAATAAATAAAAACATTGCATTGTCATCATCATTGCAGGAATGTTATGCAAGTCAACTGATTTTTTCTTTTTCACAGGATATTTCATGATAGCTAATACAAGGTTTACAGGGCAACCTGGATACTTTGGACGCCTCTATGGTCCTTCTTTGCCTGGAAACATTCAGTATTGTATTCGCTTTTTCTATTCCTTATATGGCTTTTACAAAACCATTGACTCCCTGGCTGTTTACATCTTTGAAGAGAATCATGTAGTGCAGGAGAAAATCTGGTCTGCCCATGAAACACCCAAAGGTGTCTGGCTGCAAGCTGAAATAAGCATACATAAACCAATGCCTTTCAAGGTACTGTACAAATAATATTTCTTCTAGTTAATGTACAGCAGGTCTTTGCGACAAACAATACAGCAAAAACAAATACACCTACACAGATTAGGGTGCCATTGGCAAGGATAGAAACTATTTGTAAAGTGAACTAGTGATAATTAGGGTGCCATGCATTGCCCACACATACATGTAACCTTCCACTCTGATGTAGATTACTGACATTATGAGTTGCATAAAGAAGGTACATCCCATGCTTCTACTTCTGAAAAATTCATTTCTTTCCTTGGGTGATGGACATTAGTGAGAATCAGTGACAGTACAGCACATTATATGACTACCATCATATACTTCTTGACACTATTATAATTATTAACATTTATTTATAAAGTGCCAACATATTTTGCAGCGGTGTACTATCACTGATTCTCACTAATGTCCCTCACCTATAGTATATGACTACCATCATAGAAATATAACAGTATTAATTGTCACCTACTGAGTAATAATAGTGCAATAAATATACTGACCACAAGTTCACATTCGTATGACCATTACCCATTTTTATATTGGACCCTGACATTAAGTGGTTTAAAGTGTTGCCCAAGATGAAGTAGTAAAATATGTAAATTTGACTGTTATTACTAAAAAGTTTTTATATAGAATTCATAAGGTATGCATCATCTTTATTATGCTAGCTGTTAAACTGAGGCCTTCACTCAGATTTTTACATTAATATTTTATCCTGGCCTTATAAAGCCACAAATGGGAAATGCTTATTGTAATTGCTGGAGCGCCAATGGTCTTACCAGATTTTTTAATTTTGGCATGCCTCAGAATGACTAATTGGGGATCCCACATATGTTGAGATTTTCGCTTAATTTTAGGGATGCACTGAACCCACTATTTTGGATTCGGCCAAACCACCAGATCCATTGTGAAACATTCGGCCAAATACCGAACCGAATATGAACCCTAATTTGCATATGCAAATTAGAGAGAGGAGGGGTAAAAGCCAACCGCACAGCAAAATTTTTTTACCTCCTTGTTTTTCGATGAAAAGTCACATGATTTTAAGGATTCGGATTCAGTTTGGCCAGGCACAAGGATTCCTTTTCGAATACCGAACCGAATCCCGGATTTGGTGCATCCCTATGTAATTCAGGTGAAAATCACAACAGTAATCAGTAATGTTTATATTTCATGACTGAATATCTATAATATTCTCTAGTATTAGAGAATTACAAAAAAAGAGGGAAACTTCTACCTTTAGTCACAGCACATGAATATGTTACTTTTGTAGCCACATTTTCAGTGTGCATAAAGAGAGAACATGCAAAAAATGTGTTTTTCTTTTGTACAAAGGTTGTTTTTGTGAGCTGGTGCAAGAATTTTTGGGACTGTGGCATTGCAGCACTTGATGACATATCAGTAAGCATTGGAAGTTGCCGAATATCTGGTGAGATATATATAAATATGCATATGCAAATTTTACATATAGATCTTTATAATTGGTTGAAGGTGCATAGCTAGTATCATAATCCATATGCTATAAACTAAGGTAATTTACCTTCTCCACGTGGATAGTTGGTTACCCCATAATTCCAAAGGTCTAGTTTTACTGTGTGTTTTCCTATAACAACATTAACCAGTTAGCTTTTTTATGTTATATTGTTTAAGTGAAACTTCAGACACACCCTATTTCAGAATGTTTAGCAACATTTAGAAATGTAGTACTAAATCGGTCTGTTTAGCCCGTGGGCTGGATTTAGCCAACCAGGATATTTTAAAGTGTATTCTGTGGGGAAAACCTTGTATTAAGTATGCTTGTTACAGCCCAGTTAGACTGACCATGTGCCCTTGACTGACAGAAAGCCCCTTTCTAGGGTCTAAGTTCTTTGTATGGGATTATAGGTACAGTAGATGTCCACACGGAACTTGCCATGATACCAATCTAGTGTCACTGAAAATGTTTCTGCATTTGAAGGTCCTGATGCTTATCCTATACTAAGATATACGTTTTTCTGCATACGCGAATAACAAGATGCAACAGTCCAGCTGGGCTGCAGTCCTTGTACAATAAAGACATTTGGCCAAGCTATCCAATACACTTTTGCAGGTCTTGATCCTTAAAGGGAAACTGTCATGGGAAAACATGTTTTTTTTT
>CM044431.1:140426414-140439396 GCA_024363595.1 Xenopus borealis
AGAAATGGATTTCAATGCGGAATTCTTCTGGAACAGCACTATTAACTAATGCATTTTGAATTTTTTTTTTCTCATGACAGGATCCCTTTAAGTAAAAGTAAGGAGACTTCTAGATCACTTTTTCAGAGAAGAATGCAGTTAGAAGTGGTTTCCTATATTACAATCAATTAAATTAGCTGGTTCAAACTAACTGTACTTAACAGGTACTTCAGTAATATTTACCCCCTTTCCCCATGAAGAAAGTGGAAGCAAATGGTCATCCCACCTCCAGACTCTCCAAACAGACTACCGTCATTGCTACCATGTTGCAGTAAAGGAAGACACGATCTACTATAGTGTATAGTATGACAATTGTGTGACTGCTGAGCCAGGGGAATTTCTGAAGAGGAAGTCCAGGTTTCAATTTTTTTTGGTGTTCTTCGAGCGGAGCATGGCGGAGTCTCCAGATGTCAAGAAATTCCTGCATAGGCTCAAGCATATTGCTCCATCATTCAGGATGCACTCTTAAGAACTGTTCTACATGCCTTACTGCTGAGTTAAACCCATGAGGGGATTTTTGGCATAGTGGACTTGGAAGGTTACCTTCCTTTTGGCTATATGTTTATTGTAAAGATTAGTTTTCTGTACATGGTGGTCCAACCTGATAGGGTTGTTCTCTGCACCCCATGACAAGTTTTGTAAAGGTAAACAGACAGTGAAATATTCACATCAGTCAATAGGTATTATCCTCTTTTTGAAGAAAAATATATTGCACTAGATTGCTGAGAATTTAACTCCAATGCACAGGACATTTTACACTATACTTGGCTTGAATACTTCTTGGACACTTTGGTGTTCTTCCAGCGGAGTGTGGCGGAGTCTCCAGATGTCACGTAATTCCTGCAAAGGCTCAAGCATATTGCTCCATCATTCAGGATGCACTCTAAAGAACTGTTCTACATGCCTTACTGCTGAGTTGAGGGGATTTGTGGCACAGTGGACTTGGAAGGTTACCTTCCTTTTGGCTATACGTTAATTGTAAAGAAATTTTTTCTGTACATGGTGGTCCTACCAGGGTTGTACTCTGAACCCCATGACGGGTTTTGTAAATGTAAACAGACAGCTACCTTTAAAAACCTATACAAAATCCTATCTCATTGACTTGTGGCCCTTTGTGAGCCCAAAATCAATCAGTAGGAAGGTGCTGCTTGGTGGTGCCTGCATGTCATCTGTACAAAAAAATATTTTTTTATACTTACTGTTAAATGTTTTTTGGTGACTTCCTTAGGGGGACACAGCACTTCTCCATCATTGTGGTAGGGGCTGATCATGGTATAGCTCCAAGTCTCTGCTGTACTTACCCAGGGTTCTTATTACTTGGCTCTAATACTGAAATGAATTGGATATATTAGTCCTGCAGGAAAATGCCCTGAAAAGAGAGCATTTAAGATGCATTATATGTGTTGCAGAGGAATACTCAGCTCAGGTAGGGTTAATATTTCCTCTTGGCAATGTAATCAAGTGGCACCTGAGAGAGGGGCAACCTGAAAATGTAAAAAAAGCTGTGTTCCCACAGTCTATAACTCTCTGGATACCTCATAGATTGGAGGGAAGCTTGGTGCTGCGCGGAGAGACAATGTCTGGCAAAAGGTGTCTTGCTGTCAGCCAGAGTGTGACTTGGTGAACCTAAATCCCTTGTGGGGGAAGAAAGGGAAAGAAAGGTGGCAGAACCTAGAGAGACTGCGTTCCAGGAGGGGAAGCCAGCAAGGCTGAGTGTGAAGCCTAAATGCTAAGAGAGTTCCAGAGGGTGAGGGTTCAGGGGATGGGGGGGGGGGGGGGGGGGGGGAGAAACTCTGCATGCTCTGCATTGAAGTTGCTGATCTGTACCTTTTGTTGGGAATGCCCATTGCTTAATATACCTGTGTTTTGTCCGAAGCCTTGGTGTCCCTGTTTCTAAGCTCAAAATCCTACGCTACCTGCCTACCAAATGCTAATTCCCCCAAAAAAGTGCATGTGCAGGAGAGTGGCATCTTAAAATAAATATATAATCAAATATATTAGTTTTTTTCCCTCCTTAACCATGCTAATTCTAGCTGTCCAACTGCCAAGGCATAGATGAGAACTCAAGGGAGTGCAGTAAACTATTTAATAACCAAAACCTACAAGAAAATAATAAAACCTATTTGTAAAACAAGTATATTAAGGAAACACTACAATTTTTCTGTAGTTAAAGTTTCTGTTTAAGCAAAAGGTGTAATGTGAGATACAATTGACAGTGGACTTTAAAGTTTTCTTTGATTTTTAGACAGAATACCACCATTGCCTGGAAAATGTACCTTTGAAAAAAATGATTGTGGATTTCAGCAGGAATGGCAAAGGAGGGGTATTTGGCACAGAATACAAGGGAGGACCCCAACATCCTACACAGGACCAAATGGAGACCACACCTCTGGGGTAGGTGAGTGCAGGAATCGCTGAAATATTGTAGAAGCACAGGGGACTTTATATGTTATGGTTATATATATACATATAACACATGGTTATCATTAATATTTGTAGATTTGTATGGTATAGTATAAAATCTATTAGTTATAGAAACATGCATTGTTAGACTCCCCCCATTGCCTCTCCTGCTTTTGTTATTTGTGCTCTGTCCTATACCCATAAGCATGGAGTTGTAGGTCATGTTTGTTACCAGATAAATGATCCCCAACATCCTTTCAAACCACTGCACTGTGCAGTGCCTTTCAAACCACTGCACTGGTATCCGTATTCTGCAACCCTGTGGTCCAGAAACAGCATCTGCATCATGACAGTACAGCAATACTGAACCAAAACCCAACAGTACTTCTTACATTAAGGGGCAGATTTACAAAATTCACATGAAGAAATTGAAGTTCGATCGAATTTTCAAAAAGATTCTAATTCAAATCTTCATATACAAATTAGGCAAATTCGACCATCGAATATTAGAATTCGAATATTCAAATTTAATTTTATTCGA
This sequence comes from Xenopus borealis, assembly GCA_024363595.1. Lineage (NCBI taxonomy): Eukaryota > Metazoa > Chordata > Amphibia > Anura > Pipidae > Xenopus > Xenopus borealis. The sequence goes on from CM044431.1 coordinate 140,429,398, forward strand.
ATATTCGATGTTCGAAGTACTTACCCTTTAAATTTTTGGGGTGAAAATAAAAAAGATTTGATCGATCGAAAAAATTGTTCGAATCGATCGATTTGAACAATGAATCGATCGTTCCAATTTTTCCTGTTAGATCCTTTGACCAATCGAATTGCGGTAAAATTTTACTTCACATACTATTCACATGGTCAAATTTCAAATTTTTTTCAATTCGAAATTCGACCATTGATAAATCTGCCCCGATGTGTATGATCACCACAGACGTTGCAATATTGTCAATAGATATTTAGTATTTTACCCCCAACCAATAATTAGGAAATCTTTGTCTAGAATTATAGTTCACGAAATATAAGAAAATATACCTGAAAATCAAACTACATCCTTGTATATTTTATGTTTACATAACGCAAAATTTTGAAACATGTATAGTTATCCAGAATGCTCTGGACCTGGGGTCTTTCTGTAATTTGGCTCTCCATACCTTAAGGGGCAGAGTTACTATTGGTCGAATTTGCGAATTAAAAAAACTGCGAAATTCGATTATCATTTTTTGGGGGGGGGTCATTTTCGATTGAAAATTACCGTTTTCGATCGAATTAAAATGTTTAAAAAAATAAATTAAAGGAAAGCTTCCAGGAGGTCCCCCATAGGCTACAATAGCAATACAGCAGCTTTAAGGTGGCGAATAGTCGACCATGAATTTTTTTAAAGGGCCAGTACTTCAAAATTCAAGTTTTTTAAATTCAAATCAAATTTTGGGCTAATCGATAGTCAAAGTAGCCCAAAATTAATTTGAGATTCAAATTTAAAAAATTAAAATTTTATTCGAAAATTCACTCCGACCTTTAGTAAATGTGCCCCTAAGTCTACCAGAAATTAATTGAAACAATAAAAAAACCCAACAGACTGGGTTTGCTTCCAATAAGGATTAATTATATTTTAGTTTGGATCAAGTACATGGTACTGTTTTGTTATTACAGAAATGTGATCAGTTGGATAAAATGGAGTCTATGGCAGATAGATAATTTGGAGATTTCTGGATATAGGTTTCCGAAAAACGGAACCCATACCATTAGTTCTGTGTGTGGTAGTTAAAGCTGTCTACACACTGGAAGGTCGCTAAAATAATGGTTCTTTGGCAGATCATTCTACTCAAACTTACATGTGTGTTAGTTTCAGACACATGAAGAGAGGATTTCTGTGTCCTGAAGGAATTTTCCCAACCAGCTTGATTATTATCTGTTGAAGCCCTGACTAGATATCCGTCCAAGAGAGAACATCATTGGCCAATAAGCTATAGACCCAGACACGATTTTGCACGCATTATTGGCCCTTCTTGGCCAATTTCATAGTTGCATAAGGAGAGTTAAAATGACATTTTGCTTTAAATTCTACCTCCTGTATCATTTCCCTTTTTCACCAACATTACGGGGCAAATTTACTATTTTTCACATAAAATCCTACAAATCCATTAGAAATTCGGCTTATCGAATAGTTTCAGGCTTTAATTTCCTCAGTATTCAATTTCTTGATGAAATTGTACGATCGGATACCTATCGTTCGATTTCACGAAAAAATTCAATCATACGAATGGTATTAGAGCAAGTCTTAGCAAAAGAAGTCTATGGGGGGTTCACATCGGCTTCTATTGGTATTCGGTAGGTTCAATCTGGCGAAGTAGGCATTCAAAGATTTTAAAAAATTTAAATGATCGAATATCCGATCATTCGTTCTATTCGATAATTCGGTATTCGATGATCGAAGAGGCCACATTTGCATCTTCAATCCTCCGAAAAAATCGTACGATCAGTATTTGATCGAATTCAATCGAACTTCGATCTCTTCACATGAATTTTGTAAATCTGCCCCTAAGCCAGGGAAAGTGATTAGTTCATCGAATACAAGATCCCATATATATTTAGCTCCCATTCCAAAGTAAAGGTGATATGGAAACTATTTGAGATCCCCAAGAATAAATCTAGAAGAAAACAATGTTTCTCCTTTTCCAAATTTGAGAAAGAAAAATTGTCATATTACTAATTGCGAAGATTGGCCAATAGAAATGGCATATTTGTTTTATACTGTACTATAATTAGGTGTTGTCCTGTTTAATTTATTCAATAATTCCTTATCCCTTTCATGATATCTAATATAAGTAATTCTAAAACAACTGGACTTGCTAAGTAATCATTAAAGAATTTTCACTACTCATCCGAGCAGCTCCTTCAGTTCTGGATGAATGAAAATCTTCATAGTCGGCAAACCTCTTACAAAATATAATGTTAATATTTACCTCAACAAATCACAAAACCACAGATTAAAATAGACGTGTTTTACTTTTTTGAAAGAAAATATTTGAACTTCAGTTTTAAATATAACAAATGCAACTAACATTATGTTTTTGGTTAAGGGTACTACATGTACATTGAGGCCACAAATATGGTGTTTGGACAGAAAGCCAAACTAATCTCAAGACCACTTCGGGCTGTTGCTGGGAAGCAGTGTTTGACATTCTATTACCATATGTATGGGGCTGGCACTGGATTGCTCAATGTATATTTGACTAAGGAAGGTGATATAAGTAAGGATACTCTTCTCTGGTCAAGAAAAGGTGAACAGAGCATCACATGGCTGAAAGCTCAAATAGAATATGAGAGTGAAAAGCAACATAAGGTAAGATACAGTAAAAAGCAACAATACTAAATTCTACCAATCTGTAAGCATTAAAGGGAAGCTATTGTAGCAATTACAATGTATATATATATATATATATATATTAAATTGTACATATAATGCGAATGTGAATTATATTGTCTTGACTTTAACTTTAAACACAAACATAAATCTTGCATTACAAAAGCAAATGTTATTGCTATTGGAAGCATGATGACCTGTCTGTTCTTTTCTTTGCACTGATGGTGTACTGTTTAAACTGAGTTGTATTAGTTGTCTCCTTATTGATGCTACTTTCAAATTGCTTCAACTGCAAAAAAGGTGTGACAATTCTGATCCATAGTTTCAACACATAAATCATAGTGTTCTACTGCAGGTAAAGAACTGTACATGTGTAAACTTGCTTAGGCAGAGATGTATGTATTTACTGCAACTGGAGAGAAGGCTCCTGTTCTAGGTCATTATATTTTTTATTTGTGACTAAAAACACAAAACATGTTGACACACTGTTATACATATGCTTATTTTTACACATGCAGACTTTCAAAATTATACCCCTGCAACATTATAAATAAATTGTAACTTTAAGAATGGAAAAATTACAGCAATTGGCAGAAAAGAGTGAAAATAATAGATTTTACTTTCAAGGTCTTTACATGACATACCTTTCCATCTAGTCATTGGGAAGCACAGTTTGGATAGTTGGAAAACAAGAACTTCTGTGGTAAGTGTTATATAAGGTTGACAGTGACAGATGCAGCGACTTTCAGAAGGTGACGAAACGAAACTGCTGGTGACAAAAAAGAGCAGGCCACAATTTCCCTGGATAGAGCAAAAGGCCAGAGGGGCATTGTGGGACCTGCATCCTGAATTTACATCTGTACAAGAGCCATGGGTAACCTTTTCAAAGATAACTAATGTGTTGGTGACTTTAGGGAATATGAAAAGGAATGTTTGTATATCACAGGTCAGGTTGATATTTCAGCTGCAAATTTGAGAGCTACATTCATCTTCTTGAATAATTGTACAGATACTGTACTGTTATTCATTGCCTGCTCCTGTTAGTTAATATTTTGCACATATATGCTTCTTGTACCTTTAATTGTAAGTAGTCTACACTTACTCTTGTGGACACCAACCACACACTTTTAAAGTGGCATGAGCAATGTAAGTTAGTTAAACTGACCAGGCATGGTACTTGTAGATTTTAGAGGGACTTGTGCATTGTGTCTTAAGCTGGCCATACGCAGGCACATTCAGACCACTACTTATCTGCCCATGTATGGGCCCTAGCTGACAGCCTCCCAGACATACATCTGGCCATATATCTATAGGTCACATTTTGAATATGCCATTGGACGAGAATTGCAATGGTGCATTGATGTGGTTTTCTCCCGAAGGGAAACATAGGTGCTTGATTTGATCCAACTATTGGACCAGTGTCCAAATGATGAGATCATACCGATTATGCCCAGCATTTAGGTGGCCAAATGTGGCAAAGATCAACTCCTTGGATGACCTAGCCAAACAAGCTTTTGCCACTTGCAGGCTCTATTTGGCAGTATGCCTGCTTTGAGACTGCTGAGAGCAACATCCAAGGGGTTGGTGAACAACATATTGCTTCTATCAATACCCATGCCCCTCTGCAGCCACAACGCAGATGACTTTGCCGACTTCTTTAGAAGCAAAGTTGATTCTATCCACAAACAATTTTCCCACCCTTCAGATACCAATATTCTCACTCTTTCTAAAGCTCAATTTTACCTTTTCAACTCTTTTGATCTTATAATGGAGCCTGAAGTCTCAAACTTCTGTCCTCTCCATCAACAACTTCCTCACTTGATCCAGTGCCATAACCTCTTCTAAAACAGTGTGCTCCTGTCCTTACTCCAGTACTTACTCATATAATCAATTTACTCATATAATCAATTCTTTACTGACTTCTAATACTTTTCCCTCATTAGTCAAACAGGCCTGTGTCAAGCCCATTTTGAAAAAGGCTACACTGGACCCATCCTGATTGTTTAACTACCACCCTGTCTCACTCTTATGGAATGTCTGGTCCTTTCCTGTATTACTAACTTTCTGTGCACCAATAATCTGCTTGACCCTATGCAGTCTGGCTTTCAACCTGCACACTCCACTGAGACTGCCTTAAGTAGAGTTGCAAATGAACTCCAGTGTGCTAAGGCCAAATTACATTACTCTATTCTCATTCTCCTGGACTTATCTTCTGCTTTTGATACTGTTGACCATTCTTTTCTAATGCAAATTCTCCATTCAACTGGTATCTGGGATCGAGCTGCATCCTGGTTCTCTTCCTATCTTTCTGCCCACTCCTTCTCTGTTACTTTTGCTAACAAATCCTTTCCCCTGTTCATCTTAGTGTGGGGGTGTCTCAGGTTCTGTAGTTGGTCCTCTGTTGTTCTCATGGTGCATGCTGTCTCTCATTTTTCCTTAAATATCACCTCTATGATAATGACACCCAGATATATTTAGACAACCACTCACTAACTGCTGATTTTCAGACCCAGACTGCTTAGTAGCTATCTCCTCCTGGATGAACCAATGCCACCTCAAGCTCAACTTGGCCAAAACTGAGCTCAAGGTCTTTCCATATACATACATGTATAACTTTATTTGTTATACATGTCTGATCTTATCCACCCGACTTACCTATTGTAATGTGAAACAAGCAACTTGGACAACCTTTAAATTGAAACTGTTAATTAGCTTTATTAATTTATCTGTATAATTTCTAGTTCCATCACCCTTGTAAGATGGAGCTCCGAGGTGAAGTGGATATTTATAATTATCATGTATTTTTAAAGCACCATCAGTACAACAGTGTTGTACAATAAATGATATATGTATATATATATTGAAAATATAGATTTACATACAAAACAGCCAATAACTGATACAACTGTTATAGAGGTATAGAGCTTACCTTCTTCAATAGCCCTATCTAACTAGTATTATACTTTCCTTCCATAGAAGCTTTGCTGATATTGTTCTTTCATAGTTCTTCCATATCTGGGGATGTTTCCATAAAACCCTTTGCAGCTGCAGTGTCCTCCTATCTGTGGCACTGTACAAGTGTGCAAATCTGTATATGTATCCATAAATAACTCTATTACTGCCACATTCAAGCCTTCATGGGTAAATTGTCTATCTCATCAGCGTAAACAAAGAGGACTAGTTCTTTAATATATTTAATATTTAGTGGTATAGCTACAGCAAATCTGGACTCTTTGGAAGTATGGTAATATGAATATTTCATATGTATGTTTGTCCACCGTTAAGGTCTACTAGAGTATAAAAATATTCATAAACTCTAACATAAAGAACATAAATCTGCAGTAGACCTCTATGGCAAGTAGATGTAAAGCACGATAACCACCTTTACTACTTCCCTTTTAGGTACTTCTGTACATGATTAATAATATATATATATTTTTAATCTTAGATTGTCTTTGAAGCTGTACGTGGCATCTCTATCAGAAGTGACATTGCAATCGATGATATCTTGTTTCAGAATGGACCTTGTAATGGTAAATACTGTAAAATGTATATGACTAATGTATTTTTTTCAACAAAGACATTAATTGAGCTTTATCATGGCAAATACTACAGTGAATTGTATTGTAGAAGTCCGTGGAACTGTTGTATAGTGAATTGTAATAGAGAAATTCATAGTAATCTGTTGTACTATTACACACAGTAAAACATTTGTTTTCAATAACAAATTGACTTATGAGGGTGGTCACTTATTAATTACATAATTTAAATAAATCCTGGCTAATTTGTAGGTAATCTAGCAGAAGGTGAAAAAAAAATAGGTCAAGTAGTACTAGGTTTCATTTACTTGTTATCGTCTCCTCGTCCTTTCTCTGCTCCACTTACCCCTGCTCTCACTCTGTCTTTGCTCACAAACCCCCGTCACTCACTACTACTCATTACCCAAACTGCCTGTTCGTTTATTCTCTGCATCGGAATTGGGCTTTTCAATTCTTGCACTCTAGGCAGTTGCCTTCACCTAGTTCTAGGTCTGCATCTACTCATGAACAAAGCATCAGAGTATTTATTGAATGATCTTTAATATATTTATATACAGGCGTATTATCCTCCCCTCTAGGCTGTTTTCCTCTGGAATTTCCTGGACAAAGCCACCCATTTTTGGTAATTGCTTCTAAGAGCAGTAATCAAGGAAATGAAAAATAGAAAACAGCCCAGGGGTAATAGCCTGGGTTGGTAGACGGAGCTTTCTACTTTCTGCAGTCTTCATTAGGTTTACTGCTATAAAAATAAATTCTAGGTGTACTTATGCTGCACTCTCAAAGCAAGGCAAATGTTGCTTAACCCTCACATGCTAACAGTTTGGATGTGAATTCCACTAAGTGAAATGGAAGCAGTCCCCTGAGCTTTTTTTGTCAGATTTATGCATCTTTGTATGCACAAAAACCACTTGGAGGAATACCAGTTATCCCTTTATATTTTTAGAATTTTTGCAATCAAATGACTTTTTGTCAGGGTGTTATAGTCTAAGAGATGTTGCTAAGTGCTATGTGATTGATTGTTATAAAGAGTATTTGTCAGGTTAGTACTTCTTGTTAATTTGCCTTTTTTTATTAGTGAAATTGTTTCTTTCTAGGGCTGTTTGGCAAGTGCTAGCAAGTAATATATTAACGCATTCTTTGTCCTTGTTTCCTCAGATTCTAGTGATCCGCTACAGTCATCTGGCTATTCAGAGAACTTCAATGACATTGAATTCTAGAACGTATTGTTTTTCAGAAGCCAGTCAACAGAACAAACAGAATTACAGTGTTTTAATGCTCACAACTTCGCCGTTGTTTAAAACTATAGCTGCCAGCATCCCCTGTTGAGAGTTGTAGTTTAAAACAGGGTTTTAATAACTGCAGTCGACACTAAAGGAACTGCACATAAACTTTCACATAGACCTCTGACAAATAACAATGACACAGTTTACTGATACATACCACAAACTCAGAACATTCATGTTCGTCGACAGACAATTCTACTCAGGGCTTTTCAAATGTATTTCTGCATGGACTGTCAGTAATTACATGTGTGCAGCATTACAGTTGGTCACAAATTCCACTGTATAGATAACAATGTATTTTTTTTTTATCCTTGTTTTTTTTAAAGCACAAATAACAACCCACAAAATGCTGTAATAAATATTTGGAAAAATATGTAAATTAACAACTGAATTTGTTCAATAACTAAATGTGCTGTTAAATGAATTGCACATTATCAGGTCACAGCCAGTGCTGTGGAAATGGGATGGCTTAGATTGAGCCAGGGTACAGCCAAGGGAATAATTAATTTGCCCTCCAATATATATATATATATATATATATATTTTTTTTTTTTACCAGATATGTTTTAAAGGGTTTGTTTAAAACTTTTAGTATGATATAGAGAATGATATTCTAAGGCAATTTGCAATGTTTTTGTTATTTGCACTGGTTGCTATGGCACAAATTACTCTAGCAACCATGCATTGGTTTGAAAAGGAGAGGCCAAAAAACTTGTGGAGTAGGCACTCAAAATAAAGGCTAGCCCCCAAATGTAACAAAAGGCACTAAGGTTTCAGTAACCCATAACAACCAATAAGATGGTTGTTTTTAAACAGGTGACCAGTAAACTCTACCTGCTTATTGGTTGCTATGGGTTACTGCCCATGGACAAACTTAGTGCCTTTTATTACATAACCCACTAAGTAATACTGATAGCCTATGACTAAGGGTTTTATTTATTAAAGCCTGAATGCCCAAGAAAAAAAATCAAAATTTTAAGTGAAAAAAACTTGTATTTTCCTGATTTATCATACCCCGAGGATGGAAAAAGTCCGAATTTAAAAATTCAGCATCTCAGACCTTCCGAAGTTGTATATAAGTCAATGACAGAAGTCCTGAAGATATCCTGGTCTGTTCTGGGTTTTGTGCAAAAATACGAAGATTATGTGGTTTTTGGGTGGAAAATCTGAAAAAGTAGTAAATTGGAATCTTCTTCATGATTTTTTTTTTAGTTTTTTTTCCCACACTCTAATTTTTGAGAAAATGTATTGATAAATAAGGGTATATAACCCATGTGAATCTGGTCGGAGTATATTTCAGAAAACAATGAGATAAATTGGTATTTGGGAAAAATAACCCCCCAGGCGTTTGTAACACGAAATGTGGACATAATAAACTTTTTCTACTTGATTTTATCTTCTTGGTGGAAGAACACTTTATTTTCACTTCCTGCTCCACAAGTTTGTGTGGTGAGTTATTACTTTCTTTGAGACCCCGGATTCATCTATACCTATTTGAATAGGCAGCGCCTGAATAGAAAGAGGAATAATAAATTGTAGCAGTAATGATACATTTTAGCCTTACAGAGCTTTTGTTTTTTAGATGGGGTCAGTGACCCCCATTTGAAAGCTGGAAAGAGTCAGAAGAGTAAGGCAATTAATTAAAAAAAAAATATAAAAAAAAAGAAAAATGAAGGCCAGTTGTAAAATTGCCATTCTATGACATACTAAAAGTTAACTTAAAGTTGAACCACCCTTTTAAGAAGATGAAATGCGTTTGGTTGAGATGTGCACATAATAACCCTGGAAGTAGCATGTACAGACTTTGTAGTGATTCAAGGACTTTCACTTTAAGGTATTATTGAATGTGTGTGCTCAAGACTATTGTATACTTCAGTGAATGTGTACTCCCAAAGAATTGCACTCTAAATTAAACATTTCCTTTGTAGAGTGATAACTAAAAAGTAAAAATAATGATTGTGAGGACTTGCCTGTGAAGAAGTAAATGGAAGCCAATGTAAAAATAAGATAGGAGATTGATGAAAAGCAGGAACATAGTTGCATGATTTAATAAGAAATACAAAAAATACACAGGCAAGCATGATTACATTTTTACTCATCTGCTGGTTATTTTTTTTATTTGAATTGTGTATTAAATCATTCATTTATGCATAACAACTTATGGCAGGTTGGAAAAAAAAGCTCTTAGTTAGGGCAGTTATAGGAGCAAGTGGCAAGCAAACTGAAAACCCACGATACAGGCCAAAAGTCAGGGCAGGCACTGGCAACAATAAACATGTGAAACAGGCATCAGAACTATGAGATCAATATAGAATACTGGGAAAGAACTCACTCAGACACAGCAGAACAGGACACAGATATAGGATGCTGAGCTTAAGAGCAGAGACTCAGGAACAAGGGAACTCTCACAAATGCTAGACCACAGAATAAAACTCAAGGATGTGCCACTGGAAGGATGATTCACCTTTAAGTTAACTTTTAGTATG
>CM044431.1:140466816-140479735 GCA_024363595.1 Xenopus borealis
GTCAGTATCTCTTTAATCATTGCCCCTTGATGTTGCTGAAGTGTGATTATATTACAGTATTATTACAGCCTGTTATTAGTGTGGGGTGGATCCTGAGAAAATTTGCTGCATCTGTGGTCAATAATTTCAGAATATAGAGAAAACTTTGTTCGCAGATCTACTTAATGAGGGCAACAATTAGTCCCATATAGTTTCATGTATGCAGATTTCTTAAATGTACACAGATTTATAGGCATGCCGTACAGTCCACTGGCATTTAGTTAAAGATATTGTTTATTTCTGCTTTTTAAGAGAATGGGGGCATGTATATTTATTCCTTCAGGAAATACACTACCTCATTCCAGCACAACATTTACAACTGTTTTTTTATCCCCAATATATAAATGAATCACTTTTTTCAGGATTGCACTGAACTGTACACAGTACACACTAGTTGGGTAGATTAATTAATGATGAGAAGAGCCCATTGAACATTGTCTGGTGTTCTCTGTGCCCAGTAGCAGTTCTTACACCCAGCAGCAGATGTTTGGGTGTAGAAAAAAACCATTGCAGTATAGTACCTTTAAAAATCCTTTAGAGTTTAGCAAGACCTCTCTGGCTAATATTTAGTTGCTTTTAACTTTCTGCATAGACATGATCTTGTTTTAAAAACAAAAAAGAGTTTTACCTCCAATCCATTGGACAGTTTGGTTTCACACAGGCATCTTATTTTAATCCAATTGTTGGCCTGCTGGATCATTATTTCTGTGTATAATAAAGATGGTACACTGAAAGATGCGCTTGTTTTGCAATCCTTCTCCATTATAACTAGTGATGTGCGGGTCAACTCATACCTGACCCATAACCTGACACATGTGGACCAGCATACGACCCAGCCCCTGCGTTTCTGCATTTTCGAGTATACCGCACCCGCCCAGTCCCCATCTGTAACGTAATGGAGTGGCATGATATTGCAGCCAGCGTCTATAAATTGAAACAATAGGACAGGGAAGTGGGGTGCTGTTCGGTTGTGGGTCCAAACATTTTGTGTGTGTCTGCCCAACCCGTACATCAACCCTTAAGCCAAACAATCAAATCACAAAAATGGGAATGTTGCCAGTCTGTGTGAGGGCAGCATCAACGATCCAATGTGGTCCTGGCTCTGATGGGATTTATAAACCTGCCCATTAATATCTGGACAATGTTTGGCCCGAAGTCAGATAGGCCAGCTGGAGGCTGTCAACTGTGAGTCAGAATCAGCAGCTGGATTCTGCCGTGTTGGGCCGAAGGCAGAAGTTATGATTATTTTTCTCATGCTGAAATAAGGTGTTTAATCCAAATCTGTCTGTATAACCACCAATAGCATTTGTTTTGCATAGTTTTGATATGGCATTCTGTGAAAACTTCTGCCCCCCCAAAAAAGTGTCAGAAATCAGCAAAAGCCTCAGAAAAGTGCACAGTCTCCTGTGTTATGTAGAGTTGTTCTGGTGACCTGAGTTATCTACACGGTGATTAATCCAAGGCCTAAAACAAGACCCTATATCAAATAATACCAATATTTTCATTGCAGCGTAATAAAATGCCACCAGTAGGGTTGCCACCTTTTCTGGAAAAAAAATACCGGCCTTCCTATATATTTACCTTATTTTTCAATCAATAACATTGGGCCAGGGCCAGGTGGCAACCCTAGCCACCAGTAATAACTCATACAAACAAACAAATGAAATTATAGATTTTTTTGGCAAACCTGAAGCATAGCTAGTTAAAGGTTTTAATGTTTTAAAAACTAGGGTCAGAAAAATTGTTTCGTTTAAAAAAAAAACCAAAAAAAAACCCAGAACAAAATAAAAAAAAGTGCTTTTGTTAATGACACAAAAACATGTTAAGAAAAAGTGTTCTAACACTTGGGGAGAAAGAACCAATTTTATTTGAGTAGGGAAAAAATATTTAATCAATAAATTATATACATCTTGCCCCACATATTTAATCTTTGGCTCAGCAGTGACAAAATTATTAACCCTTTAAGTGCCACAGAAGATAGATTCTTTCTGGTTTGGGAGTGGAGAAACAGCTTGTAAAGCCGTGCCTCCCATCCCTGCTCTTTCACCAGCTCCTACTCAACAAGCAGAGGTGGGGAACAAGCGGGCCCATGGGTGTGATCGCCCAGGAGCCACTAGAGAGCAGAAGACATGTAACAACTACATGTCTGCTGTGGACGGTGCTTCCTCTTCCTCCAGGATTGCCCCTCCTTGCCTGATGGTGACTTTCCTTGTGCTGCAGCAGTCCTCCTGTATCTACAGATCTTTCCTAATTCAGCCCAGACCCTGTTCATTGAGCCAATATTGAAAAAAGGGAATACTTTCCTTCTTCAGGAGTATAATTGTGGATCACACTATTATTTTCTCATCAGGCTCCTTCAGTAACAAACTGTAAATATTTGGTTTTTTTTTACAGATCTCGGTTAAAATGCTGAACTCTCCTTGATTATTTGACTCAAGTTACTTATCGTAACTAAAAACACTCTACAAGTATTTTAATTACTGCTTTTGTATATATTTCAGGCTGATAAGGTTGTTCAGCTGCTTGCTTTCCTCTGTTAACTTCAGCCAGAAGCTATCGGTTGCAGCTCCCAGAAATTCCATGTGTAATGGTGGTGGTGGTGCTTTTAACAAGATATTCCTACTCATTATTTGTGTGATCATACCACTCATTGCTCTCTTCACAGATGACGCTTCATTTGCCCTTGTTTTTTTTTCTTTCAATATATTTAATTCATACTTACCCAAAGATGTTTGTCTTTATTTTTAGGCATTCTAAGCACTACTTGATTCATTGGACTACTAGATAGATGCTATGCTAAATGAAGAAAGATCTAGAGCCTCATGCTTCACAGGCTTAACTGTTTCAGTAAGAAGCTTCTGTTTTTTTCTCACTGTACTTCCCCTCCTACGCTGTTTTAGAGCTCTTGGTAATAATAAGCTAGACAGCAGGAACAATATGCTTGAAATGCCAGAATTTGAATCTATTAGACTCCGAAGCAGAGACTTTTAGAAAGAACAGAACATACTGTTCTTTCACCAAAAATACTGTGCTTTTTTATTTTATTTAGCTTCTGAAATATTTACTGCTGAAAGACAAATCATGGTGCATAGTTATGACACACTATAATGCTGTTTTGTCAATTCAACTTAACTGCATTATTTTAGGTTGTGGACGATTACAACAAACGAACAAAAAAATACAAGAAGTGACTGAGGAACATAACAAAAAAACTTGAGCTGGAGAATTACAGGCAGAATATTTCACAGGTACAGCTACGTTTTACATTCTTTCTATTTCTGTGAATCAGCAAAGTGAAACCTCAGAGCACTTGGTCAAATAAAGCAGAACAGTTGGTTCTTCTACTACAGGAACTCTCAGAATTATGGGAAGGCTGTCTCGCCTAGACTCCATTGTATCCAAATAATTAAAAATGTTAAAAACGATATTCTTTTCCCTGCAATAACAAAACAGCATATTTTACTTTACTCCAACTCCTAAGATATTCTTCTTGGAGACAAAATAGTCCTATTGGCTTTATTTAATGTTTAAATTATTTTCTTAAAGGGCAATTAAAGTCTAAAATATAAGAATATAAAAAATGCTGTGCTTGTATACTAAATATAACCATGAACTTACTGCACCAGAAGCCTAATTAAACAAACGATTTATGCTTTCAAAGTTGGCGCAGGGGGCTGTCATCTTTGTTAAACATCTTTGCAATATCAAGACTACGCACATGCTCAGTGTGGTCTGGGCTTCAGTTGGGAGGTTAAGCTTAGGGATCATCATAAATGATCAAAACAGCACAAGTCAAATAAAATCTGCCATAGAAGCCAATACAGCAAGACTGATTAATAATCAGAATATACAGACTGCACTGGGTCCTGTGGATACAAATCTCTACACAGTCGCCGGCTGCTCTACAGGGAAACCAACAAAGCTGCTCGAGTTCTGGGAAGTAAGGTGAAAGTATGATCGTTTCCCTGTAGAGCAGTTAGGGAGTGTCTGAAGTTTACTATCTGCAGCTGTCAGAGCAAGTAAAACGATGGGGGAATTTCACTGCATACAGCCAGGTTTATTATAAAAACAGTAGACATTTTTTAATTAAAGGGATCCTGTCATGGGAATTTTTTTTTTTCAAAATGTATCAGTTAATAGTGCTGTTCTAGAAGAATTCTGCATTGAAATCCATTTCTCAAAAGAGCAAAAAGATTTTTTTATATTTCATTTTGAAATCTGACATGGGGCTAGCCATATTATCAATTTCCCAGCTGACCCAAGTCATGTGACTTGTGCTCTGATAAACTTCAATCACTCTTTACTGCTGTACTGCAAGTTGGAGTGAAATCACCCCCTCCCTTTCCCCCACCAGCAGCCTAACAAAAGAACAATGGGAAGGTAAACAGATAACAGCTCCCTAACACAAGATAACAGCTGCCTGGTACATCTAAGAACAGCACTCAATAGTAAAACCCATGTCCCACTGCGTACTATTCAGTTACATTGAGAAGGAACAACAACAACCTGCCAGAAAGCAGTTCCCTCCTGAAGTGCTGACACAAGTCACATGACTGGGGCAGCTGGGAAATTGACAAAATGGCTAGCCCCATGTCATATTTCAAAACTGAATATAAAAAATCTGTTTGCTCTTTTGAGAAATGGATTTCAGTGCAGAAGTCTATTGGAGCAGCACTATTAACTGATGCATTTAAAAAAAAACATGTTTTCCCATGACAGTTTCCCTTTAAAGTCTATTAGAGATAGACTTCTTTTTCATTAAAGAAAGTAAAAATGGGATTTTATTTTTTCCCCTTTACAATCCCTTTAAAGTATAAAGACCCCTGATCCAGAAAACCCCCAGCCCCACGTATTCTGGATACCTGTACATGTATGGGATCTATTGTCTGGAATGCTTGGGGTCTGATAACAGTATTGTCTATAATTTGGGACCAGATATGGATTTTGTCTGATTTTGATCACCATAATACACCATAAACCCCATACACACATTTGAATCCAATCAGCCTGTGTGGAGTGACACACACAGAGGAGCTGAAGCTGAGAAGCCTCCTTTCACATATTTGGGTTGACTTCAGTTCGGCTGTGTGTGCTTACACAGGCTGATCGTATTCAAATCAATGGAGCACTGAGCAGATCTGCTTCTCTCAGCCTGCAAAAAAACACAGGCTGACAACAGCCAGAGCCTTCATCCTGTGTGCTCATATCCCAAAAGACATATTAGTCATCTTCTAGGCAAAAGGTATTAGACCTCAATGTCCACCCATCAAAATCTGACACAGATTCCTCGACGAAACCCGACAGCTTGCTAAGTGGGGGATAGTGAAGGAGAACTTTATTATTTTAGAAACCTTGCAGAGCTTTTAAATGATTATATTCAAAACGTTTCTTACAACAGAACCCTAATTTGGTGTCAAACCAAGGCAGATGTAAAATCAGGAAAATATGTATTATATATATTGGTTACACTTTTATTTCATTTAAATTTTTTTTATATAATAAGGAAATTATACTTATAGCAAAACATTATATTAACTTAAATGACCACTGACTTATTGCCAGTCTCCTAATTACTACTCATTTTGACACAAAATATACCACTCTTTCTTCTTCCAGTATCAAGTATCAGGTATACTGTTCAGACCTTCCCTGGTTGATAGCTACACATACATTCTCTCATTGGTATTTCTCAGCTCCTACATTCTACAACAAGGGTCTGTAAAATGTCCCAATTGATGTACTAAAAGTAATATTAAACTATTTCCTAAAAAACAAGAGGAATGTAATCATTTTGTTAACAGCTGGGGCTTGTGTGTTTTTCTATGTAGCTGTTAATTAACGTGCTTCAATTTCTTTATAAGCTCCTTTTTGTTTATCACATTTCTTTTTTCAGGTGAAAGAAAAATGGCTCAATCCTTTAAGACAACTAGTAGAAAAAAGTAATGACCAATTGAGCAGTTTCTTTAGTTCAATGCAATGCATTGGCGAGGTGGATCTCCACACAGAAAATTGGGTATGCTCCCTGTGAATAAAAGTATGTGACAGATTATGGTATTGACACTGTTTGACTGAGTTACTAATACAGGTACAAAATAAAATAATAACTCATAGCAAGCAATCAGAAAAACTTTTTCACCAGACAACTACATAATATACATATAAGGTGAACTTGGACAGGGATAGAGTGATTGCAAATGGAACATTTCATGATTTGACAAGTATTAGTGGAATACTGCACAGGTCTGTCTTAGCTCCATTGCTTTTAAATTGATTAATTAATGACCATGAGTGATTAAGTCCTGTCTCTATTTTTGTTGACGATACTCAATTGCACAAAAATTTTGAGATCTGGGCAGCAAATTAAAATCTAGACAATGTTGATAAATCCACGGTTATGCTTTTCAGTAGAAATAACATGCATTCAAGTTATACACTAAATGGCAGTATGTTGGGAGCTTCTTTAATTGAGAAGGAATTTTGTGGATGATAAGCTGTGTAAGGTAGGGTCCGGCAGTGGCAATTAAGGCAAATAAAGTACAGTCTTGCATAACAAAGTCATTAACTTTATAGATTCCTGGAAAGTCCTCACTTTGAGTATGCAGTGCAGTTTTGGCACTCAATCTTTAAAGGAGAATTCAACTGTGCTGGTGCTAAAACCCCTCCCTCCTCCCCCCCATGGCTATTGCCCCTAATGTGTAAATTACCCCCAACCGTGCTGGTGCTAAAACCCCTCCCTCCCGTAGGCCCCCTTTCCTCCTCCCCCATGGCTATTGCCCCTAACGTGTAAATTACCCCAAAGCACAGGTCCCATTCTGGAAGGTTTATGGGCGCCATCTTTTGCCGCACCGCCTTTTTCATTGTCCTGACAGAATTTGCAGCGCATACGCAGTAGGACGCATTTGCTGGTTGGTACTACTGCGCATGCGCCCGAAGTTTACGAAGTTTAATCGTGTTTTACAACTTATTACAAGTACCAGTACCAGTTTGCAGATCTTTTGGCATAGAAAAGAACAAAGAACTAGAAAACACATCTTTAAACCTGAGGAACTGAACTTTTACTCAGAGCAGTGAACACGGGTTGTCTTCTTTTTAATGGTGGTTTTCAGTTCTTCTCTTAAGTTTCAGTTCTCTTCTCTTAAGTTGACTAGAGTGCAGTTTATATTAATATGTGGCAAACTAAGGGCTGGCATTTTGCCTTATCGGTCAAGAATTTGTACAAAGCCATTTCATGAGACCTATTGTTTAATCTTGCATTCCCTTTTGCACATAATAAGAAATGGATAATCCTTCACTCACAGCAAGACTTTTGTTGTCTTTAAGATAAGTTATTCTAACTTAGACCTAAGACCTTGATAATAATGATCATTAAAGTAGGTTAAATGGATTGTTCACCTTTGAATAAACTTTTAGTAAGATGTAGTGAGTGATATTCTGAGACAATTTGCAATTGGCTTTCATTTTTTTATTATTTGTGGTTTTTGAGTGATTTAGATTTTTATTCAGCAGCTCTCCCGTTTGCAGTTTCAGCTATCTGGTTGCTAGGGTCCAAATTCCCCAAGCAACCACACACTGAATTTAATAAAAGACTGGAATATTAATAGGAGAGGCCTGAATAAAAAGATGCATAGTAAAAAGCAATAACAATACAGTTATAGCCTTACAGAGTATTTCAGGGGTCAGCGACGCCCATTTGAAAACTGTCAGAAGAAAAAGGCAAATAACTATAAAAAATATATAGTGAAAACCAATTGAAAAGTTGCTTTGAATTGACCATTCTATAACATAATAAAAGTTAGCGTAAAGGTGAACCACCCCTTTAATGTAACTACCTCAATCAGCTGTATCTGGTTAAAATTAGTGGCTGCCCAAAAGATCTAATGTTTGTCTCAGAACAACTATGTTTGTATTTTATTGTCAAAAGGAACATCTTGTACTTTTTTGGCCAACATATAATTCTATACAAATTGCAAATTCTCGAAATGCCTGATATTTCTACTTTTGGAACGGAAAAAAGACCGCATACTAATAAGAACACTTGTTAGGCTTCTCATTTTTAAATGCAGTGCACAGAAGCAGAATGACACTCATCTGCCTATTAAAATGTCTTTTCCTCCCCAGTTGCTCCAGAATCTTACCTATGCAGAAAAAAATGACTGTGTTTACAATGGTCCATGCATACTGAAACCCACAAAATGGAATTTGAAAGCATTCCATGGAAGGCGGAAGAGAGTCACAGTGGTGCATCAATAAAGTGCTGTTTACTTTTTAAGGCATTAAAGGGCTTTGTGCAATGACCATATGTCAAACATGCATCCTGCAAATGCTCATAGCAAAAAAAAACCATAACATTCCTACTCTTTGTCTCTTCTAGTTAAAAAATGTTAATGCATCAATGTTATAATTTCTTGTAATTTAGAAATGCAGAACATTTATCATTGGGGATCTGGGGCAGGGAGACCTGAATGCCAGTTATGGTGAGGAATGTATCTATTTTGAAATATTCCAGAAAGTTTAGCATAAAGTTCACGGAGTGGTTTCGGGGATATATATTGTTAGAAATATGTCTGATAATAGCACTCTTCAAATATGTCTAACATTGATACGAGTTTAGGGGAGCCCTAAAAAAAAAGTTTGTCCTCAAAGGCTGGCTTGAACAGAAAGTCCGGCAAACACAGATATTAAATAAAGCCTTTTTTTTCCTCCTTCGTTTTGATTGTTACATTATATTACATCTTTTCATTTGGAAAACTGAAGCTTTACACTTGAACAGATTTTGTTTTAGTTGTCTTAAAATTTGTTTTCAAGATATTAAAGATTAAAATGTGCTAATTTGTATTTGCAGCTATTCAAACAGTGGAATGGCTGTTCTGCTTTGTATCCAGTTTCAGCCATACACACAGGATACTCGCTATTTAAACAGGAGGCAAGGGTTCAGAGTGTGTTTTATTTAACACAACTGAAAAGCAGATGCTGTTTGAATTAGAGGTAAAAAAAATAAAATAAAATACATTAGCTTTACTTTTCTAAATATCGTGCCACCCAAGTTTAGATTTAGTGATATTTAATGGATATCAGATTGTTGTATATGGGAAACCTCATTCCAGCTCATTCATGCTGTGAGTCCCAGACAGGCAGCTGAAGCAATTGAATTTATTTACTTTATTTATATGTTTATAAATGGGTTTGATAACCAATTGCCTTTTGTTCAATTGTTAACAGGCCACATAAGCGGTGGTGTAACTTGGAACTTGCAGGCATCCCTGCCACCCAAACTCCCTGGCCTCATTCCCCCAGCACCATCAGTAACTATAAATGTGGGGGTGTTGGGAATGAGTCTGCAGGAGGTTTCCTGGGCCCTTACCAAGCTCCTCCTATCCCAGGCTCCGCTTCCCCCTTAGTTATGCCATTATGTTTTACAGAGTTGTGGTTGGAGGAGAAATTAATTTTGCCACATTGTTTCAAGAGTTAGAACTAACAGTGCAGCAATGGTCTAATTTCATTAGCAATTACAAATAACTTGAAAACAATTGAGACTTTTAAATTATATTATATATTAAGAAGTTGCTTTTAATTACAATATATATATATTGATAAAGGTCCTAGATGTGGACCGAAACGTCGGCCTGTTTTTTAATTAACTTAAATAAAATGTTGTATTTTTAAACAAACAGCCTGTTGGAATGGTTCCCAGTGTGCACTCAGTCCAGCCTGGATGAATTATATATATATATATATATATTATATAATAATACATTAGGCACATTTTTCTATTTTGGTTTCCATCCCCTTTTGACTGGTAAATGTCTGTATGTATACAAGGTCCAGTATTTGGCTTTTAAAGAATATTTTGCAGATCATTATCTTCAATGAATACAGTGTTGCTAAATGTGCATAGTTATAGAGCAATTTTGGCACCTGGAGTGAATGCCTCATTAAGTGTGGTCAGTGTAACACCAGGTGAGCGGCATACTGTGCCATAGATCTGTGTGGAACACAGAAACAAGTCTCAATCTAAATTCCATTTACCCATTCCGTTTTAATGCTTTATGCTTAACTTATAATCACATTAAAAGTACAGCAACAGTTATAGCAAATAATTAGGAATTCTCTTTTTTTGAAGCAAATACCAGATGTTTTGGTTTGGAGAGAGAAAAACGGAAAGGTTGGGCATTTTTTTTTTAATAAGGCTCTGGCTATTTCAACTTTTTTGGGGTTTGCCTTCTGCTCATCTGTCTAATAAATAAAATCTTTGATAGAAATGAATTAGAGATAAAGGCAATCATTTATAGGGTTATTTATTAAAATCCAAATGTATCTGTCCCAATAAAAAAAAGCTCAACCAAACCCCCACGCCCAATTTTCCTTTATTTATTAATAAATTAACTAGATTTTATCAGATTGGTGAAAAAATCCAGTAAAACCCAAATCATACGATTGTTTGGGGATTTTCTACTGAAAAGCTTGATTTTATTCCCCGAAAACCAAGAAAAAAAATCAGATTTTTGGGCTAAACCCAACAAAGACTATGGGATAGTCGCCTCTCCCATTGGCTTATGTAGGACCTTGACAGTTCTGAGATTGGAGATTTGTGGATTTGTCTTTTTGCATCATCGGGGTATAATAAAGGGCAAAAGGGCATTGTAGAAAGGGTAGATTTGATATTCCAAATGCCAGATCAAGAAGCAAAAAAGGGGTGTGTGTGTAGGCATATGCCCATATGGAGGATATAGGCATATACCTACAATTCATGGTTGGCAACCATATTTAAAGAATGTAACAAGTCTACTTCCTAAAATAGAGCTAAAACACAGAACTGTTCTCTGCTGTCGTAACAGTCTTTAAGCTAGAAGTAAACTTTGCAGGTTGCAACTGGACCTATGGATAATGTTCCTAACCTGCCACACTTATTATCCTCTGTTATATTTCCTCTGCTGCCACTGCTATGTCTATGCTCTTGTAGTAGCACAAGGCCGACAGGAGGCATCCAAATCAAAGAAAAGCTTGACATTCAAATGCCACATACTCATGCTAAGATGACTGAACTAGATGTGTGGTGTCAAAAGGAAACCCTTTCAAAGGGAATTCCCCATTGTAGAACGGGAATTTCAGGTGTTCATTACAATATTATGTTTAGGCAGAGGAGTCTGGCTAGACTCAAGGTCAATGGCTGGGCTATTTGCAGTAAAAATACACTCATAGCCTTCCCTCTGACAATGAAAGGAGTAATTGTGATCATTCCTTACTGGCAAACTGAACTTTTAATAATGATTCTAACTGGGCATGTTATGTTTGGAGCAATTGAACACCATTCTGAATCATTAATCCCCATATCAAATTGCAAATATGGATTAAGGAGCTGTATGTTTGTTTTTCTTTGCTGAGATAAATTGTTGTATTTAAAATGCTCAATACTTGTATTAATACTTTAATGAGCTGAGGTATTTCTAAAACAAGAACACAGGTGTCATTTGGCCTTCATGAGTTTGATTCCAACCTGGGCAATGCATGGTGTTTCCACTCAAATTCTAAAGAGCAATAGGTTAATTCATGCAATTAATTTTAGGGCCCAGTGGGCAGACACTGAGAATGATGATGCAGTAAAGCACTACATAAATGTAGTGGTACTAAATTCAAGATAACGAATGGTAGTGAAGCTATGAAGAACAGCTAGTAATTGTTACCTACAGCAACCCACCAGGACAAAACATTAGTGACTCTCAGCAGCCCCTGGCGTAGAACAGAAAAGTGCCACTGTGTGACAGCCAGTGCACTGCACCACCCCATGCTGTCACTAATGCTACAGCCAAACTTTATTGGACTATGGTGTAGCATTTTTCTTCTGAAATATTCGTGTGATCTGTCATTGAGCTGAGCAGAATGTATTGTTTGATTTTAATCATTACAAACATGAGACTATAAACAAACCAAAGCTCTGGTATTGAGTCCCAACTAATAGGATGGTATTAGTAAAGATAAAAGCAGGATGGATTTCGTCCTCAACTTCAACTTATAATAAAGGTGTGAGTATTTATCAGTGCTGGGCCAACCTGGCAGGCTGGCCAGTAGTAGCACCCAACAATGTGCACATGCACAAAAAGACGTGAGCACGCATGTGCGAAAAGACGTTTGCGCGCAAAACAAAGACAGCATGTACTAGCAAAAGTGGCAACCGGGGACTAAACTAGCGGGTAGGAGAGGCAGAGAAGATGCGTGCTTGGTGCCCCCCCCCTCTGCTTTCTGCTTTGCACCCTAGGCAGGTGCCTACTCCTTTGCCCGGTCTTGGTATTGATTCCCTCACTAGAATAGCACTGTTCAACTTAATAATCTGTGGATTGTTGTGTTGCAGATTTGACCATTTTTCTCCCACTTCTAGATTCCACCTTGATTTTAACTTTGAACTTATTTTCAACTATTTACCAGCAGGTGCCACTGGTGTAACCATAAAGGAAGCAGACCCCGTAGTCACAGGGGGCCCCGACGAAAGTCCTGAATACCAGTTATGCCACTGGTAGATGCAGTGGTACCATGTAGCATCAATGCATTTTGCAGGTTTTCTATCTTGCCAGTAGAATTGGGGACTACAATATAGTTTATATCCAGTAGGAGTTTTTCTAAAATAAATATATTACCTGAAAGTTTCCTTCTCGGGTTGACTAATCTGCTCTTCTGTCAGGACCCTTAAACCAGAACAAGGCACAATGTTTTACATTACCTGCAGCTGGCTGAAAAACATTAGTGATTTCAGGTCACTATAGGATCCTTCCGAGGTGCCAGTTTGCCCAGTGTTTACTAAATGAGCCCTGATAACCCTAAAAAATGTATACAGTATAAAAGCAGGATGGCAATTTTTAACTTGGGTGATACTAAGGGGCCGATTTAC
>CM044431.1:140481222-140497926 GCA_024363595.1 Xenopus borealis
GAAATTTAATTTTACCCATAGATCATAGTAATAAAAAATGCTTCATTCAATGAAGAGTCTTTGGTCCTGTCAAAAATCGGTCAAGAAACCTGCTCTATCAGCCCTTATTAGATATTTAATTGAATGGATCTCCCAAGGTAATAAATTTACAAACCCTGAAATTTAAGTATTTCAAGAACCCCATTGTGCTATTATATCTATTTTGCATAACAACTGGAAAATGTGCCATGTGACTTCAAAAGGAATCCTCTTTTTCTAGATATTATATATGTTTGGAAACTTTTATTATTATTATTATTAACATGTATTTCTATAGCGCCAACTTGTTGCGTTTTATTTTCTAACCATTCCTTTAGCTACACACAAACTCCTTTTAAGCCATCAAAACGTTTACTTAAACCCTCAGCTAAAGGCTCCGTCCTCTTTATTTTCCACTAAGGAATAAACAGTTGTTTTAGTGAAAGATCTAATGGATCCACTTAATAAGACCTTAATCCCTTGGTTAGAATTTAAAGAAAATTTTAATTTGTATGAGTCTGATAGATATTTTTATAGAGTATGCGAATGTGGTATTTCACGGATCCATAATAACAACAACCTTATCCTCTTTGAATATTGATTAGCTGAAGTTTTGGTTGAGTTTATGGAATTCTTCACTAACATAACAATTGATGTAAGCTTTGTCATTCAGTTGATATTTGATTTATTTATATTTTATTATTATTTGGTTTATTTGCATATTTTTTTATTTCATGTTTTTGTGCATTTTGAACTTGCACACTCATTATTACCCGTAACATGTTTCAGAGACTGCAGGATTGTAGTTGTCATGTTATTATCTATTTGCAGTCTATTGTGTAAAACTCAAATATTTGAACATAAGAAACCTGCTCTACCCAGTCCAACAGAGCAGTCTTAGTTAGGAAATGTCTTGCTCTAATTGAATAGTTTTCCGTAACTCGTTTTGATGAATATGTTACATTTGTAATGACCCTCTGGCGTTTGTCCCTCAGTTCTTGAAATAACTTTAGTACTTGTGCCCTAATGACTTGAGCCAGGGTCTTCATTTCTACAATATCAAGCATTTAACTGCAATATGCATTGTATTCGATACCTTGATATGAACCAGCACAATACTGTTTTCTGCTCACAAAAGATCACTTATCTTTTATAGGACATTAATGTTCCTATAAAACTTTTCATAAAATTCCATACATCCAATATCCATTCCATAGTTTCATCGTATCAAACATACTGTACCTTGAGTATTATATATTAAATTTTAATTATTTCATGGTGTCCCATAGTTTTCAGCATTATATTAAATACACTAAACCCTGGTTGAATGGAATTTAGTTCACCATTGATTGGCTGTTTATAAGTATTTGCCAGTAACTTTTTCCACTGGCTAAAGATGATGTTTTAGGCCATCACTTCCCTACAGTTGTTCTTGTAAGTATCCATTCGGTGTATATAATGCTTGTAGGAGAATGCATAGAAAAGAGTTAGTACTTCAAGTACTTTCAATTAACAATAAAAAAAAAACGCATTATTATTATTAATGTTTTTATTGGAACAATTTATATACACTTGTACAAAATGGGCACGTGTACCCTTTTTTAAACAATTCCATTTGCTTTCCAAACCCAAAAGACAGCACAAATAACTTATGAAACTATACAAAAAAAATTGTAAAAATTAACAGTTGCAGAAATGAATATGTTACAAAATTGCAAGTATTTTTCCTGCATTTTACACTTGGTAATAGGCTTACCACTCCTTTACTACTAGTGCAGAGCATTTCTGCTCAGAGACTAATGCCAGTCATACAGGGAGTTGTATGGTGCAGCAGTTGGGTGAATTCTGCCCATGCTGCTGACCACTTCTACATGTATGGGCTCCTCGACAGGCATTTCAAGAGACCAACCCTATGGTGCCTCTCGATGACAGTCTGTCTGGTCTGCAGATCCATCCAATTTCAGGGGGCTTTGCACTGGTAGACCCATAATGGTTTGCACCTCCTTCCAACTTGGGATGACACTTGCTTATCTGGCCCTTCAGCCAAAAGGAGCGGATTTCAATATTGTTTCAATTTGTCCATTAGTTTAGCCCTTGGGTCAATTGTTCATATGAAAACATTACAATCCTCCTATGTCTGACTGTCTTAGGGCCCAGGTTTACTAAAGGCCAATAGTCATATTTTTTATGCATTTACTCTCCTGTATAATATACCAATGACACATATATATCTGTAACTGGAGAGTTTTCTTCTACCCAAAAGGAATTGACCAGATACAAGAAAAAATGGCGTATTTGCTAGATAACCATTAGCAAAAAGGGCCTGAGCTCAAGGTTTAATTATCACTAAACTGAAAATTCCCTTATTCCATCCATCACTAGTATTGTAAGGAACCAAGTTCTAATGCAGGGAAAGGCAAGCTTTGGTGCTTTTGCTGTTGCTCTACACGTCTCAGCAGCTCCCTACCATGGATGCTGGGGATTGTAGTAATGCAGCACTCTGTGAGCTGGAAATTGCCTTTATTTGATCATTCAAGCCTTTTCAGTGTCAACAACAAATAAATGATTATTTCTTTTTTAATGAATTATTTCAGAGTACAAAACATATAGGATTCCAACCTGCAGGATTCAGTGGCCAGCAGCAAAGAACACTGCTAAAGTGACAGAGGAAGAAAACAGTACAGGCAATGTCAAATATCATAAATTCTGCAATATAATGTATGCTTTTCATATTAGCTAGCATAACTGTTGCTTTACATGAGACAGTAGTGTCTGGTTAAAACAATTTGAAAAGTAACAATTAAAGGACCAGTAACACCATAAATTGAAAATATTTGTTCTTTTTACATATGTAGCTGTATCTACTGAACCAGTAAGTATTAAAAAAAAAAAAAAATTTTGACAGCTAATGTCCTACTTTATATAAGAAAGGTTTATAGTGATAAACAACATTTGACCTCTTTATCTCGCTTGTTAAATACTAAAAACATCATATGCTGCACTGCTTAATAGTTCTTTTCTATGTAATCATATGCCCTATTGCACGGGAAGTATAAAGTTATATATTTAAATGCATAGAAAAACAATTTTTGGTGTTTGTGGGAGAGTTTTCATTATTGCCTACAATTTATCTGCATTGCCTACTTTGGTTTGTAGCTAGAACTACTGTTGTTATCAGCCAAGGACAAGACTTCCTTTCAATAATATCACAGGGAATGGTTGGGCATCTATATGGACACAAAAAAGATAGGTATATTAAATAGGCTTTTTAGATGAAACCACATCCAAATAAAATGTAAAAACATTAATATGAGAAAGTAGTAGTAATGTAATAGTCTAGTAAAACGCAGCAACTAATGAGATGTATGCTAACTGCTGATTGGCTGTTGTTATGAAATTCCCTTGAAGCATCACATTGATGGAGCACATCAATGGTTTACTACAAGGTTAATTTCTTTTGTCTTCTGCAAAAGGTTTATTATCATTATCAAAAGGTTCATTATCAAAAAACCTGCCTCAACTAGATGATCAGCCAGTCCAGCTTTTCCCTGCTTAGTGATGATATGTTTCATGGTAACTAAGGTGCAAAATTGAAGCAGAGCACATATAAAAAGATTATAGGGGATTGAAGTTTTATCATTAATATTCACCTTAAAATACAGTTTACATGAATCTACCTGATGATTAAATCAGTCAAGTCACCAGAACATTTCCTGAGGCTATAAAAAAAGATTTGAAATAGTTCAAAAATGAAGTTGTAAGATGAAATATGGGATGGGATACACTAAACTGGCTGATTATTGCTTTCCATCTATAGTCCCACAATTCTCACGAGCATAACATCTACAGTATGTATCCATTTAGATTTGTTTATGCTGCATGCCTGCACGTATGTATGTAAATAAGATTCCTGAAAACCTAGTGAGTGCTGACTAAAGAAAAAATGACTTAGTGTTATACTGATTCCATTAAATTAGGTTTACAAAAGAGGTACAGTACCTGAACCCCAACTATAGAATCTGGCAGAAAAGTGACACAGGGGGTTATTTATTAAAGGAAGGATGTTAGAGTTTTTCAAATGAACTCACAACTCAAATGGGTTCTTAGTTAAAAAAAAAAACTTGAATGGAAAAGACTCAAATCAGCTTATTTGTATCGCGAAACCCAAAAAACGAGTTTTAATCTGAAAAAAAAACTATTAACATCTTCAAATAGTTAAAATGACCTCTGCCATTGACTCCTACGCCATCAAATGGTTCAATGGACCTCGACAGGTTTTAGATTATGTATTTTTGGATTCAAGTTATTTCCAGGGCCAGGGTATAATAAATCTAGAAAATCTGAGTTTTTTTGTGGATAACACAACTTGAACCTTAATAAATAACCCCTAAATAGCAGAGCAAAATACACTGTGGGCTTATTTAAGAAAGCCGAGTGAAAAGGGAGTATCCATGGGGCTACATCGGGATGACCATGGCCAACTCCTATGCACACAGTAAAATGCCTGTTGCAATTTGCTGTCAGATGCAGCTATTTTCAAGCTCCATGTTCAAGCTGTGCTTTCTGCACCAGTGCCAGGCACTGTGAAGCGGGCAAAACACTTTTTGCCCACTTTACAGCACTTTAATGCCCTCCCTTCTTAAATTAGCTCAACCATGACCAAAATTATCCTTTTTAATTTGTACAACTGGTTATTTAAGTCGCACTAATTGCAGACACACATTTATACTTAGGAACACGACCCAGGTAATCTCAAGAAACGAACACTAGTATTAGAATAAGCTGTTCTAAAGAACCCAGAGACTTCCATTGTAGCACCCCCTGGCGTTGCCACACATCCAAGAAGTTCAACATTAAAGTAACTTTAAAGAGTTAATGTCTAGGGGCAACAACAGTCACAGAGAGGGAAGCCAGAAAAATGAAGGGACAAAGGATAGTCCTTAGCTGAAACACTTATGGCTGGAATCCACACTGAAGTAACTTTGGCACAAGAACTAGTCAATGGAAGCTTAACAGCATGGGCTTTCGTGGATGAGCAACCAAACACTAGGGTCACACAAATGTGGAGTCTCACCTATAGTTTCTGAGGTCCACCTAGTGTGGCCATAGCCTATGGGGCTCATTTCTCAATATTTGTATATTTTGTAATTTATGAGTATGATAGGAATTTGAGGGATTAGAATTTACACCATTTTATTAGATTTTTTTATATGGGGATTTTTAAAATAAATACAGTAATATTGGTTGTGAGTTTATTCGAAGAAGAAAAAGTAATCTCTGAAATTACAAAAAAAAATCTGAATTCTGATAAAGAAGCCCTTATGTGTTCTAAACATGTGTTCTAAACATGAGCAGGAGTTGTGTAAAAGTCACTGGACTGTGGAACAGTGGAAACTTGAGGGATTAGAATTTACACCATTTTATTAGATTTTTTTATATGGGGAGTTTTAAAATAAATACAGTAATATTGGTTGTGAGTTTATTCGAAGAAGAAAAAGTAATCTCTGAAATTACAAAAAAAAATCTGAATTCTGATAAAGAAACTCCTATGTGTTCTAAACATGAGCAGGAGTTGTGTAAAAGTCACTGGACTGTGGAACAGTGGAAACACTATTCTGGAATTATTGAATCCTGATTTAACATCTGATAGTCTGATGGATGGGTCTGGCTCTGGCACAACAGAACACAACCTGTCTGAATGTGTAATGCCAACTGTAAATTTTGGTGGAGAATGAATAATAGTCTTAGGCAATTTCAAATGTCAGGGAAAGCAAATATTAGTGCTTGGTGATTTCATGCATCCTATTTTGCCTTTTCTTGTTCCAGAACTGTATAGAACTGGTTTTCTGTCATGGTAATGGAAGACCTTTGCTGACCTGCACAAAGCCCTGACCTTAACCTAACTGAAACCATGGGAAAACTGGACCACTGACTGAAAACCAGGCTTGTTTGCCATAAGTTAATCTTACTAATGCTATTGTGGCAGAATGGAAGCATATTCCACCATCAATATATATATCAGTTCAGTATTCCACCATCTATGGAAAGTCTTCTCAAAAGGATAGAACCTATTATAGCAGCAAAGAAAAGACCACATTCATGTTGGACGGGTAATAAAGTGTATTTTTAAAAAAATATTTAGTGTTTTATCAACCATTTTTTTAAAGCTCTAAAACTTGGGGGGGGGGGTCCTATTTAATACTTTGGCAACCTCAATGTCACAAATTACTCTCTTGGCTTCTATTGAAGTTGATCAATTCTCAAGCCTACACTGTATATATTTAGTAAGCCCCAGTACTCCATTTAATGTGAGTAAAAGAACATCTTCAAAAAACGTTGAGTTAAAAAGGTGATGTCATAATAATTTCTAGCCAAACTCTCTCCTAATTATATAATGAGGAGAAAAGATGTGGCCAATAGTGATGGGCAAATCTGACCCTTTTCGCTTTGCCAAAAATTTGCGAAACGGTGAAAATGCAAGTCTATGGGCATCACAATTTTTTTTGACCCGCGTCAATTTTGGTTTCTCCAGTGAAACTTCCAGTGAAGTTTCACTTTCTCCAGTGAAACTTCAAAGCCACATTTACATGACAACAATTTGTCCAGATATCAGATTCAGATCAATGCAAAAAGACTTTTCCTAAAGTGCTACCCACTGTTGCATGATAGAGAGAAGTATGACTTAAAGCTAATTTCATATTCTATCAATACTGTATATCAAATATTTTTCCTTTAGGATATCATACAATTATATTAAGGTTTTAATTTAATTTAAATGATGATGTCAACAGAGCTACCTTATAGTGAAACACTAACACCGAAGATAATGTCCCCTTAGTCTGCACGTTTACATATTCTGAATCATCTGTAATACTGTAAGTAGAATATTTCTAGTCAAATATTTGTTTATTTTAACTTTGACGGCTCTCTGGCCCCAGTCATGAATAAGTAATACCTAAACGACACAGAAACCATGCACTTGATGCTGAACAAATAAGGGCTTGAATATGCAACAGACTAATGTCACCTTAACAACAAAAATGTTTGCATCGGGTATGGGATCTGTTATTGGAAAGCTCCAAATTATGGAAAGGCTGTCTCCCTTTGGCTCAGTTGTATCTAAATAATCCAATTTTTTACAAATTGATTTCCTTTTTCTCTGTAATAATAAAACAGTAGCTTGTACTTGATCCAAACTAAGATATAATTAATCCTTATTGGAAGCAAAACCAGCCTATTGGGTTTAAATTGTTTTTAAATTATTTTGTTAGTAAGGCATGAAGATCCAAATTACAGAAAAGATACTTTATCTCGGGAAAAAACTCAGGTCCCAAGCAATCTGGATAACCGGTCCCATACCTGTAATGGATAGTACTACATGGTGAATTATTTAAATTTTTTGGTGTTACTGGCCTTTTAAGTGCATAGCCACAAATGCATTCACTGAGCAACTTGATCATTTAGCTGTTATCTGCCAAAACCCTAGGGCATCACATCCAATGAGTCACTGACTTTATTGATGTACTAAAAACAGTAACTGCAGCAACACCTTAGAGATAAAAGAGGTTAATGGTCTTTTCCATGACAAAACCATGTGTTCAATCTACACATATCTGCCACACACACATATGTGCATGGAAAAGAAATCTTTTAGATGATGTTGAGAAAAGGCATGAGATCATACTTATTCACATATCAGCTTCAAAAGTCAGGCAAAGATTTAACTGTCACTTTTCTACAGTGATATAGACTTTTGTGAACTTTGTGGATACCACAGGATTTATTTCAAGGGACAAATGTAGCTTATGTATTAGTAGTTCTCATCTTCCAATCATATTCCCTTAAACAGATTGAAAAATGTGCATGCATAGATTATTGGGGGTAGATTCATCAAAGAGTGAAGTGAAGAGTGAAGTTCCGCCACTAGAGGGAAATTCCGCATGCTCTCCATTCATTTCTATGGGATTTTGAAAGGCGTATTTATCACTTCACCCATTGATAAATAGGCCTTTCAAAATCCCATAGAAATGAACTGAGAGCTGTGGAGTTTCTCTCTAGTGGAGGAACTTCACTCTTTGATGAATCTCCCCCTTGGGTTCTCAGAGCATTCCAACTCTGCTTATTTATATTCATACAAGTGACTGGGAGCTGCCATATTTCCCTTACAGGACATATTCAAAACCAATGCTGGCAAGAGCATTGCTGTTCTGCTGCTAAAGAGTCTATGGCATATTTTAAGTGCATGTATGACAATGCATACAGTAGGATATAAGTATAAATGCAAATGGCCACGCTACACCTTCCTGTATGTATTAATGACTTTTAAAGGGAAAATGAATGGAAGAGAAACAGATTTATAGATACTGTTAATCTTTTCATTTAACTGTGTGTTAATGAAAAAGACTCACAAAAATGCTTTCCCTGTCATTTCTGGGCTAAAAGTGGAGTAACATCTACGGAATGTGTTATACAGTAGGTTTGTACTGAACAGTATAATTCCTATTTAAAATGTAGCAAAACGGTGTAACTAAATTGGAACATGCATGGAAAAACCAGAATTCCTGAAATTGCCATAATGTACAGACTTAAAAGCCACAGCAAAAAGTTACAAAATGTTAGGTGGGAAAAAAAGACATTGCTTTCTGAAGTGGCAAAGACACAAGCTTTGTAATGCAGTCACAAAATGAATATTTTGTCTTAACATCAACTTCGACTAAAATTCATTTATCTTAAACTCAATTAAATGTCTGAATGATGCTTTTTTTTCATTTACGAACTGAAACATGTTAAAATCCTATCTTAATATAACATTTAATATCTACTGACCACCATGAACCCAATTCATATCTATACTTATACACATTAAAGCAAGTCAGGATTCTGTAAATACAATGCTCAAAGATCTCGTTTCAAATATTTTACAGACGGTAATCGCTTTACCTATGCACAATCCTATCTGCCACAATCACACAACGTATGCCTCTCGAGAAGAGGGGAAATTGGATTTCAAATCGTAAGACACACAGCGTAAGTCACGGCAAAGAATTTGTGCTTGCGTGTGACTTAAATGTGTTTTTCTGCTATTCAATGTGCAAAACCAGAAATGCTTGTAGTTGTCCAGGCTTTTCCTCTTAAAAGATTGCTTGTTCTTAACCCACACACACACTGCTCCTGGCAGTAAAAGAAAGGGGGTAAAATAAATCCACAGAAAAACAGGTTAAATACTGTATCTGTTATGGAAGATTTTTTTTCTGCAAATTGGAATAAAGAATAGAGTGTTCCAAAAAATGAAACAGAGGTAGAAAGTGTATAATGGTTTTCCTGACATTCTTATTTTCATAGTATAACTGTATTGAAGTTTGTGTATTCAACAGTCCTCAGATAAACAAAAAGACAAACAGATGATTGCACAGTGTGGTCAAAATATATCTAATGATAGCTGCAGTCTGTAACTAAATAAAGGTGCTTTTGGAGCGCCATCTAGAATCCCTGTACAGATGCTAATATTCCTGCTCCCAAAGATGCAGTTATATATTGTTGAATTTGCACTCTTGCCTACTTTTTACAGAATATAACTTTTTTTTTTTACAGCTATTGCAGTGAATAATATGGCAACATGACACATAGTTGATCGTATTTACTGTGGATTGTGTTGTACCCTAATATAAAATATACTGGGCACCTTCAGCAGACTGGCATGTTAGAAATATTTTGATAACAAGTGCAAATGATGAAGGCACTGTACCCTCTGCAATAGAAAGACAATATAAAACCCTCAGGATGTAAGGTAATAAAACCAGTTTGAGGGATGAACAATTTATATATTTTTATGCCCGTGTAATATTCCAGGATTCAGCATTAATGGTAGTATCTTTACTACTGTCCAGAAGGGACAGTAGTAAAGAACACATGGCTTTGATGACATAATGGCTTTTGATGACATAAGAAGTAAGTTGAGTAATTTGGCAAAAAAAAACCATGATACCCATGCTTGGCTGGTTCTCCAAGACTGGGTCTTATGTTTACAGCAGTGGAAAGTAAAAAAAAAAAATAGCCAGTATCGGGCTGCATTCTGAGAGATGTTGGCATGATACAGTAAAGTTTGTGGCACACTTACCTGATTGGTATGTGAGACTGGAGTGCTTGGTCTTGGATTGCAGTAACAGGAAGGGATAAATAATAATAATATACAAACACAATTTTGTTTTCAACAGCCTGTGCGGCCATATGCTGCATAGTTAACCCTTTACACTTGGCAAGGGATGACGCCCTTTCCAGTATGGAATAAGTTTATATGTATAAAGGCTTTGTGTGAAATTCTCACGGGAACATAAGGTGCAAAGAAAGTCTATATTCAATTTGGTGCAATTAGCTACCAAATGAAGAAATGTAAACGTGAATTGAATCATCATATTAAGAACTAAATGACACAAGGGTGAGGCATACAAAACAATGACACTTTCTGTCAATCTGTGCTTGAAATGTGTATTGCACAGTGTGATTCGTTCTTGCCTAGAAAGTGTGATGATGCTGAAGTGAATGCATTGTCAAACCACCTGCAAAGTAAGTCAGAGAAAGGCCTGTTGTTTTGTTATAGAGCAGGTTCCTTTCACATTTTCTCTACACCCATTAACAATGCTTAATTCTCCAAGCACTGAATAGATGTTATGTATCTGTCAAAAGCTAAGTCAAACATTCTGGTTTTGCAAAAATTGCTTGGTCATTGCTATGTCCACAGTAAGCCGTGATTATTGAGTGTAATGAGAATATTCCAATATCATTATACTCTTGCAGGGTGAAGTTTTATCATTTCATTGTCTCCACCTCACTACCTTTGATTCCAGAGGCAGATGCAGTCAAATTTCTTAGAAAGACAAAAAAGCCCCCCTGAAATGATTAGGGCTTTACAATTTCCCTTAAAAAAGGAACATGTGCATTTGGAATATTAAAAAATGAGCTGAGCATTGCAACCCACTAAACACATCTTCATCCTTCAGTAGACTTGTTGACTTTGGCTACGTACATTTGAGAAAACAAGGCAGTACAAACTATGCTCTCTAGTGGCCACTTTGCTTCAAGTCTTCTCTTCTTCGCATTCTGTGTCCTCTGAAAACCAGTTTTGTGAAAGGTACAGTTCGCTGACATGCTGTTTTTAAAACTTAATTCCCCAATAATGGTGATATTCAAAAACCACAGCAATAGGAGTCTAATATTCCAATAACCCTAATACACAGATCCAAGATACTATAAGACAGAATTCCGTAAAAAAAACCACATCTCCTTAGTTTAAGTTCTCACTTTGTCAGCACACAACATGTTTTTGCTCCAAACTGTACACTGTATGCTTTCATCTTTAAAAATTCCCTTATATATTTATGTATGTTGTAAATGTTCTTATATGTGTATTCCACTGACAAATTTAAAGCTAATCCACTGTGATTTCTATTTTATTAACACATATTCATGCCAGAGCAAGCACAGAAGATCTTACAGTCAAAACTGTGATGGGTCAAATCACACCACTACAAAAAGATATCTAATGTGTGCCACCAAAAATTGCGCAGCAGTTTCCATGGATTACACCGCTGTAGAAGCATGAACATTGAACTGCTACATTTCCTCTGAAAAGATGCAAAAAGGTGATATGTACAGCTGCTGAGCTTTTTCTTTTTACTAGTATACACTCCATATTCAGGTGAATGATGAATTGGGCCTTTTGGACCTTTTGATCATGCTAGGATGGAAGTCGGTGTGGCGTCGTGCATGTTTGGTCAAGTGATCGCTCCTCATGAACCTCTTCTCACAGAGTGGACATCGGAACTGCTTCTCACCTGTATGGGTTCTGTAGTGGCGAGTTAACTCATCGGAACGAGAAAACTTCTTAAGGCAGTCAGGCCATGTACAAGGAAAAGGGCGTTCACCTATGGGGGTAAAAAAGAATTACCTAAAAAAGAGAAAAGAAAACAGAACCAACTAGAAGGATATGTAAGCACTGGTATGCATTTATCTCTCATATTCCTGCCACTGCAGCTCAACCATCAACGTGAGTCCTTTGTGTTAGTGTGGATCCATTAATCCAAGATGGAAGGCTCTCATGTACTTAATTAAAATTCACAAGTACCCTTCAAACTTTACTTTTTCCCCCCATTATCATTTGCACAGGTAGAATTTGATTAAATAAATATTAATTACCAAACCTTCCATAAATATTGTTTTTCTGGGTACTTGTGGGTTTGGCGTCATTTAATGAAATATTTCAATGTTACATGACACTATAACATCATTACAGAAGAAAGACAAATATTAATAGGTTAGCATTACCAATGATAGATCTCAATGGCAGACTATTATAGGAATGAGTGAGGAGGTCACCCTCGTCCCATTGCCTAGAAAGAAACATTCACATTATAATTGACAAAATGAGAAAATCAAGAAACAATTCCTGATGGTTTATCAGTTATAGCTCATGGAACAGATATTAGATGAAAGTGACTGCACCTGATCCAGCAACAGGAACAAGTAGAACTCCCCTCATCTATGGGTCTGGCTTACTCAGTTACAGAACACTGTCATTATGTGCTGAAACTACTGTAACATTAAAGGAGACATATAGGATAAATGAAAAAAACTCAAAATTTTTAGGCAATAATCAGTAATATATGGTGCTGCTTTAACATGGTGCTAAAAATTAATAATATTTTTTAAAAGTAGCCCCTTTATTAGAGCTCCCTGTCAATGTTCTCTGGTCCCTGTCTGTGTTTCAAATGAGGGGTGGGTGTGTCCTAATGGTCCCTGCCAGAAGCACAGGAGGAAAAGAGAGCCAATCACAGCCCTGCAGTCACACAAGTACAGACAGGCTTCAGTTCCCTATCAGGTCCTGCTGATTGGTTCCTGTCCTACAGTGCAGTGAGCAGAGAGCCGCGGGCTCCCCTGCACAGCCTGGGAATTCAGGGAGCAGGAAGTGGAAGGGAGGGATTATTAGGGTTTTTTCAGAAAAATTCAATGAATCAGCCTGAAACACTACTTTATACAATTCCTCTATATCTAAAGGAGTATAACACACTGGCACATTCTTATTTTTAACAATAGGTCTCCTTTAAATGCCTGGACAACAGAGTTTTAACATTCAGGAATCGTAGTGCCATGAAATGCTGGGGTCACGGTTGTCATGAAATGCTGAGGTAATCTTTGCATTAAATGTTGCAGGTCACTGTGTCATATAATTCTGGGGCCATTGTACCATGAAATGCAAATAGGCTGTGTAGTTTACTATACAAAAAGTCCAACGTGTTTTGGCCATCACAAGCTGTCATCGGGTGCAAAGTTTCATAAAAAAATGAAGCAGGCCTTGTTTTCTTTTTTAATAAAATGGAGCCCCCGTTGATACCCTCTGATGGCTAAAATACATTTTTTCTGTATAATAGGCTACTGTTTTATACTTTAGAGTGCCCTGCTATATTTTATTTATTTTGTTAATGATGGATATTTCCAGGTAATATTGTAAGCGGTGAGCACCAACTACAAAGCGGTTTTGTGTGCTACTACTTTTTTTCGTGTCATGAAATTCAGGAGCCACTGTGTCACATATTGCTGGTCAAATTGTACCATGAAATGCAGAACTCACTGCACCATATAAAGATAGGGCCACTGTGCCATAAACTGATGGGACTACTGAATAACATATTAATGCCAAGGCCATTTTGTCGTGAAATACTTGTACCTTGTTCAATGAAACGCTAAAGCCACTGTGTCATAGAATGGTGTCATGAAATGCTTAGACTGTTGTGCCATGAAATACTGGGGTAACTGTACCATAAATGCAGGACATGAACGTTGGCACCACAGTTATATATAATGCCTGGCCTTATGTCATGCATATACAATGCTGGGGCCACTGTGTGATAGGGAGTCAAAATGTTGTGGATCACACTGGCTAGGGCTTTCTTAGAGTCACTGACACCTTTAATAATGATGGGAATCATTGTTATTTTTGTTTCTGGCACAGTATATATTTATGTTTCAGACAGGAGAAATATTTTTGTAGTAAAGTCACATATAGGTTCAAAAGCGGGTGCGGTCTGTCCACAAATGTAGGCTATAAAAATGTTTGCACTGGTATATACTGCAGAGACATGTAGTATTACAGGAGCCACAGTGTCATAAAATGCTAAGCCCTCTGTTTCATGGAATGCAGGGACCACTATGTTATAAAATGCTGCAACTACTGCATCAGGAAAAGCTGGCACCAATAAACATGAACTCAATAAACTATGTCATAAACTAGAGCTACAGTGCCATGAAATGCTTCGAAATGTGCTGCGAAATGCTAAGGCATAAAATTCTGGGACCACTTTGTCATGAAATAATGGTGCCATTGCATCATATATCTCAGGGGTCACAGAAGTATAAAAAACTGGGGTTATTGTGCCCCAAAATGTAAAATGTTTCTGTATCATTAAATGATTGGGTCACTATGTCATACAATGCTTAAGTAGCTGTGTCATGTAATGCTGGGGCAACTGTGTCATAAAATGCTGATATCACTATAACATATAATAATGGGGCTGGTATTATAAAATGCAGGGGCCACTGTGTTATGGGTGAACGATCCAGCTTGCACTGGAGCGGGGCCCCACAGTCAGGGCCGGTTTTAAGCACATTGGACCAATTTGGCCCAATTGGGCCCCGCACTTATGGGGGCCCCGCTCCAGTGCAAGCTCTGATTCCTATTCCCTTAATTCCCCAGTTGCCCAGCCTACCCCCATCCCCAACTGGAAGCCATCACTTGGACAGAGGGGAAAGCAGGCACTATTTGCCCATCCAGCTCTTTGACCCTGCAACAGACAGCAAAGTTCCTTCTAGGGGGCCCCACCAAAATGGTTCCAATTGGGCCCCGCACTTGGTACGGCCGGCCCTGCCCACAGTGTGGGATATGCTGATAAAGGAAACCTACTGGCCATTCTCAGCAATGATTTCAAAACCGATTTCCAGACAACTTTGCATTTCTTTGCAGATGCACTGATTTCCTCTTCAAGCAAAGAGAATATGGGGTGGGCAGCTTAGAAATCGAGTGCATCCGGTATCCCAGGGAACTGCTGCTATCAGGAAAATAGAGTAATACAGTTTATTTTAATTATCACCAGTGAAAAAGTTTTTAATTAGCAAAACCATCACAGACAAAAGAAATGGACCATTGCCCTTTTGCTTCTGAACTATCTGGTCATGCACAGAGTCCTCCTTAAAATGTTTCACTCATCTATGATTATTCTGCAGTTTGCAGAATCTCTTAAGAGTCATCTTTCTTTTGTGCATTACAGCTGCTCATAACCTCTCTACTGCAAGAGTGGTACAAGTTACTAAGCATGGACATATTTTTCCATGGGCACACCCAAAGCTTTATGACTGTGTCGTAGCTGCTAGCAAGAAACTCAGCATCAAAGAGGAACGCTGTGCTTTATTTCCAAAGCAAGCTGCTGTCAGAAATCAGGAATCCACTAATATATTTAGTTATGGGCTCTGGAAGAAACAGCAGAAAGAACCCTTTACAAAAGGACCTGCTCTGGCAGGGACAGGGGTTAACTGCACAGGCACAAAGCTGATTATAATGCAGACAACAAGGAGTCTGGTTTTCCATACAGAAAGAAATACTGATTTTGTTCTGTCACACCATCGTTATTCACCACCACACCCTTAATCCCAGAGATATCATATGTGGCATGCCCCAACAGAAGGTGATTCATGGGCTGCTGTGGAACTGGCATTATACCACTGATTTAAATAGTGGTGGGACACAATGCTTCTCACAGCTCAAGGCTAAGCATCCATCCTCATCACAGGCAAAGGTGCTTCGAACCTTCCCTTTCATGTATTTATACACATCTGATTTAACCACAATAAATACGTTCTGCCAAGGCTATCCGATTGTGCTTTCTCTATGGATCGCTGTGTCTCTGTGTCGTACAGTGCGCTGTCTGCAGGCAGACGGTGGAACAGCAGAGAAACAGTATCCATGCGAGGTCTCAGCAGCAGAGGTAAAATGAGGTCAGCTGCTTGCTATGTTAGTGCGGAAGGAGATAATGAAGAATGCTATTAGATAGGTGAAAGAGCTTGCTGGCTTTTAAACAAACGAGCAAAAAAATGCAATAAAAAGATGACGCAGACCCAATCTAGACCATACACAGCCTCTGATGATGCCTTTGAGAACGAGGAAGTACATGTTTACAAAACTATAGCATGGGTGAAAGATCTTTTTTTTTTTAATGGCTAGACACCAAAGCATCAATTGTGTGTGAAACAGAAACCTGCCACAGAGATGACTC
The DNA here is from genome assembly GCA_024363595.1 of Xenopus borealis. NCBI lineage: Eukaryota > Metazoa > Chordata > Amphibia > Anura > Pipidae > Xenopus > Xenopus borealis. The sequence continues at coordinate 140,497,560 of CM044431.1, forward strand.
TTCCTCCATTGCCGTTCTTCATGGAAGATCACATATGTGGTAGCTACTCAAGAGCACTCTGCTCAGTGAATGGAAAGCCAAGTTAGGTGCACACAACTCTTACGTGACATCATATTACAAACCATGAGCAAGGGGTAGCCAACCACTGGTTGGACCTGTTACAAATATAGGCGTTGCCAGTGGGCGTATCTTCATCTACGGGAACTACCCCCATCAGTCTCAACAAAACGTCGCTACAACCAAGTTTCTAAAAACAGCATACAAGATTGAATGGTACCCAGACTCCTTCATTCAAGTCTCAGGGCTACTCACTGCACAACCTACCGGCACCACAAGTTGGCACACGGAGGCTTTTAAACCTCAAATG
>CM044431.1:140560612-140575970 GCA_024363595.1 Xenopus borealis
ATTATTTGGCAATAGCTGGGGGGATTTATTTAAACTTAAAACTTTAAACTTAAAACAGGGCAGTGATCAAATGTTCTGTATATTCACTAGAATATCTCTATATATTGCTCACATATAATTAAAGGGACTACATTTGCCAAGTTGCCCTTTTTAAAAACAAGCATCTTTCAGTTTTCAATAGATTTGATTGGCATTTATGAACATAACAATTTTAATAACATTGTAGATTGAAGACAAACAAGGTCTTATTACAATTATTACAATGCAATTCTGAAAAAAAAACAGTAGAGTAATAATAAATTCTCAAATATATAAACTGCAAAGGAAAACGAAATAGAACGAAACAAAGCATTGCCATGGTGTTCAAAATTACTCTTGAAATGAATAATTGCTCAAAAACAAACATCTTATTGGTTTCCGTGGGTTTCTGCACCTCGGCAAATGTAGTGTCTGTTATTATATGGTTATATGAGGCTAAAATACAGATTTGAGTGAACCCCTGTGAGACCTGCTCACCATGGTGATGAAAATGGACATGTAGTTTGTATGAAATCTCTATGCTACTTGTACTTATACACTAGGCAGATTTTCTTCTCTTCCTAGCAAAGTTGTATCTCTTCATTGGCAGAATCAACACAGCAAAAGTTGTATAGAGCAATCTATGTTCCTAGATCCTTCGCTTCTAACTTTATTTTATCTTTCCAGCAAATGGTTGGTCAAGGACAGGCTTATGTTTATTTATTTTTTGTTACATTGGATTTTTTAAGTCGTAGTCTGTTGAACCCTTTTGTCCTGCCAGCCGCAGAGTGTCCTTCAGTAGCCACTCTTCAAAAGCCCATTTACAAAACATCTTTACAAGAGCATTTTCAAGGGACACAGTCATCTCTAACTGAAAGATCATATCTCACTAATGAATCCACCTCTCAGCGCTTCTTAGGGCAGAGTGCTGAAATGTCTGCTGTGTGCCAATGTTTCTGTATTATGCAATATTATAATGAAACAGAATTGCACATGCAAAATCAGGAAATTCTCTCAAGCTCTGCTTTTTATTTGAGACATGCAATCACAATGTTTTGGTTTTGTCATACCACCACATCAGGTGATGTCGCAATCATTCACTTTTATAAATTAAAGCACCCTCTGCAGGCAAAGGCTGAGGCTTCTGTGCTTTGCATGGTTCAGAAACAACTAGAAATTATAAATAAATATATATATATATTTTTTTTTTTTATTTACTTTACAGTTTGTATTAAAAGGGACACCATATGTATGCAACACAGATCAAGCTATTACAATGGATAAGAATTTGTATCTAAGATGTCTATACAAAGGTAAATTTAAAGGGATGCAGTCCTAGAAAACATATTTTTTTCAAGGCACATCAGTTAATAGTGCTGTTCCAGCAGAATCCTGCATTGAAATCCATTTCTCAATTGGAAATCACGAAAGGAGCCACAATTGGAGTCCTGAAGCCACAAGTTCAGTTCATTACTGAACACCAATGAGTGCTTTTTTATTTAATTAAACCCCTGGCCATCAATGTATTATTTTAATACTGATTAGGCCCCTGCTACCAATATTTAAAAAAAAATATTCTCTGGGGCCCTGACGCCAATTTTTTTTAACTTAAAGGGGAGCCCTGATCACCAATATTTTTTTTAACTTTTAGGTGGGCCCTGACCACCAATTTAAAAATAAAAAACTTTTATGGGGAGCCCTGGCGCCACAGTTTTTTGAACGTATAATGGGGCCCTGACCATCAATAGCTTTTGATAATGTGTGTGGGGGGGTGTTTACCTTTTCTAGCACTGATGTCTGTGTGGTCTTTTAACTGTTATGTGGAGTGGGTGGGATCTTTGGTGGTGATTGGGGCTAGGGTGGGCAGGGAAAATTCTGTTGTAAGGGGCTCTATGATTTCTAATGGCCACCCTGTGGTCCTCACCCGGAAGCCTCTGTTTACTGTTGTTGTGATCCATTGTTTGACCGCTTTATCATCTTGATATCCTCCACCTCGAGGGAAAATAGAAAAAGGGTTTTTCCTGTAGCTCTTCTAAGGTAACTGGCAAATTCAGCTTAAACATCTTAATAATGAGGATTGTAATTACCCAGATATTGACTGGTGTAGGGCTATTGCCAACACCACTTCCTTACTATATAAGCATTTGTTGCAGGACAGATTAGTTCAAAATACTGCTAATTTGGATCTACTGGTCTTCAACAACACGGGAAAAGTTGACTGCAATGTTGTCTCATTTAATGTATCTTACAAAAAACAAGTGTACATGACTAGTGACAAACTTAAATTTTTGGCAGGCGTGCATGTGCAGCAAAGTTTTGCTATTGGAACATTTTTTTTCTGAAACCACAATAAATTTCAATGCAAAAAATGTTCACCACAAAAAGACGCCTGTGAAAAACATTGTTCAAAAACTGCATAAAAAAAAAAACCCACTGACTTCACTGTTTACAACACAAGACCTTAAACTTTAGGAAATGTATTTAAATTTGGGGTAAGAATGTGCTAGTTTTTGTACTGTTAAGGAGTGATTTGGCCCATTCTTTCTGGAAATTTTGCTCTAGGTTGTCAGGTTAGTTGGATAACACTTATGCACCACAATTTTCAAAAAGAGACAAATAGTAAATTGAGATGAGAATTTAACTAGGACATTGTAGGATGGTAATTCTTTTTGCTCTTAAAGGAGAATTCAACCCTTTACAAAAAAAAACCCTACCCCCCCACCCCACATAGACCCTCCTCCCCCCAGCCTAGCTACCCACCCATGGAAATGCCGCTAATGTTTTACTTACCCCTCGGTGCAGATTCATGTATCACAGTTCACCACAGACATCTTCCGGGTCTTCATGTCTTCCACAGGAGCTTTGGAAGTTTCTGTCCAATTTTGCACATTCGCAGTTGTCACAAACAGGTAAATTGCTCAAACTGCACATGCGCCAATACTCTGATCTCCGTCACAACTTACCAAAGACCCGGAAGATGACTGTGGTGAACTGCGATCCCTGAATCTGGTAAGTAAACCTTAGGGGAATTTCCATGAGGGGGGAAGTTAAAAATAAAGGGTTGAATTGGCCTTTTAAGCCTTTTCAATGTTTTTTCCCTTGTGTTTGTGGTTCATTGTTGTGCCCAGAGAGGCATTTTCGTCCAATCTTCAGGCTTTCCAACAGTCCTGTTTTCCTGTTTTTAATGTAAATTTTTAGTTCTTCCTGATGTAAAGCAGACATACACCAGGAAGCAGCAAGCACAGCAAGGAATTTGTGGTTGTCGATGACGCAAAACTATTTGAAAATTTGATAGAATATTCGAATCCTTCATGTGAATTAATGTGAATTTAGTAAATCTGCCCCTAAGTGTCGCTGAGTCAATGAGATGACATATATGTATATAAATATAAGGTTATGCACTTGGGTTATAAAAAAATATGCAGTCTACTTATGTATAACCTTCATGGGGCTAATATAAGTGAGTCCTTGATGAAGGAGGACATAAGAGTACTTATGAATAAGAAACTTTGCTGTAACAAGCAATGCCAACCACCAGCAGCAAATTTGGCGAAAAATTCTCGAAACGTTTTTTGTTACGCCAGCGAATTTTCGCTGGCGTTTTGCGAATTTATTATTTATGAGGGAATTTGCAGCGAAATTGTGCCTGGTGAATAAATTCGCCCATCACTATACTGAACCAAATCAAAACCCTACTTTGCATATTCAATTTGAGTAAAATCTGTCTAGTGGTTTGATGCCACATAGTGAATTTTTAGTATGTCATAGAATGGCCTACTCTTAGCAATGTCTCAGTTGGTCTTAATTATTTATTATTAATAAATGTAATTATTAATTATTTTATTATTAAGCTTTTTAATTGTTGTTCTAAGAAGAAGGGGCCACTGACTCCATCAGCCAAACAGCTATTGGTCTGTGAGGCTACAGTCTTATGGTATGGAATTCGTTATCTAGTAAACTGTTATCCTGAAAGCTCCAAATTACGGAAAGGCCGTCTGCAATAGACTCCATTCTATCCAAATAATCAGAATGTCTAAAAATGATTTTTCTTTTTTTCTGTAATAATAAAACAGTACCTTGTACTTGATCCAAACTAAAATTTAATTACTCCTTATTGGAAGCAAGATCAGCCTATTGGTGTTCGTTTCTTTCTTTTTGTTATGTTTATTGTTCTTGTCTCTATCTACTGAGTGTAACCAACCCACTGTTGGAAATTAATGTTGTGCATCAAATAATCTTCCATATTGCACTTGTTAGGCATTGCAGTTAAAATATTGTAGGTAAATATTCAAATCCACTCTGCTTCTGTAAGGCAAGGGGCTCATTGGGTTTCTTCAGACCATGGCTCTTTGGCTTCTGGTGAATTATAATCCATATAGTCCTTTACCTTATAAGGAAGGAATACATGAGATGTACATATACAAATATGATATTCAGAGAGTATGATGGGAATGCAAGCTAAACAAGCTGTTAATTGGAGCAATAAATGCATAGCTCTTTGGTGTTGTGCTGCCAACCATATCCCATCTATTGCAAAATCAACCTTTTTTTTTTTTGCAAGAGTCATTTACATGTGGAAATATAATTGGAAGGTGGTGTGGGCAAATGCAAATTTGCTAGTAGCAATGTTTGTTATAGTGGTAATATAGGCCATTTAGCAGTGAGACAATGATGCCCCAAGATTTAAATCCTGTGTTAATTAGGCTGTGTTTGTCTCCCTTGCAGTATTACAATATTAATAAGAGAATTCTTGGCTTCTTCACTGTATAGTCATGTTTAATCTAGCATGAAGTTAAAGTGCCATACATTTGACTCCAATCTTGTCGAAAACATAGCTACACAGATAATTACTATGAACAAAACATATGTTTTAAGAATTTTGCTAAATTCCTCTTAAATAATCCAGATTACACAAAGACATCTAGTTTTTAAAGTATTATTATCTTTAGCAGATTCAGCTGGTTTATGAAATTGTTGACTGTAAATTAATACAGAACTTCTAAGGCAGCAGATGCATCATGGGTAGTGAAGGCTCAAGCTGTGATTAAACTGTTATGTTAAGTAGCTCAGTGTTCAAATATTCATATGCATATTATCAGATGCACAGTCTTCAAAACAACAGCAACTGTTAAGGACTTTATAACATTATAATTAATAACATAAAGATAATGCCACACCCGAAGAGTCTTGTACACTTCCTAGGTGAGCTTCTAGGACATGAATGATAAAATTGAAAAAACCTTGGCCCAGATTCAATTCATTAATGGAAAACATAGCTGCTAAATCAGTTGGATATTTTCCCCATAGGCTACAGTGTAGTTTTCACATAATAAAATGAGATGCTTTTCTGGTTGTTTTTATTTTAATTGATCAAGCAGACACGCTAATCCACATGAAGGTAGGGCCCTTTGTCTGATCCTATTTTTACTCTGTAACCCTTGTTTGTTTATACATTAATGTAAAGTGCTGTTTGCTCTATATAAATAATTGCTAAAGGTGATGATAAATGTGCTTATATTTAACCTGCACTATTTTCTGTTGGGCACTCTACCTCTAACATCTTCTTACTTGACTTCAGGACTTTAGTGCTCAACAAATGGAGGGCACACTATTCTATTGTCAGAGACAGGGCCATGTACCATGTGATTTAACACATGAGAACTCCTGTAATATCTATAGCAAAATCTGGAGTTTCATTTTAAAGAAAATGTTTTTATTTTCACACTGAAATTAACCTTAGACTGATTGACCAGGGTATCACAATAATTGTGATAGTGTAGCTTGAAAAGTGCCACTGAATCTATGCCCAGTGAAAGGCTAATGCATTGCTTAAGCACAATTATCATATTGCGGTTAAGCAAATGTAACATTTTGTGCTGTAGTGCTCATTTACACATTCACAGAGCATTCTTTACTGTCTGCAGAACAGGAACACTTTCCAATTATAAGAGCTTGTAAACCTGATTAAAAGCCAACCGCATTCTGCTAGGTAAATATTTTTCAGTATTCTCTGGCCTAATGTCCTGCATTATCATATGCATTTGTAAGCTCACAGAGTTCCTTAGGTGACATTATATTTTTGTTACCTCATATGACTTGTTTTTAATGACAAAAGTGACTCACGAGTGCAATCAAATTCCTGTTTCCAACACTAACAAGACTAACATATCACAAAAGCAGCAGCAGTGCCAAAAAGGAACAACGCACAAATCTTCCCAAACAATAAATCATAAAGAGCATCATGGAGTTCAAGCAGTTCCTTTACAGAAGAGATGTACAAACCTCAAAACAATGCCAGGCTAATCTAAGCAGTACCTTAAAGACTTTGGGGAAGATTTATTATTGATTAATCTAGGCAATCCCCAACCAGCAGTTCCACCTATTTTATGATTTAAATGACACTGGGGATCTTGGGGACAACATTTTGTGAGTAAACCTCTCCTTGTGAGTGAGTGAGTGCAGGTTTAAGCAGTAAATTAATAATAGTGGTCATATTACTAGAACCATCAGTTGACATGCTCAGAGATTATATTAGTAATATGCAGTGAATTTAATTCTGCCCTGTAAGTAGTTGTATGGATGTGCAATAACTAACCTAACACTAAATTCAATGGAGGTGCACACTGTCAGTTGTTAATCTTTGAATTAGAAGGCTTTTAGTATGCAATTCCCCTGGATACTCCGTCCTTTTATCCATAAATCGTGTAACTATATCAAAGAAGATGGGAAAACATACAGCAGGCAGAATAACTGCTAATAAGCTTTTATTTTATGTCCACACAACATGTTTCTGGCTACAAAGGCTCTTTCTCAAGTATGTACAGGTGAGTGAAAACAGAACATTTAAAGTTCAACAACAGAATTCCACACCCCCCAGTTCAAAAGTGAAAACACTTAACCCTTGCTGGTACTGTCTCTGCATGTCCATAAGTGCAGTATACTGTATATGAAACCATATTGTGAGTCCAAATAGGAATCCAAATTCAAAACTGGGCCTCCATGGCAAGTGATCTAAAAAGAAATTCATACAATTGTACCTTGGGGTAAAGGAAATTAAAGTTTAGTTTAGGGCAGGGATGTCCAACTGACAGCCCGCAGACTCCCCTTGTTTGGCCCTCCACATGAAAGTCTGCTGTGTCTTCTTACCATGTGTACACTTTAAAAGGTATCACTAAAGAGATTAACCGATCCCTGCATTGTTTAAACCTCAAATTCAAACTAATCCCCTGTATGGTTCACACTTGTAACACCTCTGTTGTTCACACACCTAAAGCCATGTCGGGACATTCCACACACGGTCCAGAAATCGGACGAATCAAGGCTTTGTATCATTATATCTGTATAACTATGACCAGCTATAGAGTGTTCCTGATGGGTTTCCCGGTCTCCTGCTCTGTTCTGCCTTCCATATGCTCCCTATGTGTGCCCTACTTTACCTGCTCTATGCTCCCTGTGTGTCATACTCTCTCTGCCCCATGCTCCCTTTGTGTGCAATACTCTGCCTTCCCTAAGCTCCCTGGGTGTGCCAAACTCGGCCTGCCCTAATGTCCTTGGGTGTGCCATTCTCTGTGTGTGCCACACTCTGCCAGCTTGGGCCATATTATGCCTTCCCTATGCTCCATGTGTGTGCCATACCAAACTGTGTGGGCCCTGCTCTGCCTGTGGAACATACACCTGGTATTTGTTCTGGGGGTACGTTAACACAATTTCTCTTATGTGTACCCGCTCCACGGCTCTAGCCAGAAGATTTTCAAGAGACTCACATTGTTTAATATTGATGCGGCTTTATTAAACACACCATGTGAACAATAGACAGTGGGTTGGTGAGAAGACTACGCGTTTCGTGCCCTAACTCTCCTGGTACTTCATCAAGGTGAGCACCAACCATTTGGTTTTTTGGTGTGCTATTAATGTGGACATGGTCTTGTGGTAACATAGGTCTAAAAACAGGGAGTGGCTAACACTGGCTTCCATTATCAGCCCTCCACCATGTAGACCAGAAAAATTCGAACCCTCAGTACCATAGAAGTTGGACAGCACTGGCTGTTTAGCTGTCCATATGCCCCTTACTTCTTGATGATTGCCTGATAAAGCTATATGTCTGGAATAGGCAGAAAATACTTAGGTCAAGGTCACACAATATTTGCATTGTGTTTTTAAAAACATGCAGCCGAGCATAAATAAGCACAAAATGAAACCCAATTGAAAATAATGGAAAATGCACGATATGGTGGGCTTGGAAGCCAACATCCCCCAGGTTTGGAAATACACTTTGCTGAAATACGCTCCATATTTTCAATATGGTGGGCAATCTCTCTTTAGAGGGATTTCGAATATATACATTTGCGGCATTGTATGCGGTGATGTAATTGCGTTGCATATTAATTACATTTTGCATGTAAATTTCCGCTTGGCTTTTTTACAAAATTTTATTAAAATGCCTCACTTGATCCTGCCCTTAGACACAATTTCCATGTAGTCACTTTGTACCTAGCTAAAACCCCTGCAAAATTATTTTGCACATATATAACCTGTTTGCAGGTCAAGACTACAATTCCCGTAGACACTCCCCTTCCAGTCCTCACTATGGGTGTTTGCAAACAAAAAATAACAAATAGCATTGCCTCAGGTTACTTTATGCAAAGTAGGATGAAAGGGTTTATGTGTATGTTTGCAATGTTAGCATGACCTTCAGTTAGTTTGCTTACATTGGACAGAAGCTAACGATTAACTAAATATATAGGCTGCAGGAATTAATGTTATTCTAGCATTGTAGATACATGTATGCAGATACAAAGCAAGCCCCTAGGCTGGCAGTTGAAATTATTATTATTAATATTTGAAAACGCTGGATACAGCAGGCTTAACAGGATTCCTCAAGCTTCTGAAAATAGAACTTTTACGTAAGTGTTTAAGATCAAACACACACTTTTTTGTCGCATCATCATTTTTATAATGGAAACTGCATTCCTACAGAAAGTGGGACAAAAGACATACGCTGCCTGATGTGAGACTTATTCCAGAGTCGGCAGTGGTGAATATCCAAGGGGAAACAAAACATACACAAGCTTCTGGAAAATGTAAATTCCACATAGATGCATAGAGTTTAAAGGCCTAAGTAATAAGGGCTTGTTATTTTAGCATATGTACACTGTGTTCATAAGCTACAAGGTCCAACATGTCCACAGACTGACTTTCCTGAAGGTTGAAAATTGAAGGGATTCTGTTATGATTTTTTATATTGTAATGCTATAGGGGAATGTAAGTATGCAGAAACACAAGATGCATGTTTGCACCCATTTCTGTGCCTCATGATGCTCCTTCCATTGATGAATGAGCTGAACCTATTGCATTAGTGTAAATAAGCTTCTCAACAGCAGCAATGATGCAGGTTCAAACTTGTCACAGGGGGTCACCATCTTGGAAACATGACACTCACATTCTCAGTGGGCTCTGAACAGCTGTTGAGAAACTAAGCTTAGGAGCTGTCACAAATTATGCAGCAGAAAATGAAGTTAGTAATTATCTGCATTAATTACTAATCAACATTATATTGTGACATTGATATTCTATGTGTATTGCATATTTTGAGTGACAGCAGCACAGAGCATGTGCAGTGAATCAGCAGAAAAGAAGATGGGGAGCTACTGGGGAATCTTTGGAGACAGAGATATTTACTACTAAAGGGATGTAGTTGACTTGAGCTGGTACAGAAGCACAAAACATAATGTACAACATTTTAAGCTTCTTTATTTAAGCTTTAGTTCTTTTTTAAAATGTTACCACAAGGGCATTCTCTAGTCAGAAACAGGATCTATAATTTGCAGGCCTTGCCATTATTTGCCATCACTTATATTTCACATACTTTGAAGATATATGATATTATAATCTGTTCTACAGCTTAAAACTGCATTTTCTTATAATGATTACATAGAATAATTTACATGCTTTTGTAACCTTTTACCTTCAGGGACAACAAGCATACTTCGATTTAGAACGTTCCCTCTGGCTACCAGGCCAAACTAAGACTGGGATATTACCATAATTTGCTGTTCGTTAAGTGTAGACAGATCCCAATGAGTACTATAATGTTCTGCACAGCCAAATAATACAAGGCACTCCTTGCTTACCATCGTGAATTTTGTTAGGAGTGTCACAGAAAAAGCACATGCTCAGTGTGATTTGAGCAGCTGTTGAGAAGCTAAGCTTAGAGGTCATCACAAATCATCAAGCAGAAAATGAGGTTTGTCTTTTACAGCAACTGATTATCAAATTCTGATGTATGCTGAACTGGTTTCTGAGCTGCTGTTTAAGAATCTGAATTCATTATTAATCAGCCTGACAGCAGCAAAGGGGATGCGGTTTGAATCAGCAGAAAAGAAGGTTGCTACCAGGAAAAGGTTCAGATGCACAGCTCGTCACTGCTAAAAAGCTGTGGCTGCCTGGGGCCGGTACCGAAACCCAAGCAAATTTCTTTTTACCTCCTAGCCAATTGTATAAACACATTTTGATAAACACAGGTTTGCAAAGAAATAACAATTTTATGTGCCAACAACCATCATATATAATGAAAGGCACTAGGTTTGCCCAATAAAATGTTTGCTATAAACCAGGTGACCAGTTGCTGCTTGCTAGATATAGGTTAATGCACCTGGGAAATTTTGTGTCTTTCCTTCACAAAACATTTGTAGTAACAGGAACAACATTTGTTGCAGATCCAGTAAGTAACCAATGGCAACAATTGGAATTTATTAGTCTTCTGCCGTTAGAAGAATATAGCACACATTTTAAAATCGCTATACCTGTAGCAAACATTGTACCTGTAATAACAGTCCTGTCACATAAACTTAATGTAAGAATAATCTATATTTAAGCAATCTTTTACCCAAACCTAATGGGTTTAAATGGCACGAATGTATTTTTCCCGAGGCTGCTACACTACAATCTAAATATAATTGGAAAAGAGGGAAAATTGTGAGTTGAAAATTTCCATGTCGACCAGTTCTGTACAAAGATTAATAGTTCTAACATATTAATATTGTGGTTTGTAGTGTCTCTACATCTGTGCTCTGACAAAATAGCTTGTGGGATATGCCAAGACTAGGGATCTGCAGCAATACAAGTTAAAGCCCTGTCAGCCAAATACCACTAAAGTGGTAAAATCATATCTAAAAATGGCAACATTTCATACAAAGGCACATTCTCTCTCTCTCTCTCTATGAGAAGAGTGCAGTCTAGCTGAACTGTAACACTATGTGGATTTTCTTTGAATAACATTTGTTTTTTTAACATTCTGTGTGTGACTGTTTCAATCTTTTCTTCAGGACTTGTAATGTCAATTCATCCTAAAAAAATGTGACTTTAATATTCACTTAAACACATTACTGAGACAGAACTAGTATTGACTGTATGACTGGAGTAGATGCAGACTAAAACCATGTCAAGGCAAACTTTTGTGACCTGTATGAATGACTCACCTTTATTCAAACATATAGCACTTACAATTTACTGAATCCATCAGCAACATCACTTGAATGAATTTGTTCTCTTCTGTATGTAAAATCGTTATAAGCGCTGTTAACAAACAAAAGAAAATGTCCTATATGCAAATACTAAACATCAAGCTGTACAGCACCATTCACCAAGTCAATTCTTAAAAACCTATATTCAATCAAAATAGAAATGACTGCAACAAATGCAACATACCAACCACAGAAGGGTGGAAATAGCTCTTCCTGGTATAGTTACATAGTTAAGCTTGGTTGAAAAAAGACTGAAGTTCTACTCCTGCCATTGGTCCCTAGTGTACATATATACCCATATTTATACTGACTTATATATACAATCACATATATAAACTATATATATATATATATTTATATAGTGAATAAAGTACCCCCTCTTGTAAATTATAAGAATATCATAAGTTACCGAGGAGTTTCATGACCATATAAAAACACGAGGCCGAAGGCCTCTAATATCCTCATATTTTGCAACTGGGGGTACTTTATTTATTATAACACACAAGTTTTGGTCAGTCATGTGACAGAAATGACATCAGAACTCACCGTTTATAACTGATGACATCAGAACTCACCGTTTATAAGGATATAATTTACAAGATATTCACAGCTTTTGTGTATTATATATATATATACCAATATCTGTTCTAATTTTAGCTCCACAACCTCACTGTCCTCACTGTGAAGAACCACCTACGCTGCTTCAAATGAAAGTTATCTTCCTTAATTCTAAGGGCAAGGCCAGACATGGCGTTTTTGCAGCGTTTTTACGTCGCGTTTTTTAAAAACGATCCGTCGGGTGTAAATATGCCACTGAAACCACACAATGCTTTTTTCATGCATTTTTCAGCACATAGGTTTCTTTTCCCAACATGCACTTTTCATTGTTCTCATTGAGAGTTTGGAAGCCAAAATACACTGCATATTTTTGCAAAGCGTGGTTTCAAACGTGCAGACCCCATAGAGTCTATCGACTTGGTAGTTTCTTGACGTATTGGCGTTTCTGATAAAAAATGCCAATACTGGCGTCCTGTGGCGGATTTCAGCTTGCAAGCGCACTGTGTGAATTGCCATAGTGCGTTATCCATTAGTTTCAGTGGTTGTGCATTTTATGGGTATTTATGCCGTATGGAGCGTTTTTGAAAACATGACGTAAAAATGCCTCAAAAACGCCATGTGTGGCCTTGCCCTAAAGGGGTGGTCTCTGATGTGTTGATGCTTTTTATGGGAAAAAAAGATCATCCACTTTCTCTCTATAATGTAAATAACTGTAAAGAGCGATCATGTCTCCTCACAAGCGTCTTTTTTCCCCAGAGAAAACAACCACAAACTTTACAGTCAGTCTTCATAATTTAAATCTTCCATCCCTCTAACCACTTTAGTTGCACTTCTCTGCACTCTCTCCAGCTCATTTACATCCCTCTTAAGGACTGGAGTCCAAAACTGCACTGCATACTCCAGATGAGGCCTTACCAGGGACCTATAAGGGGGTATAATTATATTTTCATCCCTCGAATTAAGGTCCTTTTGTATGCAAGACAGAACTTTATTTGCTTTAGTATCTGCAGAATGACACTGCCTGGAATTAAACAACTTGTTCATTCTCAATTAGGAATACACTGCCATTTCATGTATAACTTCCATGTATATGATTTTTGCCAAAATCAAAGTTACCTTGCACTGAACCTCATGTTCCAGGCCAATATTCCTTAAAGGGCAAGTCAACCCCAAAATAAAAATTTGCCAAATATAAGAAAACAGCTGCCAATTTGGGCGTGTCAGCATCCAATTCAGGCTCCTCTGTGTCCAATTTGGGAGCCTTTGCATTCAATTTGGGTGCGCCAGTGTCCAATTTGGTGCTCCAGCGTCCAATTCAATGCACCTCATTAACTTTGGGCCCCAGTTCAGAACTGTTCGTGGCCCAGAGGTTGGGAACCCCTGTGTTAATCAGCTGCCTTGTCTTACATTGTATCAACAGTCTGAGCCACCAGGGCAGAGAATAGAAAGGGACAGACAAACACTGCTTTCAACAGCAAAACATATACAAATAACTTAAAAACTATAGAAAATGTGTAATGAATGTATATTACAAAGTTGCTTAGAATTATGTTTTCTTTTAGTGGGCACATTATTTTTGGGGTAGACATTCCCTTTACTCAAAGTATACTCAAAGATCTGTTATACATAAAACCACCCTGGCACTAAATTATAATGTTGTGATTTGTAAAGTTGTCAAGTATCTTATCCCTTATTACTCCTTCCAAAAACTTTCCTACCACTGATGTCAGACTAACCGGCCTATAGTTTTCTTGCTGAGAGATTTTCTTTTTGAATTGTGGCATCATATTAGCAATTTACCAGTCTCTCTGCACCATGCCAGACCTCAAAGTATCCAAAATAAAAAAGGTTTGTCAAGTAAAGAGGTTTGGCAATCACAGAGCTCAACTTGTTTAGTACACTGGGATGAATACGAGCCAGTCCCAGACTTGTGTTTACCTTTAGGTGTATGAATCTCTCTTGAGTTTTCCTCCTGAGTGACCCATGCATAAGTAGTTTTATTAGTATTGTTAAAAAGGATGCCTTCATTAGCTGGTTCCTTTGTTTTGTAGACAGACAAATAATAACAGTTTAGAATCTCAGCTTTTTCCCTGTTCTCATCAATCAACTGACCCCACTTCTGATTATAAGGGTCCCACCACTTCCTTCTTCTTTTTTTTACTATTTACATATTTAAAAAAACATTTTGGATTAATTTTACTCCTCACGGCAATACCCTTTTCTATCGCTATTTTATATTGTCTTTTAGCTTTGTTTGCAAGCTATGTTAGCCTCATTGTAAGTGGATCAAAGTAATTCTCTTATTTTAACCCACCATAAGAGAATGCGTTCTTGGCTCCAAAAATAATGAATGCATATTATTAATTGTTTATCTTGCTCTAGAAAATAAAAATGGGTACACTGTAGGGATCATTTATGAGTGCAAGTGAAGTGTGCAAAGTGCACATTTGGACTAGGTCGGATGACCATGCCATTTTCTACCCATAATGCAGCGTCTTAAAATAATTTCAAAGGGAAGTAGAGCCCATCACAATTGCTCCTGATGCTTCCAAACAAATACAATAGTGCTTGTGTGTAGAATAATATCAATGCAAGTTGTTACTAAAATATTCATAGCATTTTGGTGTGTATAGTAATCATGTCTCATGAACAAATCGGCTTTTTTTTTATAATGTATATGTACTTTATGTGACGTTTTGTAGGTGCCTTTGCATAAGAATATAATTAGCATCTCTTAAAAAAAGTACTTTAACAATTTTTTGGCAACAAGTATAGCAGCCTTTTATCATGCCTATATGTATTACAAAAAGAACAAAATGGTTTTTCAGCAAAATATTATCCAAATGTCACTTTTTTAAAAATTCCTGGTAGAGTGTAATTATTGCCAAGTTAACATCTGAGCCAAGTAGTATGAAAAGGCAAATCATGTGATAAGTCAGCATAACATAGACCAGTTGCTCAAAAGAAAGAAGTCAGCACAGTCAAACAAGCAGCTGTTTGCCCCTTTTAGATAGTACAAACATTTCTAGGAAACATTCACATGAATCATATTACTTCTTTGGATGAAGGAAAATAAAACAGAGATATCATAACTAAGGATTTATCGGCATTGATATGGATGTGAACCCTAGTTCTTCCCTGCCATAACAACTTGGTCTTTTATGAACTGGCTGCAGCAAAATCGTGTCAGGAATGTATTTGTTATTGTAATAATTTAACAGGCAGAAGTGACCGCTCAGAGCCCACTCTGTTTTTCTGCT
>CM044431.1:140577447-140613980 GCA_024363595.1 Xenopus borealis
TGTTGTGCGGGGCCCCGTGATTTCTAATGGCGGCCCTGAATAACCTACAGTAAGGTCATAGCCAAATTGGTATCAATGGTGGCATTCACAAGATAGCTAGGGATGTGTATATTGATATACACATTTGTGAATGCCCGGGTTATGTGCTACTGGTTTCAGAGTGGGATGCATTTTTGAGACCTGGATCAACTGCAACAGATTGCATGGGAGTAGAGACACATTGTTTAGCCCAATACTAAAAAATTTAACTAGTTAAAGTTCCCACAACTATGCTGCAAATGGGGAACATTTTTTAACATGCCCTTAACTAGGACTGCAGGTCTATATTAGACACTGGGCTTTGGTAAATGCCAATATCATGTTAAGCTGACACTAAATTTAATTATCAGTGGTACAGGGGACAATGTAGTTCTGCTTCACAATTTTAGCTAATTTGGACCTTATTAATTCTTCTTCCTGCAGAATAAAATAAATGCTTTTCTGTATTATGAAAAAACTAGCTCATGTATGTGATAAAAAAGCCCCAGCCTTAATCATAATCCTTTAAAAAAATGATCTAAGATAAAAGTGCAAAATGCAGTGGATTTGAACTGTCTCTTTTTTTTTATTTCTCTTGCTTCCAGTTGACTATATACTATATTTATGTCTAATTCTTCCTTTTCCAACTTAAAAACCAGACTATATGTATTTAGCAGCACTCTTATAACTCTTATCTACTTTTATTTGTAGTTCACTTCCTTACCCCATTTGCTTAAAATTGTTCTGTTATTCTCAGCTTTTAGATTCCCAGTACTATGTAGGCCTAACTGGTATGCCAGCTACCTATAAAGCTCCTGCCTTTTTATGGTCTTGCTAAAATTTCCATTCTCTGAATGTAGGCCCTAATGTGGGGAACCCTAGCACTGCAAAGTGTTAAAATCATAGGAGGGAGATCAAAACATTATTGTTCTACTAACAGCAAGGACAGAACCACTGATTAACTCATTTTTTATTTATGCATTTTAGGCAATTGGAGTTGTCCACCTCCTAGCTTGGCATTCACCTGGCATGTGGTCAAGCTAATAAGAAGCTCTTTGTGCTTAGAAATGCCTTTAGATTCAGATTTTTTTTCTGATTTAAAGTATTGTGATAAAAATACCATACAGATCAGCATCATTAGCAAGCAGTCCATTGTTGCACTTAGAAAAGCACAGAGAATCTGTAACACACGACATATGGGTAAAGTTTTTATTTGTGTCACATGAGGTGAATTTGGTCAGATGACGAGTAAAAACACAGTTAAGTGAGTGCTGCAGAACTCTGTGCCGTGTGAATGAGTTTAAGTTGTCAGGACATCAGCGGATAACTATTCTATGATAATACTCTCAAAACCTCTTGCAATGTGAATTAGGGTCAAGCGGTATGCCTCATGCATGTATATTTTACAGAACAACCATATAAGTCTGGTTATGATTTAACAAAAGTCTGCTGCAAGATGATTATGTATAGTTCTGTATGTATAGAAATAGCTCCATATTTACCTTAAAGTCACTCAAGGGCTTGTGCCTAGGGCAGCTTTAGTGAGAGAGCCCTCAATTGCCTACATGGTAGATAAAAATTTCCACAAAAAATAAATATGTTCCCCCAATGCTGCTGGGTACTAATACACTAAATCTGCTAGTGGGACCTGTTTGCAGACACAAAACTTGGGGGGGTTATTTTCAGCTATTGAGGAAGCAGAACCCACGGTCCGGACCCCTCTGTTCTTCCCAGCAACTGCAAGGTCTGTGAAAGCCTGTGGTGTCAGGAAAACAGCATACAGTTTCTAAGACAGGATGTTTATTATTTAGGTGATGGTGATTAGGACTGGCCAGACCAGGGATAACTAAGATGGAGGCACATGACACCTATTGTTCTTGGAACTAGATGGTACAGATGACTGGAGGGGGATGACTTTTGAGTAGACAGAGCCCCCCTCCCTTGGCAGGTGTGATGAGGGGGGACTTTGATAGGCTTAAAAGACGAGGCTTGGAGGAAAGGAGGCAGATACCTTTTTTGCTTTCTGCTTTTTCCCACCCTCCCAAACTCTTAAGCAGTAAAGCTTTCTATTCAAACAAGAGGACATAAGTTACTAGCTGAAGTTGCTGAGCGCATGTCGGGACTTTGAAAAGTGGAATGCACCAGGATGGGATATATAAAGCACCAGAGGATGAAGCCATGCCAAGGCTAGCAGGATGTGATCATATGATCAGACTTGCACGGAAACCTGTGACATTGACCTTCATGGTGGGCACTGAGAAAGGGAAACCAAGGAGGAGATCAGAGCAGAGAGGGCTTTGGGTCCTCCTTGAGGGACTCTCTCATAAAATTATACATGATATAAATTGGGCCACATTTAGTGATGGGGACTTCTAAATGTTAATAAAACTGATGTACAGTTTGCTTGTGTGTTTTGTTGGTGAGGTTATTCAATTTGTTATTGGAGGAGTAACAGATAATGAACATAGAACCTTTAAGTCTCATGAGGTAGTTGGCCAGCTTGAATATATTACAATATATGGAAAGACAATCACTGTCTTGTTTAAAAGGGGGGACATTTTTAGTTTCTGCTTAAATGTCTTAATGTCCTTAAAGTGTTACTGACACTAAAAAATGAATTTTAACATATGAATGTACATTAAGGGGCTGATTTACGAAATTCACGTGAAATGGTCGAAGTCGATCGAATTTGATCGAATACCAATTGGATGAATTTTTCGTGAAATCGGATATGCAAATTTGGCCACTTCGATCATCGAATATCGAATAGATCGAATGATCGGATATTCGATAATTCGATCATTCGATGATCGAAGGAATCAAAATTTTTAAATTATTCGACTGCCTGACTCTGACACTCTGACTTTGCCAACCTGACTGTCCCATTTCAGCCTGTTAGTTACAGTTTCTAATGCTAACGGACTCCTGCTGCACAAATATGTCAGCCCCCTCATACAGGAACATGGGGGATCAGACAGGTAATGTAAAAGCATCATGCAAATACTTTATGGCAAAGTTAGAAGTAGCTTTCAAAGTCAATATTATAATAGATGTAAAAAAGAGTTTAATTTCAGGTGTCATATTCATAATGGGTGAGTGCAATGGATTTCTTGTTTTTGTCTGTGTTTATGTATATATAGATATATCTTTATATACACACAAATGTACACACAATATATAAATTCATGTTTGTAAAATGATGTGTGACGAGTCAGTAGTTACAAATAGAATATAAATATGGCAAGTCTAATCTCTACTTTTTAGTCTCCTTTTCTAAACACATTTTCTGTGTCATGTTTTGGTGAGTTCCCAGTTTCTTAGCAACTTTTGTTAAAATAGAACAGAATCTGTGAAAGACTAAGATAAACAAAACCTTTTGGATTCTGTTGAATTACCAAAGCTTAAATCTACATCACAAATATGCAGGTTTACACTTCCAGAATTTGTCATACCAAGAAAAAAGCCAAATAGCTTTTTGTTTCACAAAAACCAGGAGGTCTATCTTTTAAATATTCCTAAATTATTGAGTGGAGGTATTGAGTGACAATTGGTTGTTCAAAAGAAAACTTCTGTTATGTGAGGTGTACAAATTAATATTGCTTTTACAATTTGTTTGTAGGTATTATATATAAAATAAGATAATTGTGTTAGATGAGTATCAGTGTTGATGAATGTCATTTTATGCACTGGGGTGTAAAAATTGGCAAGCAACTTACCCAAAATGGGGCTGTGAGGCATGTTTATTAATATCCGAGATAAATATCTGGAGAGATATCTGGAGATGTTGCCCATAACAACCAATCAGAGCTTTGGTTTTATTTTCTAAATTATAGGTGGCTGTTTAAATCTAATTGCTGATTGGTTGCCATGGGGAACATCTCCAGAAATCTCTCCATTTATCTTTGATGTTAGCAAACATACACCTTAGGAAAATCCTTGATGGAGAAAGATATTGGGGTGTTTTTTGTAATTCTAAAACACTCATTGTGCATGATCCCAACTAAACTTTATGAATTCACCTATCAATCCTATTGGTTTTATTTAGGGGCAGATTTATCATACATCGATCCTGGAAGTAACACAAATTTGATAGGTCACCACCTAAAACCTGCCAAGTTCATGTAGAAGTCAATGGCAGAGGTCTATTGACCCATTTGAAGATGGAATAGAGTTTTCAGTTAAGTAATATTTGTTCGAATTTTAGACATTCAAGTTTTTTCTTAAATAAGATACAATTCAAGTTTCGAGGTCATTACAGGTCATTCGAAGTAAAAAAAAAAAAAAAAAACTCCAGCACTTGACTTCTGAAATATCTGCCCCTTAATGTTTAGTTGTTATTTTCTTTTAGCAGATTTAAGTTAAGATTAAGGAGATTCCATAAAGATCCCTTATATGTGAAACCCCAGGTCCCAAGCATTCTGGATAATAGATCCGATACCTATATTAAAAAAGGTATAAATTCACATGAGGGTAATTCTTACATTCAACAAAGTGTTGGTATGGTTTCATCAAGAATATGCAGCACTCATAGATGCATTGGACTCCTGAAGTAAAAAGAAGAGCAGCTGATAAAGGGCATGGAAGATATTAATTAGGAAGAAAGGTTGGTCAGGCAAGAGGTTTTTAAGGGTGGTATTTGATCACCATGTATAATTATATGAGGCCAGTGTTACACTTGGTGGCTTAAAAAACATTTATTAGTGATGTAATAAATGGTGCAAAGTTTACACCAGGTCCTAGACCAGGGGTCCCCAACCTTTTTTGCTCGTGAGCCACAATTAAATTTAAAAAAGAGTTGGAGAGCAACACAAGCATGAAAAAGTCCATGTGGTTGTCAAATAAGAGCTCTGATTGGCTTTTTGGTAACCCCTATATCAGTGATCCCCAACCAGTAGCTCGTGAGCAACATGTTGCTCTCCAACCCCTTGGATGTTGCTCCCAGTGGCCTCAAAGCAGGTGCTTATTTTTGAATTCCAGGCTTGGAGGCAAGTTTTGGTTGCATAAAAACCAGGTGTACTGCCAAACAGAGTCTCAATGTAGGTTGATAAACCAACTACTAAAAGGCCAATCACAATACTTATTTGGCAACCCAAGAACGTTATTCATGCTCGTGTTGCTCCCCAACTCCTTCTACTTCTGAATGTTGCTCCCGGGTTCAAAAGGTTGTGGATCCATGCCCTATATGGACTGGCAGCCTACAGGAGAGAATGTTTGGCAGGACATCTGTTTTTTATGTAACCAAAACTTGCCTCTAAGCCAGTAATTCAAAAATAAACACCTGCTTTGAGGACACTGGGAGCAACATCCAAGGGGTTGGAGAGCAACATTTTGCTCGCGAGCTACTGGTTGGGGATCACTGTCCTAGACAATAACAACTGAATATTTGCTTTACATAGGTAACTAATAAATGCTACTTGCTGCTTGGGTGATGAGGGTTACTAGGCCCAGTTCAGCTTAATATTTTATAATTTGGTCATAAGGATTCAGTCATGATATTTATGGTATAGTTTTTTATTACTAAATAACACTGTGCACAATGCAATTAATTAATTTTACCATTTAAAATGTTGCTCTTGAACCAATAAGTGTAATTTTTTAGTTGTAATATTGCTGCGTATGAAGCTATCTCAGGTCATTGTAACTGGTCGTGTGCTTTCACAAAGAGCCTGTGCTACACTACCGAACTGCTTTAAAAAATCTAGTGTTTCTCCTTCTCAATGTAACTTAAGAAGTCACAACTTTGGTTAGCCAGACTTGGATTTTTACTATTGAGTGCTATTCTCGTATCTACCACTATGTGTGACATGGGATCATTTTTAGCAGTGTTAGGGAGCTGTTATCTGTTTACATTGTTCTTCTGGTGGGCTGCTGGGGGAGAAAGGGGAAGGGGTGATATCACTCCAACTTGCAGTGCTGTAGGAAAGACTGACTAAAATTTAGCAGAGCACAAGACATGACTGAGGGCACCTGGAAAACGAACAACATGTAAAGCCCCATGTTAGATTTCAAGGGTAAATATATAAAAATGTGTGTATTTCAATGTAGGATTCTGCTGGAGGAAACTATTAACTGATGTGTTTTGTAAACAATATGTTTTCCCATGACATAACTTTAAATATATCAGATTTTTTAAAAACTCAATTAGGAAATGCTCAGGAGTCCAATTTGAGAAATATATGTATAATGTCCTTTTGTTCTGTAGTCTGTCATAGGTTAGGATTTCTTTGTTTGCAAAGGTTGGCAGCTTTACAGATAGGAGGATTTCCAGCTGGTCAGAGATGAGCTCAAATCCCAGCCTGTGCTACTAAAGAAAAAGCCCCCCCAACACTAGAAAGCAGAAATCATTCCTGGAAACAGTAAGGGTCTGCTCTGTGGTTTCAAACAAAATAAAAAGCTTACGGCACAGCCTGGGGAGCCAATGCAGCTGTTACTATCTATTTAAACTTCATTAATCTTTGTCTTGCTTTTTCCACATGGTCCCTCATTATTATGTACACAGTAGTAATGTTATTTATTGTTTATTGTAAATCATGCTTCAAAAGACACACACAAAGGCATTTTTATCCATGTCCCTTTTATTGCAAATTATTTGTTATATAACTTCAGAAATGGTCACAGCAGTATTTTGTTTTATTTCTAAACACACAAACTAAAAGTGCATTGTGAATCCAGTAAACAATTTTAGTAATTCCACTGAATAGAATATATTTACACAGCAATTCCATGAAGCAATTTAAAACTTGCCCATATTTTTCTGTCTTTTATTACATAAAACAGCAATATGGAACCCATGGCACAGCCTGCTGTGTGGAATAACTGTATATCAGGAATACCCAAATTGTGCCCCCTCCCCTCACTTGTTGGACTACACACCCCCAATAGGTAAAAGATGCCAGGGGCAGTAGAGTAACAACAGAGGATGGGGCACATGCTGGAAAGCTCTAGTGTATATATACATATAGGTATTAACACAAAAACAATAGAAACGATTGTGAAGGAATGTATTTAAATCATCCTATTGATTTCCCTTTTATTTCAGTGCTACTGGTCATCATTATATGTACTGTATATATTCAATTTTATTGCAAACACACTGTCTCAGACAGTAATAGCAGCAAATGATCTCCTTGTGTTCAAGGGCACTGTTAAATATCATACACACTGAAACATTGCTTCAGGATCAACACAGGATCACTGCCTCACTGAGTACAACTAAAGATTTGTCTTCAAAATAACAAAAAGATCACCCTTGGTTAACTTCCATAATGTTGCTGCTTCGTCACAATTAAATTTAATTCATGGATAGTGATGGGCGAATAAATTCGCAAAACGCCAGCGAAATTTCGAGTTGCACGCCGAAAACGACGCGACGTGCGACGGAAACAATGCGACGCTCGTCGAATATGACGCGACACGTCGAAGTTGACGCGATGCGCTGGATTGGGGTGAACTTTGCTGATGTAATCACATATCACTGTCAGTTCAATGGAAAAAGTAAAGATCTGCCTGGAGAATGTTGTTGTATGTGGGCCAGCTATTCCATTTGTAATTACCAGAACCACATGGTAACAGTTGTGGCCAGCCATCATCTAGACCTTAATTGCTTTTTTTTTTAGGAAGAAGAAGAATTAAGATACTAAAATATTATAAGGAGTCAATACAAGTTATAGGTCTGGCACAGTATTTTGAGCCCAAGATATAGGGGCAAATTCACTAAGATCCGAAAATTCGCCAGTGTTGGCTACGCTAGCGTTCGCCGCACTTCCCCAGGCGAATTTTCGCCAGTGCTACGTAAATTCACATTCAAGTACGAATTTACGCTTAGGTTGGAGAACGGTAGCGTAGTTGTGCTAGTGTTACTTCGCTAGGCAGAGTGCAGTTACACTAGCTAAGCCTAATTTGCATACGGCGGGAACTTTAACGTGTAATAGAAGTATATGTTACAGCCACTACATTCCACTACACAAGCCCAGGAAACCTTTAATAAATTATTGCCCTACATGTGCCCCCTGTATAGTTGTGTTACCATACGTTAGGAAATGTAGGGGGGAAGG
The DNA here is from genome assembly GCA_024363595.1 of Xenopus borealis. Lineage (NCBI taxonomy): Eukaryota > Metazoa > Chordata > Amphibia > Anura > Pipidae > Xenopus > Xenopus borealis. The sequence goes on from CM044431.1 coordinate 140,585,520, forward strand.
AGGGTAACCCCCCCCCCCAAAAAAAATCGATCTTTTTCAGACTATCACCCTCCAATGGTAAAACACGCCAGCGTTTTTTTTTACATTTTCTTGGTCTGACCAGGCGAAGTAAAGTCTAACGTAAGTGGTAACGTTCAGGAAAATTTTAGTGAATTTTAGTGAATTTGCGAAATTACGATCCTTCGTCAGTGCACAACTTTGCCTGGCATAAGGGTGCGAAGTTGCGCAAGTCTATCTACTTCGCTAGCGAAAATTCACCAGAGCCGGTGTTAGTGAATTTCCGAAGTTACGAATTGCGAATTAGCACTAGCAACAGACGCTTCGCGCTTTAGTGGAAAATTGATCCAAAACGAGAATTAAAGCCTAATGAAAGAAGTAGGCTGTTGTACATTATGTTTTGGGTTTCTGTACCAGCCCAAGGCAACCACAACCCTTTAGCAGTAAAGATCTGTGTCTCCAAAGATGCCCCAGTAGCTCACCATCTTCTTTTCTGCTGATTCACTGCACATGCTCTGTGCTGCTGTCACTTACTGAGCTTAGGGATCAATGCACAATATGCAGAACATACAAAATATAAATATCATAATATATGGCAGATTAGTAATTAATACAGATAATTACTACATGGCAGCATAGAAACCAGTGCACCTAGTATCAGAATTTAATAATCAACCCTGCAGATTCATCTTATATTACAGACCAAGCATATTTTCTGCTGGATAATTTGTGACAACCCCCTAAGCTTAGCTTTTCGACTGTTGCTCATGTGAGCATGTGAGCGTCACAGACACTTTCCATGATGGTGACCTTGTGTTACAAGTTTAAATTCTGGATCATTGCTGCTATTGACAAGCTGAAACTTTGGGCTGGTGCATTAAGTTCAGTAACAAGCCTTCAAGAGTTCATTATTTCAGATTAAGACTGTATGAATTCATTTTCTTACAAATTATGAATGCATGCACCTATTCTTTGTGCCCATCCATGAGTAGATTTTGTATATAAGGTTTAAAGATGGTTCCAAATAAGAATTACAATAAATAACTAAATAAATCGGTTCATTAAATTTAACAAGCAAGCGTCACAATGTAGCAGCGCACTCACAGAACCGCCCCTCACCTCACAGAACCGCCAACTCACAGATTAGCGTAAAAATCAAAACTTTACTCTAACATCTGATCGACAAACAAGGCGTCTGAGGTCTGACGCCTTAACAAGCAAGGCTCAAAAATTCTTTAAAGAAATAATGTTTTGTGAACAAAGTTTTTACATTTTTTATTGGAGTGAAGCATTGATAATCATATACCAATCTACTTTTATTAGATAAAACACATATCTAGGCCTGCAGTATAAGTGCAGATCTGATTAACGTCAGAGGGGGTCTATTATTTGCATATGGATAAGTAAAAAGCATATATGTATAACCATTGTACTCTGTTGCTCCAGTAAGCACCCCAATGGTTATAACTAAAACTAGTAAAGAATGTTTCATGAGTGGCAGTTCTTTGGTGCTTATTAGTGATGGGCGAATCTACCCCGTTTTGCTTCGCCGAAAAATTTGCGAATTACCAGCGAAATTCGCGAATTGGCGCAAAAATTTGCGAAACGAGTCGCGGCACGTTTTTGACGTGCATCGGGTCATTTTGATGCGCGTCGCGTCCTTTTTGGCACGTCAAAAACGACGTGCGACTCATTTTTTTTGCGAATTTTCACCAGGCGAATTTTCGCTGGCATTTCGCGAATCGCGGGAATTCGCCCATCACTAGTGCATATCTGTTAGAGCTTATTAATACACATTAAGTAAGTGAAGGTCGCACTGTACCCTAAAATCTTTTGGTTCCCTTACAGTTATACAGTGCTTAAGAACATTTATAAAATCAGATGCAAAAAAAAGGATTGCTATAAAAATGCAGGTGATTTTTTAAAAAAAAGTATTTTCCCATAAGGCTATGCATTTGCTTTCTCTGGCACTTAATTAAAGTCCTTTTCACAAATGAGACAGGCATTCTTGAAATATATCATAGACAAATGTAGGCATATACTTTCCAGCTCATATAACCAAACTATTGTCAAAATGTCAGTATATACTGTATTAATGTAACTCGGTTCTCTCTTTGCACTCTGGAACGTGCCCTGAGTCTTCAGTTCAAAGGAAAAAAAGATTCCATAGTCTTCATGTCAAAATATTTTTTAATGGTTATTACTTTTTTTTTAAAGGACAAGGAAAGTGTAAAATAGAATAAAGCTAGAAATGCTGTATTTTGTATACTAAACATAAACATGAACTTACTGCACCACAAGCCTAATCAAACAAATGATTTATGCTTTCAAAGTTGGACACAGGGGGCTGTCATTTTGCAACTTTGTTAAACATCTCTGCAAGACCAAGATTATGCACATGCTCAGTGTGATCTGGGCTGCTTAGGGATCGTCAAATAATATCTGCCAGAAGCCAATACAGCAAAACTGATTAATAATCAAAATATACAGACTGCACTGGGTCCTGTAATGTAATCTAATGTGGATTTTATCGTTTTTGTATTGTTTAATATAAACTTTCTCCAACTCTGCAGAACCAGTGGCTGCAGCAAAATAATCCTCCAAATAGAATCACAATTTATCTGTTTAAATCTGGCTCCATGATCTTTGTCCCTGCAGCTGGCGTTGCAAACAGTTAAGGGAATGTAAAGGCAAAAATAAAATCCAATACAAATCTCTACACAGTTGCCGACTGCTCTACAGGGAAACAAAGCTTCTGAAGGCGGGGCTCCCCCTGCTGTTCATAAGTATGATTGTTTCCCTGCCCAGCAGTTAGGGATCGCCTGACACTTCCTATAAACACCAGTAAATGAAGGGAGAATTTCACTGAATACAGTCAGGTTTCTTATAAAAATGGTACTCATTTTTTAATTAAAGTATATTGGAGATAGATTTAAAAATGGGGTTTTATTTTTTTGCCTTTCCTTGTGCTTTAAAGATTTCCTTTTTGAGATGGCTGATACCTCTAACTTGTGTCAGTTGTTGCTGTATAGTCCACAGTTGCCAAATTTACTTGCCCCCCCCCCCTGTGTCAGACTGACCCACTGGAATATCAGGAAACCACCCACATGTGTTAGTGGGTTCTCCTGCTTCTAACCATTTGGCTTAATCCACAAAGCAGAATAAAACCATTCTTTGCCAAAGGCAGACCCTACTGGATATTTCCCTGTTCTGTTCTCTGGATGCTCATTAAAGGTTTCAAAATATGTATAATTAAAATAATATCTGCTTTGCAGGTTAATCTATTGTGTGTAGTATATTACAGATTTTGATCTAGATTTGAAAGAAGAGGTGATTAAATTGTTCCCATACATTAAACAGATACAGGCATAGGTCCTTTTATGTAGAATGGCAAGTTCATGGGGTTTTCCAGATAAGGGGTCTGTAATTTGTTTCTCCATACCCCATTTTCTAAAAAAAGCTTAAGCATAAAATAGGATTTTTTGCCTCCAGTAATGATTAAACATGTCTTAGGTGAGGTCAAGTGCAAGTTCAATTCAGTGAGAAAAAAGTTTATCGCGAGAAAAGATTCAATATGAGATGGAATTCAATAAATATATGAACTTTGATTATTTGCTCAAATTCAAGCCTATGTGAGATGGCCTTCCTGTAATTCAGAGCTTTCTGGATAATGGATCCCCTACTTCAGTTTTCTCTGTATCTTGTACTGCACAGGACACTGTTTACATGCTGAGAAACCTAGTCAATACAAAAATAGTGTGAAAAAATATAGTCATTTGAAGTCCGTTAATGCAAGCATTAGGGAGAATGGGCCAGATTTAATTCAATGAGAAAAATTTCTCAATGAATTGAAACTGAATTTGGCCCAAAGTTGGGAAAATGCCTTTTTGCCTCGCATGTACAATGCTCTTAAATAGACACTCAGAACATGTGTGCTTTGCAAAGTGATTGTAGTCTTCGTCCTGTTTTTCCTGCTCATTTTGACCCAGCCTGTTCTTGGATTTCTCTCTCTCTCTCTGTTCCTGTTATGAACTTCGGCCTGTACCTGACCCTTCACCTCTGCCACCAGCCTCTGACCTTGGCCTGTACCTGACACTGCATTTGTTTACCCCGGGATCCCATGTTTTTTTCTTCAGCTTTGAGAATCACCAAATTTTAGGTTTTCTGCTCTACAAACCAAAAATGTACTCCTTACACTTGAAGCCAAATAGTGTTCATGAATCTGACTCTATTTCTATGTTTAATTAATAAACTTTGCTTCAGTAGTTTAAGACCAACCCCTGTAATCTCTCATTTGGTGGTACTTTGCGGTGGCAGAGGTTTGCTTGTATGCTTGAGGCAGTTACTGTACATGGGTTTGGCAGTACATGGTTTTACAAGGCTTATTGCCACACTGAACAACTGTTTTCTTAAATTAGCAAGTACATGTACCTGAACATCATTAGTGACATTCTGACTCCCAGTTGGCTGTCCAAATCCCAAATGCCAGCACAACTCACAATGCAGCACCTACAGTATGTGCTCCTAATTGGAACAAGACTTGATTCAAATATCACATCAGGCTACTGACCCTAAGTGACACTTGCTGAAGCACAGAATCTAATCTCTGTGACACATGTGAGAATATTCCTCTCTACATATGACAAATTACTCATTTTCATATTGTGTAAAAAAAAAAGAAGGAAGACCTTCAGATCTGAATCTCAAATCTGTATTGAAAAATACCTGCACATATACAGTATTCAACATTATTTAAAATTTTTTTGGTTTTTCTTGAAGTGAACTTTATAACCCAAAGAATGCTGTTTTAACTTGATGTCCATTTTTAAGGAATACAGAGTAACACAACCTTTTACAGCATTTTCAGGGGATCTTTAAAAAAATGTATAAAAGCAGCTGGAAAATACTTTGGCAACATTTTTATTTAACAATACTCTTTTTCCCAAAAATATACTCTTATTTTTTTCCATCATTTTTATGTAATTATTCTATAAATGTGCTTAGGCACTTTTATAGGCTTGAAATAGTAAATGATGTGCTTTTAACTTGTTTTGGTCTAGAACTCGTTTAATCATTATGTTGCTGAACAATTTTCATTGTTAGTTAGAGGTGTACACTACTGTAAGTGCTGTTCCAGCTGTCAACGTCTTTGTTATATTTCCATAATTCTTTGTACCTTTTTTATCAAGCTTACACAATGTAGACTAGTTTTATGTTTCATACATTTGTCAGGTTACATTAAAATGTTTTTAAATGGTGGAATATGTTTGCATTTCTTTCTCGTTGTTTTTTTGTTTAGTTTTGTTTAGTTGTTACTCATCATTATGTGGCAGCCCTGATGTTTCTCTTTATAAAATAGAGCGGTCACATGACTACAAATAGGTACTAGTCACATGGATAGCAGGAGATGCATTTATGTCTAAACTAAAAAATGTGACCAGAAATGTTGACACAGCTCAGGAAATGACAGATGCCATTATATTTGTGTGTGTGTGTTGCTTCATAAGTGTGTGCTTTAACCTTATTTTTCTGTGATCTAATAGGAATCAAAGCAAGCAGCTAATAGTTAAATTGTTATAACACTGAGTGCTAGACTCATTTAGGCATGGGTGAAATAGTATCCATTCATCCACAAACGCCTATAAAATGAGACTTAATGTTCCTTGATGTTATCAGTAACATTGGGGAGCAGTGTAGTGAGAGTTGTGTTATATAATTATAAAGTGGGGCTTCCATTATATTCTTATAGATCTCAAAGGGTTAAAGATTGGACAGAGCCATGGCTATATCTGGCTAAACTTTTCTCTTGCTGTTAAATTCCCCCCGACACTGCCATTTATATCACACAATAATGGCTTGAACGTACTGTAGTTATCATCAGGGTAGTACGTAATACTTAATGGACTTGCTGTTAGCGTTTACCGATCTATTGCATTTGCAATAATGAATGCCATCGTCTGTTTGCTTATTGCAATGGCTAACTGAACTGAAATAAACTTTGCCTATGTCACTGCATAACGTCAAGTCGGCCAGAAAATTGCACATATCACAGTTTTAATTTAGGTTGAAGTAGCTAAAAGCTCGTCTGCAATAACCGAACAAAAAACGAATACAAAAAGGAAAAAATGCTGCAGAGCCATGGAGGAAATACAAGCAGATGTTAATGTTTCATAATGTTTCATTTGTGCTTTAAGGGGATATGAAATAGTTTGTATACCATGTTAACCAATCATTTTCTTGTCTGGCACCGTTAGAATAATAAAAGCAAATTGATGGAATCTTATATGTTGCTGCCTAACTGGATCAGATGTGACCCATGAAGACATTTGTATGAGATCCATTGACCTCTACCTATAGCATTGTCATTTTATCTGGGCCAATATTTTCTAAAAATAGAAATATATAAACTTCACTTTTGCTGGCACAAAATCTTTGCATGCATAGGTGCAATGCAAAAAGATAGCCCTATTCTATCCAGCTTGTCAATGGTCAATAAGATATCTAAAGTACAGGGCTTGCCCTTGCACCTTAATTTACTACACAAGGCAATCTAAGTATATTTGCTGTATATGGCACTTTTACAGTACATGACTCCCTTGGTCCCTTTTTGTAGGAAAGTATATGCATCCAAATATTTTGTGCAAACATCGTTTTATATTGTATATACATTTTCTATCCTTTTTTCTTCTTTGTAGAGCCTAGACTGAAATCTAAGCTAGAAGTTAACACATGAAAAAATTGCAAGCAGTATAGTTCAGCATTTAATTCCAAATGTTAATATCATTGGGTTGTTAACGCCAAACTTTCTTGAACAAAAACTTAGTTATCTTACGTTTCTGATCCTGAATAAGTTGATTGGCTGTCTTGGTTGGTTTTGGTGTTATACGTGTACCTAGCATATGTTTTTTTTAACTAATAAATAACAAAGATTTGTTTTGTTAAACAATTCTATTATATTTTGAATAAACAAAAAAACTGAAAACGAATACAAGATTGTCAGTCATTCTTTCATGTTTTTATAATCTTTTTATACCAAAGTTGCGTCAATGGGTTTCCCCACGTCATTTCATACACTGTTTAGGGCTAAATCCCTTGAAAAACATTTCTGCTCATGACATATTGTATATTAACACAATATCAGTTAGGGCACCAGTTGTATGTATTTACATAGGACAATGCCAACATCAGTGCTTAAATAGATTTTGAAATGAAAGTAATCACAAATAACTCATGTTTTTGTAATAGGCTCAATATTCTGTCAGGAGTAAGAATGATCTGGCAGTGATTACATGGTAGGAATTAGAATACTGAGAACACTGAAACAACACTCTTACAAAGCGTATTGGCTTGTTATTGTCACTGTTCTCAAAGCATGCGTTTACTGAGGCAACTGCACTGACAACACGTGGTAGAAAAATAAATATATAACAATAAACCATTGAATTACATTCATCCTGAGCTTACTCCACTGTGCTAGATTCCCCATTAAAAACAAGAACGTTCATTTTGATATGCTTCTTATAGATATTCTTTCTTGTATTGCAATACAAAAGTCTTGGTTCAGGTTTCAATTATATTTATGCTGAATAAAATAACTATTTTGTGGCACTGGAAGATAATACAGAAGAGACGGTGTTCATGGCAAAGTCACTTTGTCCATCCACCATGATGAATTTTAGACACGTTGGCATAGCAGGATTCAAGACCTGAGACCTACTGATGTGGAATACATAAAACTTTGATTGCTGCCATGGCATGGAGCTCATAAAAAAACAGGGCTTGTCTATGTTTAGCAATTAATCCAACCAATGAAGAGTGGTATCCGTTTTGAACATGGCAAAGAAAATCTCTTATGAGCTAACGTGATATGTTTGAAATAATAAAATGCATATAAATACCACTGAATCAGTATCTGGTCTATCAGAAACAGATACGGCAAAGTAGATAACTAGAGTCAGCAGTAGCTTTGGCCCAATACTCTGCATTGTGAATGTATTTTGTTGTATATGGAAAGAAAATTGTGTATTCAGATTTAATGATTAACCTCTTTCCTACATTGCCAATCATTCTTTTGCTTTAACTGTAGCTATGCTTACTTTCAAAGCTACGGAAGGCTGCTGTTTTTGAGAGTCTTCTCATGGACAGATTATCCCCTCGACTTTCGGGCCTAGAAGACTTACTCCTTTGGAATGGATTTCTAAGGCTTGCTGTAGTACGCTGCCTATCGAGTTTGTCACTTATTGAGTAGCTTTTCTTTGTGTGCAAGTATGTCATACTGGGTTCCTCTGCCGAGTAACTGTTTGCCCGCTCTATTTTTGGGAATGATATATTGTTGAAAAGAGTTCTTGAAGAGCTACTTTCATGGGCAGATAAGGAGGTCAGTGTACACTTGTTTTTCAGCTCTGCTTCGTTTTCATCATTGTCTGAGCTTGGATGGCTAAGCTCAGCCTCTCTCTCTGGGTGACAGCTGCTTAATTCTTCTACTTTTTCTCGCACAAACCCAGGAGATGTAGACCTTTCTGCAGTGGCCTGTGGTGTATTGCTGACACATCTTGTATCTATACAGTCTGTGATACTTGTGTATTCCGCAGTCTTTACTGGTACTCCAAGATTGCTGTAGTAGCTTCGACAAGGAGAGAACATAAAAGTCTGAGACTTGACAATAGGAGTTTCTTCTAAGATAAATGGTGAAGTGGCCAGAAAGCGACTACTTTTGGAGCGTTCTAATGTATGACACAGGGGAGAATCTGTATCCCAAGGGTTTTGGCTGATTGGAATACCTGAAATTTCTTGAGGATATGTAAATGTATCCATTGGGATGCTTTCCTCATAGCTAGGGTTTCTACTGCAACTTCTACCACAGTGTGTTGAAGAGCTGCAGCCTTGTCCTATTGAACCTATATCCACCATTGGGTCTCCAGTGCAAGCTACATTCATTGAGCTCTCACCAGGGTCTAGACAAAACTGTGCCTCATCCATAGCGGAAACATATATGTCTATGCAAGATGAAGGCCTCCTGGAATCTGGCACAACTGACAAAGAGTTTAGAGGGGAAGAAGGGGGTTTTAAATCTTTAGATATTGAATGGGAGCTTATAGCTCTGTGCAGATTTGAGGTTCTTTCCTTAAAAAAACCTTCAAAACGATCAATGCCCCCCTTGTCTCTCAAATTTGTAGCATAGAAAGACTGACTTCTCATGCGGGGTGTAAGATTGGGAGATGTAGGAGACAATGGCTCCTCTCCTACAGGATCTATTATGTCATGAAGTTTATATGTATTTCCTTCTTGGCTATTAAAACTGCTCTGCCTTACAATATATGCTGCGTCTGTGCAGTCTGAAGAGGTTCTAGACCTTGCTTTATTTGTTTCACCTCTTTCAACTCCAGTAAGTCGTTCCATTGCTGTAGCCATTCTTCCTAGCATTTCTTCCAACTGAGCAAGCCGGATATCTACTGTCTGAAGTGATGCCTTCATAAAATGTTCCCGTTCATTCACTTCCTCCAGTCTCATTGACATGTTTTCCACCCTAAAATGTAAAAGGATTCTTGTTATAACTTTTGTGTTTGCTTGCAGCAGAAAAGGGGAGTGGGCATAAAAGCAAAAGTTATGAATTTAAGGTACGAATATAAGCTAAAATACATTTTTGGGGGAGGCAATGTTAGATAGATAAGTAAAATGAATGCAAATTAAAACAATAAAGAATAGGAGTGAAAGATGCAAACAATAAGCTAGAAAGTTGAAAAAATAAAGATGAAAAATGTACAATGAAATGCTATTTACATATTTTTCCTGCGAGTAACATGTGAGAGAGTATCCTGTGTAAAGTTTGCCTAAGGTGCCAACTGCAATGATGTTGCCAGTTCTGTTATAGTAATTGTGCAGCCTGCTGACGTTTGGAGTCAGACTAAAACATGTTGTATTTGCAGTAGAATTGAATATACATTCATTCATATGTATGAACTATTTAAAGGCAGATAAAAGTGAAATGTTCTGTTATATTTATGAACTATTTAAAGGCAGATAAAAGTGCCATGTTCCAACAAAACTAAAAAACAAAAACCCAAAACCTCTTCCCTGACCCCTCAGCGTTCAACACTCTTAAGGGCAGTGGCCAAAAGTGAGATTTGTCACACACAATTATTTATGCAAGACTGGGAGACAAATCTCCCTAAAATGCATCTACATTGGAAATAACTGAAATTGCTAGCAGTAAAACCATATCACATTATATATGCGTAACATATTACAAAGTCGTCTGAAGTTGTCTTTGGAGAAAACATTGGTGACTTCACCATATGTTGGTTTTACCACCAGCAATTTCAGTTATTTCCAATGGAGATGCATTTTATGTTGATTTGATGCCCACAGTCCAGTATAAATAATCCTAGGAGACATATCTCCCTGTTGGCCACTGCCCTAACTGTCTAATAAGCTGAAAAAACATTTAAACAGCAACCCAGCCAATCGATGCATTATACCAATCCAATCCCTAGTTATGTTCAACTAGATTATATTAGTGGTTATGCTAGGGCATCTACACTAACAGTTGTACATGAGAGAAAACCATTGGATGGGATGTGAGTAAGTTATTTTATTTGAACTCATGCCAAGAAGAAAATATATATAAATATATATAAACAAATCTTTGTGACATAACGCAGTGACAATTGTTGACCAGCAGCAAAGTCAAAAGTAAAGGAGTAGTCTATTATATTTGAAGGTAATGGCCAACAGGCAGGTACCTGTATAGAAGAGAAATGATAAAAAAATAATTTGCTATAAAGAAGTTTAGATATTGGCAAATGTGGAAATGTATGCATGTTTTATATGAAAACAAATGGATTTTCATCTCAATACAGTCTTTTGCAGAATGTCAAAGCCTAAGCTTTTATATAGTGAGAATAGTTTACAAATACCAGTGTCTTTTCATATATCTATGTATATAAATTGGCTAAATCAGTTAATATTCTGCATTTTCAGGCAACTATACTTTGTAAGCTGAAGGGAAAGGGACTTAGTGAGCCTACTAAAAGCTGAGTGAGATACAGAGTACTAAGATTAAAGCTATACCTCTGAAATATTAGGAATTGCGACATTTATTCCATGAAACAGCTAGGCAAAACAATATTCAACAAGCTACTATTTCTTGGTATTACTGGTATGGGACTTGTTATCCAGAATGTTTTGTGGTTTGCCAGATAAATGACCAGATTCAATTCAGTGAGAAAAAGGTTTATCATGTGAAAAATCATGGACGAAATTCCGTTCAATTCAGAAAAACTTATCTCATGGATTATCCTATGAAAACTCTGTTGAAGTCTATGGGACAAAAACTAGAACTGAAATTGGTTAAAAGTTTTTTCTCCTAAAAATTGAATCTCATACATGAGTTTTCTATTGATAAACCTTGAAATAACTTTTTCTTGCTATACTGAATCCGGCCAAAAGTGTGTTTATGTAATGTAGATCAACATGCCTTAACATCAACATGCCTGTTAAAACATTTAAATATGAAACAACTACTAGTATTGTTGCTTTGTCATCAACATAGGATTTATAAGAGCTTAGTTATCATAAAGTAAAAGGCACTGTTGTAAAAAAAAAATACAGAGAATAAGCAATTTAGATAAATTGAAGAATTGTTTACTTTAAACAGGGCACTGTGGGAAATGGTTTTACTGAATTGTAGAGCTTGTTGGATTCTAGATAATAGATTCCCATATCTGTACAATTATATACCTTTGTTCAAGAGAGAATAATTCTCACCTTTCTGCTGTTACCCGAATTCTTTCATCATTGGAGGAATTAAACCTGTCATCCTTTTCTCTGAAATACTCTTCAATACATTGCTCTTCAAAGTCATGCACTTTTTTCAAATCATCCTCTGTTATAAATAACTCTAGTTATCAGAAACAATAAAGAGGTATATCGTTAGTATTAGCTGATATTTTTCAAAATTGTTAAGGCTAGACCTGTACATTGTACAACAGCTAACTCTGCCATTAATAGGAAAGGAATGGGCTACATATTCCAAAAAGGAGTGGCCTTGGAACTATTGTGACTGTATCATAGCTGTTTATCAGGTATCAAGTAACCCTAAACGTTTCCCTATTTACTTTTTTCTTTTATCACCAAGGTCATCTATGACTTTTTAACAATGATTACTTTCCCACATATTGTGTGTGGAAAACATCAAACAAACAATAGGCTTGAACCAGTATATGGCAGCAGTTATAAGAGTCTACAGATCTCACCAAAACACAATTTGATGTATAAAATATATAAATATCATACATTGCTTTCAATGTGCAGTTGTAAACAAACCGAATTCATCATCATTTATAGAAGCGAAAATAGGGTTTAAAAGGGAAAAACATATATAATGTTAGAAACTATACTTAATGAATTTTCAATTCCCATCATCATTTATTCATATAGCACCTGCAAGTTACATGGTTACAGGGGTCTTAGAAAGATTTAACAAACAAGGGTAACAGAGTACAAAATAGGATCAGTGGACCTCACTCACAAGGGCTTACAATCTAAGGGATTATCTATCCAGACCATGCCCAATTCTGCCATGGCATGACCTTAACCCTTTTGAAACCCAACCAAATATGTTTAAAGATATTAACTGTGGATGTGACCTGCAGCAGATGTGTGCTAATTTGTTTAATAAATTACCAAAATAGTTAGGGTGTTATTGGAATTTATAGATCCATAATTGGATTAGTTGTATTAGGAATTTCAGTATACATAATAATTACCATGGCATCTTATTAGGACAAATGTATTTTTTAACATATTTGATGTGTGTATTTTAGCCATTCTATTACCATGCTAAGGAAGGCATTACTTTAACTGAATTGCTTACTAAGTCCATAGTCTCTCTCATCTTGATCAAGTTCACGCTTTCTCCAACGACAGCACAGATGTTTGCATATCATTGTAAAATGGCTGAAAATTATTAATGGAGGAGGCAACACTGGCCTTTCATGAAAGGCCATGATCAGCTGATAGCGCTGAAATTTCCAAACTTGGTTTGAAATAGACTTGACTTCAAAGAATGTATTGCTAGGGAAGAAAGAAAAAAAATTGGTTAGCTCATACCCTAACTGCTGATCTCCACAAGAACGATAAACATACTGAGAAAAAAATTTTTTTTTCTTTTAACACCAATTAACTCAGCTACAGTTAATAGATTTGCTTGTTGTCATGTCAACTTGCCAGGGATTCAGATAAAATATACGCAATAGTGTTATATTTGCAAAAAAGTATTTTTTATTTTACCTTTTTATGGCTCACTAGGGCTTATGAATGGGCCCTGCAGCTTTTACTTAAAGGGGCTTATTTGTTAAAATATGTGTTAATGTGCACCAGTGCAGGGTTGATATGGGATGGGGGCAGCAGAGACACCTTCCTAGGACAGAATAATTTGGGGAAATGGAGGTGTCCATTCCAAAAAATATGTTTATTGTCCTCTATTGCTATTTTGTTGTCCATATTGTTTTTTTATTTTCCTGGTGTATATAGAAGTCCAACTGAAGATTTATAGAAGTTATTTATCACAGCAAATTTTTATTCCTCTGTATAGTGTTTATTTTACTGTGAAATGATCAATATGATATTATGTTTACATTTCCATAGATACATTAAAGGGCACCTGGCGCCTGAATTTTCCCCCCACAAGAGGTGCAGTTTTTTTCTCAGAAGATTTGCCCTTACTAGCTCTGGGCCACCTGCACCAGGAGGGAGATCCCTGTGTGGGCTGCCATGTTGAGCCAGTGCAACAAATGACTCCAAATGAGCATGCATGTGATGTCAACTTTTGAGGCACCTACATCAGATACTTGCACATAATGAGCAAGCGGGGAGACTTGCTCATTATTTGCATGCATGCTATACAACACGGCAGCCCAGGCTGGGAGCTCCCTCTTGGTGCTGGTGGCTTATCATTGGTAGACTATTATTTTTTTTAAAAGTATTGTTTCCCCTAAGCCCTGCCTGTACTTCTAGTGGGGAAAAAATCAGATGACAGGCATCCTTTAAGGATAAATAAACCAAATACAACCTAACATATAATACAAGAACTGTAATTGTGAAGTATGGTGAAAAACTTACTTAAATACTGCTATTAGGAGGTTAACTAGAAGAATGTTAGCAACTAATAAATAGCAAGCCATGATAGCAGGGACAATCCAGGCTCCTGTTTTGCAGGGGGGAAGTTGAATTATTTTCCCATCCTCTCCAGTTACATTATATCCACAAGGAGCTACAAAAGTAAGATAAAACAAAGGAGGTCATTTTTTTTTGCAGCATCCGTGTAGTTTTGCCCTCTTATTGATATTTTCATGCTTTCATCATGCATATGTCACACCTCATTACTTGCCAGTGATTTGGGATTTGCAAACTGCCAATCACAATATATTTTTTATGAGATGAATGACAGATATTAATGAATAGGTGAACAAAATTAGCTTCTGCAAAACACATAATTATGAATCCCCCAGGAAAAGATCAGATGTGTCCACTGGGACTTAATCTGCAAAAATCCCTAAATGTGAGAATGTGTGTTTAAAGCTTTTTCTTAACTTAATTGAATCCCTTTGATTATTTATTTCGTAAAGCCACTGATATTTTGGAAAGGAAAGTGTTCTTTAAAGATCTGGGAAAGCAGATTTCAGGAATGTTAGCGAATGAACTTAGAACTGGGCTGATCCCACTTCATTCATAAAGTATTCCTGCATCTCCGGATTGTCAAAAGTCAAATAAAAAACAAGTTGCTGCAAAAAAGTTAGCATATTCTTAAGTAAAGACTTTGGCTTCCTTAAATGAAGCTAAAACTGACCACAATGAACTTAAACTACCCACATGTGTCAAAATATAAAAAGAGTCAAGTAAAATATGATTAAAAATATTTTTTATAAACATTTGTATAAGGTTTGTATTTTTTTGTGAAAGCCTATAGGTTGTATTCTGTAGACACAAGACACATGCCTTTGCAATGATTTGGACAAGTGTGTGATGTTAATGATTTCCAATGACTGCCACAACATGGGTTTATAGGCAATCTATGCAATTGGCTCAGTAAAATGATTTTGCTGAAAATTAATCTGATTGAACCCCTTTCTGGTAAGCCACGGGGACATCAACTTGTGTAACGTAGCTGGTGCCATCCCAGGCTTCCATGGTGCTGTTTGATTAATTGTTTTTAAATCATTTTACAGAAATGTTGAAAAAGTGGCATGCAAAATTATTCAAGCTGTTTGGCGTCTAATGTTTAACCCCATAAATCATAGCGGGTCAGCATGAATGCATGCTTCAGTCTCAGTTGCATTTTGGAGACAGTCATTTGCAAGACAGAAAGCATACCATATTTGAACTGAACATTTCTCAAATGCACATGGTTTTTATCTGTAACAGATGCAACCACATTAGTTTATTGACATTGTAACTTAAAGGTAACAGTCTGAGAGAGGGAATATTTTTTGTCACACGAAATTGTGAAATCTAGTTTAGCACTGATTTTCAAACTTTCAATGGCTCATAAAATGTTTTCAATAACTATTGTTCTATTCTTACCAATGTCCACCGATGGGACTCCTTAAAAGACTTTTAATGAAAATTTTAAATTAGCTGTTGTACCTTAATGTGTTGTGTTTAACCACATGGATTGATTGACATTAACTAGAAAACTGCAAATTCACCAGCAACACTAAGAAATATATACAAATGACCTTTATATACCCACTGAATTTAAATTAAGTGTAAGTTAATGAGGTTTCATTATGGAGAAAGTAACTCTAGAGAAATTTTCTCGCCAGCAAATCATTTATGACGAAAGTATACTAACATTGTTTTGCCGAGATGTAATTGTGCATTTTGATGAATGTGATTTTGTAACAAAATAACAAGTAAAAGTGCCCCTATAAAGGAACTAAATTATACCTCAATTGTGAGCTATCTGTGTGCAATGCATGTGCTATACATAAACCTATACCACATAAACATTTTTGCTTTTTAGTCAGAATATAGGGCTAGTAGCACACAAAAAGCTGATCCCTCTTTTCTGCTGTTTGTTGTACAATGGTGTAATTACAGCGGGTGCAATCACACCTGGGCTTGCACCCCCTCTGGGTCTGCTGGAGCCACAATAAATTATATCATGAACAGACACATTTATCTATACACTAGCTGGCTGCATGCATTTCTGGGAGGGGGCAGCCAGTGGACCCAATTGCACACCCTGCACCCAGGTCACACCATGGCAAGTTACACCACTGTTGTTGTGCATGCATTAACAGGCACAACATTTATCCGTAAGGACCCACACAGGCTCAATTTGGAAAGAAAATGCATACTTTCCCATTCCCATGCTGACAGGATAATGCTCTGTCGGTGCACACACACACAACAGGGAACAGAAGAGAATGGATCAGCCAATGGCCTTTCAGTCCCATTGAATGCAATATTCTGCAAGGTACCAGCTGAGAGTCACATGTATAGTGTACATGGAGTGCAGATTGAGTTGAAGAGCCATTGTTTTTACAACAGTTAAAGTTAAACCCATGGGCTTTAAAATTCTTCAATTTGGTTTTGTTTTACTGCAGCTTCTTTTTTTTTTTTTTGGTAGCATACTATAGTAATATGCATTAATGCATGCAGATTTACTTTATAAAGCATTGTTAAACAATGACAATTGATGCCTAATTATTTATTTAAAAAAGAGTTCAAACTAATTGCTGAAACTGTAGACATTGCTCAAATTAAACACATGCATTATGGTGTAAAACAATAACAAATGCCAGATTTTGTAAGATTATTTCACAAGTACTTTCATAAGAATGCATAATCACGGAGAACTGTAATCTGGAAATATTATCTGAAGTAAAAAAAAAACAATATTCTTGTTTATGAAACTCTTTAGAATTCATATTTAAGGGGAAAAAACACACACACCTGTTATATTTCTTTTAGAGAATGTTCAGCAGATAAAAAGCAGTGCGTCTACCCCAGGTCATGAATTTACCTGCTCATAATTAGTGAAAAAAGAAGGAATTGCTTACGGTCTATTTGGTCTGCAAAAACTTCTCCATAGATCATCCAATAGGGCATGTAAAAAATATTCTTTGCTAGGTTCCATGAGGGCTCTTCACTCGGGAAAAGGATAGCCTGCCTTGCCACACCGAAACTCATCAAAACCACTAGCATGATGATGACAAAATACATCATATCTATCATCTAAAATGATATTAAATAGAGAAGGCAAAGATCAGAACAGTAAGGTTAAATGGTAACATACCATAGTAACACAACTAATGTAAAGATTTCACAGGACAGGTTTCATTTTCTACAGTTATTATGTTTAAGTTTATAGCTGAATAAATGTATATCAGTAGTGGTGGGTAAATTCACTGCAAATAATTTGCCAAGTAGACATTTGGCTTGAAGATGTTATTTTTGGCACAAGCGCTGTCCACCCAGCGGCACAATTATGTTTCTGTTCTTGAAAGAAGGAAAATCAGCTGATTCACAATATATGGTACAGGTATTGGATCCCTTATCCGGAAACCCGTTATCCAGAAAGCTCCGAATTATGGAATGGCCATCTCCCATAGACTCCGTTGTAATGAAATAATTAAAATTTTTAACCCTGGTTGTTATTTTACTGGTTAGGCCGGTGTAATACCAGCTGGGTGGCAACTTTAAGTGTCATTGGCACTCAAGGTATGGACTAACAATATGAAAAAATTTAGAAGTCTTGTCTATATCTTTGAAGGCATGGGTCAGTATTACCAGAAGACCTAGAACTTAAGGGCCAGTAAAGTAATTTCAATAAATTAAATATAATATTTGTTTGTATATCCTAAGGTTGCCACAATTTGAGGCCTCACAGTCCGGGCTGGGGGGTCGACCTGTGAAATTGTGGGGTGGACTGGGTGCTGTTGTGAAAACCAGGCAGGATACTCCTAGTGAAAACCAGACAGGATTCTCCTAGATTGATGCGAGCATTGAGCAATCACCCCATCATAGATCAGTTTTGTCTCAGGCAGCCCTTCTGAAAACCAGGCTGTTTGGGACAAATTAGGACAGGTAGCAACTCTACTATATCCTGTTATGTTATTTATGTTGTATTATAAATTGTATAATTGAATTATTATTGTATTGTATTATAAATTGTGTTATTAATAGAATATAGAGGGTGCTGTTCTGCTCCTGGGATTGTTCTTTCAGTTTTAGTAGCACATTCCCATGCTCATTCTATATACTGTATATATTGATACATATAACGGGATCTTAAAAAATAAAGATCTTTTATTTGAGCCTTTCTCAAAGTGCTGTCTAAATGGATAGCATCATTGTGACCTTGTGACTTTTTGAGCACTGGCATATCTAAGGACTATATATATATATATATATATATATATATATATATATATATATATATATATATATATATATATATATTTGAGAAGAAGGATCCGCACTCACTTATAGAACCAAAAATGCAACAGTGCTTTATTCCGTATGAATGTGCATCATTTCGGCCCCACCTTTTTCAATGTACCCAGGTGGAACCGAAACGTCGGATTACGATGCACATTCGTATGGAATAAAGCACTCTTTCATTACTGATTCTATAAGTGAGTGCGGATCCTTCTTCTCAACTATGATACCAGTTTGATCATGCACCACTACATCATGTCAGTCTGAGTGTGGGCACTACGGATTATCTATCTATCTATCTATCTATCTATCTATCTATCTATCTATCTATCTGTCTATCTATCTATCCTCAGTCTGGTTCATGCACACTCTTCTTAGGTTAATCAGACAACAATTAGTGAGGGTGCTGTGCTCAAATTGGTAGGTATGCAGATACAGGTATTGCACGCACTCCGTATGAATATGCTTCTGAAGTTAATGCCAACTTCAAATTAAACAGGACAATAAGCTGCAACTTTTTGCAGCTACATTGGTAACAAAACAGTTGACATTAATGAAATGCACTTCAAAAGTTGGCCAAACCAAAAAAGATCTGCTGACAAAGTACAGTAAGTCAGCCATAGTGACCTATGGGGCATGAAATCCATATTGAAAAAAGCTCAGTAATGACTGGAGACATATGCATTATTCCTGAAAGCTGCAGAACACATCATTTAATGACCACATGTTATACATAAAGTCATTCAGAGATCAAAGGCTAAATTCTGAATATTGACACTAATAAGATGACAAAAAATACTGCTACTTTGTGGAACGTAGGTTATAATAAAAAGCTTCAATGATAGATAACCTGTTCCTAGCCCCCAACCCTGGATGTGGAAGTTAAACAGCTAAACTGCTTACACTGGCAGAAAAAAAACCAGTAGATCATTTGAATACAAAACTATAAAATTGATGCTAGGGAACCCGATTGTTGCAAATGACACTAATCCGATACTAATGCTGTCGCTTGAAATGTGCTATTTGTGACAATTGCTTGGTAAATGTGCAACATAAGAGTTTGCAGGGTTCATTTACAACCAGAGTCAAAGTTGCAGTCATGCAAAAATAGATGCATTCAATTCATTGCAAACATTGACATAATTCATTTAAAGTACTGTACATGTGCCTGAACACACTCTCCACACTTACACATATTTGTGGCTAGTACTGTTGACGCAGGGGAACTTTTGAGCTACTAAGTGATTCCAGGGTTCCCACTGTGAACTGCATCAGCAAAAGACTCACACACAGATGTCAATTTGACACCACTTACCATTTGCATCCAATGTGTCAAAATGTACAACTGCCTCTTTTGTTAAAGAAAATATATTTAACTTGGCTATGAGGTAATCAAAACTACACTGCACTATGTGGTTAAATAGTTAAGGGTTGGCACAATGTGAGTTGATCTTGTGCTGAGCCTATACTATAGTTCCCCCACTTCCCACTCACATGGCCATTTTTTTGTGAAAACATTATGAGACTCTGGAACTCTTCATGCAATATTTGTATTTTCCAGACTATTAATCAGATTTGCTCAGCTCAAACGTTGTTTGTTTTCATCATAATTTAGTATTGTGTTCTTGGACTAAATGTGAATAAAAACCACAAGAAAATAAAACTTCACATCTGGAAAAAGCTGCCAACATGACTAACTTAGCAAAATAGCTTGTAGCAGATGTAAGTTTGAATAAATGGAAAGTAATAATAAAAAACAAACTTGAATCTGACATAACAATGCCAAAATTCATATTTTACAAATGTGGAAAAGGTGCAGTGGTATATGCACGTAATAATAAAGTTCCTAAGTAACTAGTTGCAGAGCTGAAGGGTAGTGATGGGCGAATCTCATGCCTTTCGCCGAAAAATTCGCGAATTGGCGAAAAAATTCGCGAAACGAGTCGCGTCGTTTTCGGCGCACATCGCATCGTTTTCGGCACGTCGCGTCAAAAATGACGCGCGACTCGTTTTTTTGGGGCGAATTTTTCAGTGGCGAATTTTTGCTGGTGTTTTCGCGAATTTATCCGCCAGCGGCGAATCGCGGGAATTCGCCGCGAATTCGCCCCTGGCGAATAAATTCGGCCATCACTACTGAAGGGTTGATATTTGCTTTTTATGCAACAGGCCCACTCTTGCTGGATATAGCATAATTGGGCCTATTCATGAGCAGAGCCCCATCCCAGTTTAGCTGGTCTGCCTTTTCAAAGTAAAAAATAATGTACAGGCATTGTTTCGGCAAACTGGACCTGCTCCTTATTCATGCAAGGCCACTTCTTTTGCAGCAAAAAGCATTATAGAACAAACAGTTAGAGGGACCTGGGTAGTGCATACTATTGGTGATTAGCACTCTACACGAAGACAGAACTTTTATATATTTTTGAATTGTTGAAAAAAGACAAGAGCAGCTCCATATTCATGGTGCAGTGAGTGTCTGTGTGTAAGCGGGGGCCAGAGGCACCCACAAGGGGGTAGTCGGGATCAAGGAGGAAGCCCCTTCCAGAGAGTCCAGGCAAAGTACAGTTCAAGGTTAAATCCAACAGAGAGGTCAGGAAACAGGCTGGAGATTAATAACAGGAATCGCAGGATAGCAGGAACACCCAGGAACACAATGCAAGATTGAGCTATACTCGGGCATTGAACTCACGACTTCAGCGTTCCTTTATTTCAAATTTGGCGCCACAGCGCATGACGTCATCACGCCGGCGCTCCGACGCCGTCGTCTCTGCGCCCACGTGTGTTCCTGGGTGCCACCATATTGGATCCGCGCCGCCGAAGAGGTATGGAGCGCCGAGCACTTGTGACAGTACCCCCTCCCCGATGGGGGGCCACTGGACCACCAGGCCGAGTCCTTCTCCCAGGAGCATTCCTCAGGACCAAAGCCATTCCACTGGATGAGGTACTGGAGAGATCCCCTGGAGAGTCTAGAATCCAGAACCTTCTCGACTTCAAACTCTAGTTGGTCATCCACAGAGATAGCCAAAGGAGGAGTCAGGTCAGACGAGAACTGATTGGACACAACAGGCTTGACATGAAACACGTTGGGAATACGCATCTCTGAGGGTAGTTGCAGACGGACAGCCATGGAATTGATGATCTCAGATATGGAGAAGGGACCAAGGAACTTGGGCTCCAATTTGGGGGATGTTATCTTTAAACGGATATTCCTAGAAGAAAGCCAGACTTTATCACCAACCTTGTATGGAGGGGAAGGCTTCCTTCTATGGTCAGCGAAGGTCTTTTGCACCAAGGAACTTTTTTCCAAATTAGACTTGGTGGCAGTCCAGATAGCAGACATGTGAGCCGCATGATCTTCAGCAGCGGGGATGTCAGAGAGAAGGAAGTCTTGAGGAAAGGCTAGAGGATGCTGACCATATACAGACAGGAATGGAGATCTTCCAGTGGAAGAGTGACTGGCATTGTTATGAGCGTATTCCGTCCATGGGAGGAGATCAGACCAGTCATCTTGACAAAGGGAAACATGGTTTCTAAGGAACTGTTCAAGAGCTTGGTTTACACGTTCCGCTGCCCCGTTAGTCTGAGGGTGATAGGCAGAGGAGAACTGAAGAGAGCTGAAGAGAGACTCCCAGAGACTTGCACACGGAGCGCCAAAATCTGGAGACAAACTGGGAACCTCTGTCAGAGACAATTTTCACAGGGAAGCCGTGCAGACGGAAGATATGCTGTATAAAAAGATGAGACCGTTCCACAGCAGGGAATTTCTTCAAGGGGATAAAATGTGCCATTTTGCTGAAGCGGTCTATCACCACCCAAATGACGGTGTTCCCACCAGAGGGGGGCAACTCAACGATGAAGTCCATACCCAAATGAGTCCAAGGACGAGAGGGTACTGGTAACGGTTGCAGAAGACCGCAGGGTCGAGAGTGACTGGACTTAGTGGTAGCACACACGGTACAGGCCGCGACAAAGTCCTTGACATCTTTGCGGATAGTCGGCCACCAGACAAGGCGGCGAAGGAGTTCAAGAGTCTTTTCTGAACCAGGGTGGCCGGCTTGTTTGGAGCTATGAGTCTGCTGCAGAATGGGAAGGCGTAGCTCAGGGGGTACAAATGCCATTCCAATGGGGGTATACGGAGGAGCGGCAGACTGGCAAGACATGATTTGCTCAGCAAATTGGGGTAGTACAGCAGTGATGATCCTGATTGGAGAGATGGTAGGATCTTGTTCTATAGGAAGGCGGTCCTCTGGGGAGAAACTGCGAGACAGGGCGTCTGCCTTCCGGTTCTTGGTCCCAGGACGATACGTCAGGACGAAATTGAAATGAGAGAAGAAGAGAGACCATCTTGCCTGACGGGGATTTAGCCTCTTGAGAGATTGAATGAATTCCAAATTCTTATGGTCAGTGTAAATTGTGACCGGGTGAGGCGCACCCTCTAAGAGGTGACGCCATTCCTCGAGGGCAAGTTAAATAGCCAGGAGCTCACGATTCCCAATGTTGTAGTTCTGCTCAGCGAAGGAAAACTTCTTGGAGAAGTATGCACAAGGATGGAGCTTACCATCTGCAGAATGTCTCTGGGAAAGGATGGCTCCTGCCCTGACATCAGAGGCATCGACTTCAATGAAGAAGGGTAGGTGTGGTTCAGGGTGCTGGAGAACTGAAGCAGAAATAAAGGCATCTTTCAGGGACTGGAAGGCTTCAAGGGCCATAGGAGGCCAACAATTGGGCTTCCCTCCTTTGCGGATGAGGGAGAGGATAGGAGTTATGCGGGAAGAAAAGCCTTTAATGAATTGGCGGTAATAGTTCGCAAAGCCTATGAACCTCTGGATCGCCTTGGTACTCTGGGGAAGTGGCCATTTCTGGATAGCTGATACCTTGGCAGGATCCATCTCAAAGCCCTCAGACGAGATAATGTAGCCAAGGAAGGAAATTTTGGGAACTTCGAAGATGCACTTCTCCAGTTTGGCGAAAAGGGAATTTTCCCTAAGACGAGAAAGAGCCTCCTTGACTTGGGAGCGGTGGGTTTCCAAATCCTGAGAGAAGATGAGGATGTCATCCAGATAAACGACAACAGACTTCCCCAGGAGGTCCCGAAAGACATTTTTAACAAACTCCTGAAAGACGGCAGGGGCATTGCAGAGACCGAAGAGCATCACGAGGTACTTGTAATGCCCGTCACTAGTACTGAAAGTCATCTTCCACACATTTCCTTCTCGGATCCTGATGAGGTTGTAAGCCCCGCGGAGATCCAACTTAGAGAAAATCTTGGCCCCTTTAAGCTGGTGGAAAAGTTCTGAAATAAGGGGTAAGGGGTATCTGTTTTTGACAGTTATTTTATTGAGCCCCCGATAGTCTATACAGGGACGGCGTCCACCGTCCTTCTTTTCCACGAAGAAGAAACCAGCTCCAGCTGGAGAGGTGGAAGGACAGATAAAACCTCGCTGGAGGTTCTCGGTGATATACTCCTTCATGGCAGCAGTCTCTGCAGGAGATAAGGGGTAAGTCTGCCCACGGGGTGGCATGGTTCCAGGAAGGAGGTCAATAGGGCAGTCATACCCCCGATGAGGGGGAAGGAATTCTGCTGACTTTTTGCAAAAAACATCGGAGTAGTCCCTGTAGACGGAGGGCAAGGATGAGAGACTCGAAGAAGAGACCGTAACCCATTGGAGGGTCTGAGGAATTAAACAATGTCTTTGGCAGTGCAGACTCCAATGGGAGATTTGACCAGAGGACCAGTTGATGGAGGGATTATGAAGTCGTAACCATGGCAAACCTAGCACAACAGGAGTGGGGGGACAAGGAATGATCAGGAAAGACAGCTTCTCCCGATGTAGAATCCCAGTCTGGACAGATAATTCTCCAGTAGACAGAGTGATGGTGTCAGTGGAGAGGGGTCTATCATCAATGGCAAAGACCCTTATGGGAGGAGATACTGGAAAGAGAGGAATGCCAATCTTTTTAGCAAATGCTAAGTCCATAAAATTTCCTGCAGCTCCGGAGTCAAGGAAGGCTGAGACGGGTATTGCCTGGGAGGACAACAGGATCTGCGAAGGAACATGGAATTAATGAGAATTTCCTGAAGGCTTAGAAGTAACGCCACCAGCGAAGGTAACGCCAGTCTTACTTGGGGCAGGGACAGGAGGCAGCCAAATGGGATTGTCCACCACAATACAAACATAGGCCGGAAAGGCGCCTGCTGAGTTTTTCTTGCTCAGTAAATCGAGCCTTTCCGAGTTGCATGGGTTCTTCCGAAGGGAGATTGGTCAGCTGTAGAGAAGAGGGAGGTATCACAGGGCTTTGAAAGTGCGGTGCCAACACTGGAAGAATTTTCTTGCCTCGCTCCTTATCAGCCAGATGTTCTCTGAGGCAGTATCCACCTTGATAGCGAGAGCGATCAAATCCTCTAGGGAGTCAGGTAGTTCTCTGGAAACTAGATCGTCCTTCAGGCGAGAAGACAGTCCTTGATAAAAAACTGCCTTGTATGCCTCATCGTTCCAGGAAGTCTCAGCCATGAGAGTTCTAAAGTCTATGGCATACTCGCTGGCACTGAGATTGCTCTGACGGATTTGCAGCAAGCGTGAAGAAGCAGTAGCAATGCGACCTGGGGCATCAAAGATGGTTCTGAAGATCCGCAGAAATTCATTAACATCAAAAGTCAGTGGTGAATGTCTCTCCCAGAGAGGTGTTGCCCATTCAAGTGGTTTGCCCTCCAAACGAGACATAACATAACCCACCTTCGCCCGTTCACATGAAAATTGGAAAGGTTGAAACTCAAATTGAATCAGGCATTGAGTCACAAATCCCCTGCAGGCCTTAGGTAGCGAGGAGGAGGAGGAATACGTGGCTCACGGGCCGGTAACACAGCAGGGGGAGGAACAACCACAGCAGGAAGAATTTCCGCAGCAGCGGGAGTGGGGGGCAAACGGGATACAATGGAATCAAGTACTTGCCCAATTCTGACTTGCTGGGTCTCATACGCCTCCATACGGGGCGCCAGCCCGCGGAGGGCTCTTCCGACGTCCGGGGCAGCTTCCTTGGGATCCATGGCCCGAGTATAATGTCAGTGGGGGCCAGCGGCACCCACAAGGGAGTAGTCGGGATCAAGGAGGAAGCCCCGTCCAGGGAAAGTACAGTTCAAGGTTAAATCCAATAGAGAGGTCAAAGTCCAGGCAAGGGTTCAAGTTGGCAGGCAGCAAGGAGACAAGGTCAGGAAACAGGCTGGAGATCAATAACAGGAATAGCAGGATAGCAGGAACACCCAGGAACACAATGCAAGATTGAGCTATATTCGGGCATTGAACATTTAATTTGGCGCCACAGCGCATGACGCCGGCGTCTCTGCGCCCACGTGTGTGCCTGGGCGCCGCCATATTGGATCCGTGCCACCGAAGAGGTACGGAGCGCCGAGCGCTCGTGACACTGTGATCCAAAACAAATTGTTAAGACTAGTGATGGACGAATCTCCCGCGATTCGCTTCGCCTAAAGATTCGCGAATTTCTAGAGAAATTTGTGAATCGGCGAAAAATTTGCGAAACGAGTCGCGGGACGCTTTTGACGCGCGTCGCGTAGTTTACGGCGAGTCGCGTCGTTTCCGACGCGCGACACGTTTTTTTTTAGAAATTTCGCTGGTGATTTGCGAATTTATTCGCCAGCGGCGAATCGCGGGAATTCGCCGCGAATTCGGCCCTGCCGAATAAATTCGCCCATCACTAGTTAAGACTTGCAGGAATGTATTTAGGCTGTAGGGCAGGGTGCAAAGTGACAAAACAATTACAGAGTGCACTTATTTTTTTGCACTTTGTACCTTTGACTAACAGTTTATACAACAAAGATATTGTCATGCATTTTTAGTGGATGTGATACATTAATGACAATGATTTATATATAATGGTCCTGCTTTCGAATGGAGAAGATATCATTGGAAATAAAGGAAAGGAAAAAATTGCTGTGATGCCTTTCTAACCATTAAGAAATCTGCATGCTGTAAAGAAATAAAGAATAAAGGTATTAAAAGAATCACCCATTCTGGTCCTCAAGAGAAGAGTTCTGAAAGCGTACAGAATCTTATTTTGGCCTTAAAAGCAGCATATTGGGCTTTGAAGACAATAAACTACTGTATGATGAAGAACTACTGTGTGGCAGAGCAGACAGCACCAGGTGCCAGTTGGTTGTGAGAGTGATTTGCAGAGGAGCAATGTTACATTGGTCCATTGATGTGGCCCTATCCTAACTGGACCTCAGCTCAATTGTACAGTAACTTTAACCTAATTGACTGAAATCAAATATGTAACTAATGAACTCTAAAATAACCCAGCACCAAACTAGAGAACCTTTGATTTTTACCACAACATTCCATGACTAAACTTGAGACATCTCTGGCATCTTCTATTGGCAGCATTGATTTAATATTATTATAGGACTTTGTAGGTGTGCAGCACTATAATAAGTGTATCATTTGTCTTTTGCCTGTATTTTTGGTGGGAGGTGCAGTATATTTTAATTTGCTGTTTCAGTTGCAGGGTGGGGCAGAACATAACTAAAATCAATCAGATTTCCCTCCTTTATGGGTAAAATCGTTTTCTTGATATTAGTAATATTGACAGAAAATAGGAAATATTCAGGCAATGGTTGTCTTCTATATGGCCTATTGTATTTTCTTTCTTGGATGACTATTGAACCATGTCAGTCTGGGTAGGGTTTGGTATTAGTTTTTTTGAAAATAAAATTGTAAAGCCAGATATATACATGATAAACAGAAAATAAACTCACCATTTTTCCAATCATCATAACATAAGGTCCAAGGTATTTGTTTACACCAAAGATATCAAGCAAACGAATATACCAGTAGATAATGTTCACACAATATATCACTCTGCCATAGCTGCTAAAGGGTTGCTCTTGCAAGCGAAGTACCATCCCAATAGAAAAGAGCAGAATGGAGACAAGGTCTGCTAAATTCCAGTATGCTTGCAGCCATACTTTAAACTTTTGTAACAGCTTTCCTGGCTCGGACATCAAGATCTGTACGAACACAAAGCAGTGTTACAGTAAGTACTTGGCCAAAGATCCTTTTCATACCCAATATGCCGTAATTCTGTTTTTTTATGCTGTAATTTAGCAATCCTGAAATTAACTTCACAAATCAAAGATCTATCTTAGAATATTAGGCAAGGAATGTTTTACAATATATTGTAGAGATGAGACCTAAATAAGCATTGCCTGTACATTGTAAGAATATGCAGTCAATATATATATATATATATGTATATATATATATATGTTCTACAATAATAACAATCCCCCTCTAAGACAGACATATCACCTCTTTATTTTCATCCTATGCCTTGGCCATGGCAATGCCTTAGCATGTGTCCCAAAGGGGGTGATTTCAATTTACACTGGTCAGATGTACATCTGATACAGATATTCCCTCTGAGTATTGAATTAATATATAACTAGCACACAGTGATGACATCAGTCTTGACAAGACAGACCTTCCAGGATAAATGTAACTGTATCTGCCCAACAAGGGAGGTGTTGGTTTTGTAGCATAGGCAACAGTCTGGACACAGAGACAAAGAGATACTTACATCTTCTTACTTACATCATCTTTTATTCTGTATTGTCAGACAAAGGAAATTTGTCAGATCATTTAACGCCACTTTATAACAGGGCATTGTTTCAAAAGTGACCCAGGGGTATTATCTATAGATATAAGAGGCCAGACTCCAGCAAGAGATGCTTTCTTTGCATTATGCCACCCTGCCACCCTCGCTCCAATGTCTGAAACATTACCTTAGAAATAAATATCAGTATTATCCTACTTCCATAACTGCTAGATAGAAATGCTAGAATAAATTGTTACTATATTTGGTGTCATACTCAAAATTAATTTTTAGAGATTGCAGAATCATCAGTCATTCATTTTCCCTGTAATACAGTAAATGTTTAAAACATTTTCCCAGCCTAGCATAAAATGAACTGATAATTAGAACCACATAGTTCACTATAGACAATGT
>CM044431.1:140627030-140639177 GCA_024363595.1 Xenopus borealis
GGTTGAGGAGACTGCCTCATACAGACTTAGATAAACACTTGGAGCACATTTGGAATTCATTCCCAGAATTCCTTTTGTTTAAGAATAGTTAAGGGAGTTATGTAATAAAAGGTACTAAGTTTGCCCAGGAGCAGTAACCTATAGGCAAACAGTGCCTTTTATTACATATGGCGGTATTTAAGCTAAAACAACACAGCGACTGTTAAATATGATTAACACAGGGATATGCTAGTTTGATGCTAGATAGGGCTTAGCATCAAGATTAAAATAAAAAATGGAAGGGTGTTAGAAATTTACTGTATTCTCCTTGTTACAGAGTGTTGACCAGGTTGCAATCATGGGGCCATGATATTGCAAAGGCATTGGGGTATTTTGAAATTATCACAAACTAAAAAGTTGGTATTTATAGGCTCCTTTATTTTCATAGAAGTGAAAGTTCACTTTTGAATAGCTAGGTGGTAATATTGGATATAGAAAGAAGTTAGGCCATGTCCTTGTATTCCACAGCCCTAAAGGAAAATTATACCCCCAAAATGAATACTTGAGCAACAGATTAAGTGGCATATTAAATAATCAAACATATATATTTAAGTAAATATTGCCCTTTTACATATCTTGCCTTGATGGTCTGTGTGCTGCCTCAATCACCTGACCAGAAATTCTCCAGCTCTAACTGTAACAGGAAGAAGTGTGGAAGCAAAAGTCAAAACTCTGTCTGTTAATTGGCTTGTGTGACCTAACTTTATAGTTTGTTTGATATGTTTTTGTGCACTGTTGAATCATATGATCCCAGGAGGCTGTCCTTATTTTTTAAAATGGCCATTTTCTATTTATGATTACCCAATGGCACATGCTACTAAAAAAGTTTATTATTATGAAAATGGTTTATTTACATGAAGCAGGGTTTTACATATAAGTTGTTTTATGCAATATCTTTTTATAGAGACCCACATTGTTTGGGGGGTATAGTTTTCCTTTAAGCCCAGGTAATGGGTTTCCTATCCTGTGACCAATGTTACTGTGTAAAGGTTCACTCATTCAGCGTCTGACTGGGCCAACAGGACACTGGGAAAAACCTGGTGGGGCTTTGCCTTCATGGGCCTGCCAATCCATGCCTGCTACCCTGCCTGGACTGCTCCATCTTCCTTGGTCATAGTAACATAGTAATTTAGGTTGAAAAAAAGAGATGGCAAAAACTGTCATATTTTTTGCTGTTTGTGCTAGGTGCAGAGCCAGACCATAGATGCAAAAACTTTTTAATGAGCACGAAGGGGCATTCTTTGGTGCTCTAGCTCTTGTGGCCAGTGTCTCTATTATGTGAGCATCATTTTTAGGCATTAAAAAGTAGGGACGTGGGCCACTACTGTATCTCTATATAGATGGCACTCTGTTATTTGTATGCAGTAGCCCCCTTTCTACACTAGGGAACATATTTATCAAAGAGTGAAGTTAGAGATCACCACAGTCCATTAATTTCTTACACCCATTGATAAATACTGAAAAATCCCATACAAATTAATGGAGGCGGAATTTCATTCTAGTGGACTGTGGTGACTAACTTCACTCTTTAATTAACATACCCCAATCCAATGGGATTTTTAGAAGCATATTTAGTAAGGGTTAACTCACCCATTTCACCTATTCAAAAATAAAAAATGCTTCTAAAAATTCCATAGGAATTAATAGAAAGTGGATGAGTTGTTTGTGGTGACAGGTAATTTTACACAAATCTGCCCCTAGGAATGGTAACTTTGCCACTTAGGGATTCTATGTATACAGGTATTAGATCCTTTATCTAGAAACCCATTATCCAGAAAGCTCTGAATTATTGAAAGGTGGTGTCCCACAGACTCCATTATAATCGAATAATTCAAATGCAAAAAATAATTACTGTTTTGCTTGTAGTAATGACAGTACCTTGTACTTGATCCCAACTAAGATACAATTAATCCTTATTGGAAGCAAAACAATCCTACCTACTGGGTTTAATTAACATTTTAATGATTTTTAACAAACTTGAGTTTTGGAGATCAAAATTGCATATAGATCCCTTATCCATAAAACCCCAGGGCCCGAGCATTCTGGATAACAGGTCCCACTGTATAGCTATTTGTTATTAGATTTTTAAAATTAATGGTTGTACTGATTTAGTGGAAAAACTATATTAAAATTTACTGTACAACTACTGTATATACATTTTTTATATTTCAGTATGTAAAGACAATGCTAATCATTATGGCATGAAAGAACTTATAATGTTCAAAATTTTGATCATGTGCTTGAAAATGGGAAAACAAATAAGGATGCAAAAAAGATGGAAAAGCACAAGAGAATCAGGATCCAGTTGGGAAATGAGAAAAAAAAATACCAATCCTGCTCACCCTTTGTATATGACCTTAGGTCAAGTACTTACACCATCTAATTTTGTCCTGAAGTCCACCATTCTGTCTTGAAAAGTTTCCTCTGGCGGGCGATTCCACACCCTCACCACTCCCTGTATGAAAAAGTGTTGTTTTAACTGCCCATCCCTTCTTATGTTTGTGTTATATCACATTTTGAATATATATATAAAACTGTTCCTATCTAGCATATTTGATATTAAAGGTAATATTTAACTGGGAAATAGTTGTTTAGCAAAGCACTACCTGCTTAGGTGCCCTGAGTGTGATGCATAAAAAATTTCTCTAGATATCTGGTATATTGTCCGGGCACATTGCACTGAGAAGAATGCACCTCTCCATTTAGAAACAATAGAAACTGTCACTAAACTAATAAATCTCTGGCTTTTTTTCTGATATGACAGTCGCAAAAGTCAATCCACTGTTATTTGTGCTCAGTGCCCTCTGCTGGTGATTTTTTTTTAAATTATTTCAAGGTAAATTAACATATAATTTTCTTACAGTATGTAATTTTGCAAGTTGGTTCTTTATTTATAAGTCTAGTTGCTATAAAGTGTGTGAAGGGGAATGATTCAAAGACAGAGACACCAATGGAGTCAGTATGTATACAACACAATTTGATCTAAGTGAATCATATCACCTACTTGGCTTCAAAGTGAAAAGGAAAAAGGTGAAGGACTGAGCAGGATGGTTTAGTGTTGATGGGATGTAACAAATAGGGAAAGGTGACTAAACAAAACACAAAACTGAAATATTTATTTGCTGGGAACAGATTTATGTTTATATATTTAAGTTTCTTAACAACTAGATGTCATCTCTAATACTATTGGGCACATTTTTCATTAAGATGCTAAAAATTATTCACCTGGTGCTTCCTGGAGCTACGTTTTTGAAGTACCAAGAAGCAACTTCATTCCAGTTAATGAGTCTTAGAGCTCCAAACTTTTACATCTGATTCCAGCAGAAGAGCTTTGTAATTTCTGAACAAATTTGTCCATCATTCACAATGTAAGGCTATCAAGTGATGACCGCAGTGGTCTGTGTATGTGGTTAGTGGAAGAAAAAACTTGATGGATACCTTGAGATCTGACCGCAGTGATCAAACAAGTCCATTCAGTCTTTAGTCTGGCCAAAAATTCTGGAATTTCCCTTGTCTGTCAGCAGCTTGCTATTATCCAACACTGCTGTCAAACTCTAGAGTGTTGTTAATATCTTGCTCTGTTTACCAGATTTTATAATTCTATAGAATTTATCATTCTATTTTCAATATAAAAAAAAATGTTGACTGGGTTCTCTGAACATCTCTTAATAAATGTCCCTCTAAGAGCAGTTACAGTTATAGCATATGTACCGTAAGTTCCATGTCATCATCTTCTTTTTCTTTTACTGTTTTGTCTGGTTCTTCCACTTCCTTCTCCTGTAGATCCATTTCATTGGCTTGGGTCATATATGGCATCTCATCTTTATTTTTAAACTCCAAGCTGAGAATTGAAGGAGGAAGTAGAATGCCAAGAATTACCTAAAAAATGACATTAGGAATTGATTAAACTATAAACATTATAAAGTATGAAATAATCAGTACAAGTATGGGATCCATTATTTGGAAAACTGTTTTCCAAAAACCTCCAAATTATAGGAAGACAATCTTCCTTAGACTCTGTTTTAATCACTACTTATTTAAAAAATAATTTTCTTTTTTTCTGTAATAACAAACCAGTACTTTGTACATGATCCTAACTAGATATAAGTAATCCTCATTGGAGGCAAAATAATCCTATAATCCAATGTATGTAGATCCAAATTACCGAAATACCCCATATCCGGTAAACCCCAGGTCCCAAGCACTTCTTTATTAAATGAGAACATTTTCTCTCTGTCCCCTGAGGCTCTTTATTGGACTTAATATGTGACAGTTATATGGTGTCATTAGTAAGGCAAAATAAAATAGCTGTAGTGACTTTTCTATTCCAAGTAGTGAGATATATTATATACATTACACATATCCCTGTAGAAATCATTTTTGCTAACCTTCGCTGAATCAGTTATGACCACTGATAATGGTTTCTGACTACACATTAGCAATGGTTCACAGAGGTCATACATCTAAGCACAAACCTTAAGGCTAGAATTTTTTCGCATCCGGAGCCTGCCCATCCACATATCCGTCAAAAGCATTTGGCTGCATGTGTGAGCAATGAAGTCTCGATGCTTGGCTGCAACTGCCAGCTGCAGGCATGTGGCATTGCTCCAGTTCTTAAGCTCATAGGTCAGCAGTTTCATTGCCAGCTGTTCATCCTGCTTGTATGACTGGTCCAGTAACTCAACTGCCAGCTGCCCAAATTCCCTGAAATGAAAACCTTGTGATTATTCATTGAATTTACAATTGGTGATGAATAATAACCTGGGTCTTTTTAGGTGCAAATTCTCCTTTCATCTGATTATAATATAAAAAGTTGTCACCACTTAGACTAGAAAGCAGAATGTCCATTGAATATGAATTCTGTCAGTGGCTATCATAAGGCTAAACTACACATCTATAACTGTTGGAATGACAATGCTGTTTCAACAGTGCAACCTGGAAAAATGAAGGCCCACTAGTAGTGCATGCTAACTGGGCACCTAAAGCATATAACATGGACAAGTGCCAGGGCTAGCCACAAAAATATAATGGGACATTCCTCCTTGTATTTTATGCAATGCAATAAACAATAATACTAATAATAATTAAGGTCTAGATGAGTTGCTATTGTTGCTGAGGTTTCTTACTCATGGTAGTGTAAGAACACCGTATAGAAATAATAGGAAAACAGTATTTTAATAGAAATAAATTCTCAGCCTACTGTCTGTTTTTAACAAATATTTACTTATGGGCATCTCAATGAGACCTGAAGGTGCCAGAAGTGGGCAGGCTGTATGAGGTAGCTTTGAATGGAGGCTAGCTTTAAAAAGACAAGAGGTCCTCTGTACTCAAACCATTATCAATATATTAAGGACATTGAATCATTTTGTGCCTTAAGCTACTAAAAATGCCTTACCCTTTAAACAAAACAGAGATTGTTTGTCCATATATTGCAATATATTTAAGCTGGCCAGCTATGTCTAAGTCATCCTATATCTGGCCAGTCCTACACTCAACTTGAATCTGATTCATTAAGAATTCCATTGCTTCAGTATACATTTTACTAAGGTACTAATTTTACCTGCACAGAATGCTTCAATGTCCATAATATATTGATAATGGGTTGAGTCCAGAGGACCTCTTGTATTTTTCTATATGTATTTTTGTGGTTACAGTCTCATTGCACCCCCGTTTAATGTTTTTAAAAATTAGTGGTGAGCACAACTGTCCCTTGTTTGTTATAGAATTAAAAAGTCATACAGCCTGCCTGTTCAGCTGCTTCCAGTGTCTGCCCAAAAAGAGAAAAAACAAATATTATACAGTAAATATAATAAAAATAGACAGATACAAATTAAAATTATTCCAATAGGAGTTGGAAAGGTGATAGCAACTTCATTACCAACCTGGAGTTGTGGTTTAGCTCCTGTGAAATATCATCAACCATGTCATTTTCAGAAGCTTCGTGTGCCATGGCTTTGCAAAGTTTGCAGGCTACCAGGGCCTTTGCCATGGCCTCCTCTCCATGCTGCCAGAAGAACAGAGCCATCTTTTGGCGCTTCATTAGAACTGCCCATACCATTAACTCATGAAAGGGAAAAGGGAAGTGATTAATTTCAGGGTCGTCCAAATCAATATCGACTTCCTCCTCTCCTTTCTTTGTAGTCTTCCTTCCTGTTCGTATCGGAATGTCATCCTGTCAAAGGAGGCAAATGATGTAATAAATATATCATAATTGATACATGTGTAATTAAACATTCATTAAACATTTTTGCCTATGTATGAATATGTTTTATTCAACTCTGCCCCATAGTGCTTGCCTTTTTTTTTTACTTTGTTTTATCAGCCTGTTGTTGTTTCATAGTTTTAGCAATTCATGTAACATTATTATGTATGATTGCTTCAGCTTTATTCATGTTCCTATGAATGTATGTCTTGTAAGCCTTGTTATCTGCAAGGAAAATAAAATATCCCAACACTTCTAGAGCATTTCTGTGCTCTCACAACAGTTATTTATTGCAGTTATTTTCTTGGTCCATGTTTCTATTAGAATTTCTCTCCAAAGATTTATAATCTACTCATACTTATATTGCCAACATTCTGTGCTCTAAAAATCGACAACTCATATATACAGAATGCTAATTCTCACTTTAGACTATGGTGATAGATCAACCTAGTCACTATTCTGTGCCCTCCGTTTTTTCTTTTGTCTTCAGTTTCATTCATTAATTTTTTCATAAAAATAAAGTGGTTATATCCTTGGACTTAAACATAGGGTAGGGATTTATTATTGTACTCAACAGTCACTGTTAAAACTTTAATTCGTTCCCTTGAGTTCCTTTAACGTTTGATCCTTTCAAGTCACATCTTATCCTATGCTTCTCTAAGATTTTAAGAGCTCCTGAAAGCTTTTCTGACATTCATGTCTCTGTTTGCTAGATCAGAACTTTTTATTATGTCTTACATTAAATTTTGTGTTATTTCTTAGTTTTCACATAGACAATCCAGTGATCCATATTTATAAATCTTATTCTTACTTCCTTGATTAACTGCAGTAATCCTCAGATGGAAAAACGTTGCAAGATGTCAAATCATTCCATAACCTTTTTCATTATTTACAATCAACAGTTCATTTTGGAACAGTTCCCTCAGCCTTTCTGGGTACCTAGAGAAGCGCTAGAATTTCTCTCTACTTCTGTGAACTTCTATCCCTTTTAATGTAGGACAATAGCTTGATGGACTTAGTTACTTGCTATCACAAATTCTGTTGTGTACAATTAGTACTAGGAAAAGGACCAATGCACTGCCTTCTATATAAAAAGGGCTCAATGCCTTGCACTTGCCCTGTTTGTGTCGCCCAAAGTTTATTTTTATTAAAACTTTCTTGAGTTTTTGTCTCTGATACCCTACTGAGCTTATGAATTTTCATTCCAGCAATTGATTATTCCACCATCAATAACCTTCAGATTCTTTGAATGAGTTCAGATAAACATGCAACATCATTTATGTTGCTACACTTTGCATTTCAAAAAAAAAATCCTTAACAAAATCCTTAACAAAATTTTGTAAGAATTATTGGAATGTTGAATCTGTGAATTTCCAACATTATAACTACAGCTAAGATTTGAGAGTCATCTATTGTCTGAAAATGGTCTGGGTTATAGTTTAACAACAGATTTCAGCAGTTTAGAGATCTCTTTTTCATGCCAATGTGACCTTGTAGTCACCAAAAAGAATTCAACAAAGGAGAAAAAAGAACTGACCCATGTTATTGCCCCCTCCCATCCCTTGCATCTGAAGACTTGTGTATGAAGGTTAAAACATAACTTTTTATAAATTATTGCTTAAAACAATTTGTCCAATGTGCATAATTAAGAATCCGGCTACTTGTGGGGAAACAGATCAACTGAGGCCGTGGGTTGGTTATTCATATCCAAATTACCCTTCAGCTCGTCTAATGTGCTTATTCAGCAGACTGGGAAATGTCTATGGACATATCTAATATCACTTAATAAATCCCACCACAAGTGTCACCTCTTCACCCACACAGAGTTCCCTCCCATGAACCAATTAGGCAGCTGTACCGATGTTCAATGCAACGGTGAGATTCTGTAGTGGTGCTTGACTCACAGCTATATTGTGCCTCAGGCACAAGTCAAAAATACAAAGAAGCGCTAAGAGTACCATAACCCTCAAATCTGAAACTCCTTCACCCACATCAGGTACCCTCCTGATCCGTGTTGAGATCACTGCCCAATGTTCTAAGTTGTTATCCGGTGCCCTGCTTAGCCAAAAGCTAGAATTGTGCTTGATGTGCATTTCGTCTGCCAGATGCAGGCTTTTTCAAAGGGGTTATAGAACTGGGTGCTGACTCCTATTAATAGATGCAGGTTTGCCGTTGGTTATTTGAACCTATCACCTTCTGGTTCATCATACTGGGAGGATTCGTAGGTGCTCAACCTGTTCTCCCGTGAATACCAAAGTGATTGTATTTACCCACATTCCATTAAGGGCTCCATTGCGCAGGACATTGGTATCTTGTTACCCGCATAAGGCAGTCTCATAAACACAGTGTGTAGAGTTGCGGATGTTTAAATATCAACATACATACTTGTGTAATGGCTAATGATACACAAAAACTGGTACTTGATATAAAATATACTATTCTGCTAATTATGAATAAAAAAATTTGCCTCTAAATGAAAACCATCAATGCCAATTTTGCTAACTTACCTATTATGGTTAATGAGTGGATACAAATAATATGTGATTAAGGGAAACCTCGCCACAGTGTTACAATATATTTCTGATAAATGCTTAAAGCCCTTTAAATGAAGATGTTCATAGTTATGCTCTCATTGAGGCCATTAGGTCTCAATGCATTCATCAAGAATATCCATTCACTCTCCTTGGATAGGATGGAGGGCTTTTTCCCAATCACCCCCTCTTATTCCAAGGGAGACCCTAGATAGACCCACTGCTTTAAGGTTAGTGCTTGAATGGTTATGATGTTCAAAGAAATGACAACTGACATGTGGAAGTTGTTTAGGGATGTTTGATCCAATCTTCTGCATCCATAATATGCATATTGCTGTTGAAAACTGTTATTTAGTCTCCTCAGTGTATAGATGTAAATTCTTACTACATATAATATTACTTTGCTTGTGCTTAAGGGGTACATTTATCAAAATCTGATATCAGAGTTTGCTACCACTTTATATTCATTCCTTTGGAATTTTTAGACGTGTATTTATAAAATGGTGAATTTTCAACCACTGACAGATATGCTTTAAAAAAATCCCATATGAAATAATAGGAAGTGGATTTTTGTGGCAAACACTAATCTCTTATTTTTATAAATCTGCCCCTAAGGGTTGGATCGTTTTCAAGATTAAAGCAAGTCCAGTTGACTTATCGCTACTATATACTGTTCTGTCATGTCCTTCATAAATATTAGTTATTGTTCTGCACAAGTTTTACCCGTATTCTATGTTGTGTACTATACCTCTATTATTGGGAGTGTCGTGTGCTGTAGGCATTCCATTACTTAGCAAACAAAGCAGTTAAAGGTTTAAAGAACAACCAAAAAAAGAGGCCTTTCCCTCAGCACCCAGTGCTTGTACTCTCAAATAGGCCCCTTTTTTGGTTGTTCTTTAAACCATTAACTGCTTTGTTTGCTATGTCCTGCATAAATGATAACCTTTCTAGACATTATTTTATGTAAATGATATATCATATAGATATATTATATTTTATATTTTGAGTTTCATAGTCAACGACAATTTACCATTTTTGTAGGCACTGATTCTTAAAAATGTATGAAATTTCTCTTTTCTGCTTTTATTGGTAAGACAGAACATCAAAAGAACAGTGGAGCAAAATACTTTACAGTTTACATACCTCCATTCCTAGTAGTTTCAGAGCTTTTGGCTGTTATGGAAACACAAGAGAAAGAATTGAATTATCCCTGGCACTGTATATTTTGCAGTAGTATTTTCAGAAACAAATGACTAAATATAAATAAATAAATAAATAAATATATATATATATATATATATATATATATACAATCAAATATGTAAATTCAGAATTCTGATTCTTTGCAAGCTGTTTTGGATTTTTGTTGCCGCTGCATGCCCTAGGATACCTGTCTGGTTACATGGCCTCTTTACTTCCTTTCTTTATAACTGAGACACACTTTGGCTCACACATATGTCTACTGCTGTCATTTCTCTGACCATGGATATGTTCCTTGCAGGTGTTCCGTCAATGAAAACTCAATAAATTCACTGATAATTCAATCAAATGAGTATTTAAGTTCCCCCCCTTGAGTTTTTTCATAACAAATTTGAGTTTATTCAAGCTAGAAATAACCTCATAAACCTAACAAACTCAACCTCTGATAAATATCATATGCTGCAAGTTGCTCCAACTTCTCAAATTTTTCCAGTGGCAGCCTTCATCTTCTGAACCCATGCAAGTGGCTGAACCATTAGTGGCTGAACCTAAAATACACGTGCCATCTTGTGGGAGTCCATATCCTGTAGAAAGTTCCTTAATCAAGTCTCTTTCCAGTTCCATCTGCAACCTTCTCAGGGATGAATTATCTACTCAAAACCTGTTCTCAGTCTTTAGAGATTTATGTATTATGGGGACTATCCAATCAGAAAGTCAATGCTAGTATTTTACCAAAATAAATATTTCAATGCTTGGTCCACTAGCCTCTGTGCTTATTTTCTAGTTCCTCTGCAGCTCTCTTTCTCCTGAAAAGAGCAATTCAGCTGGGGATGGGTCATCTTATGAGGATTAGGCTAGATGTATGTCCATAGGCCTGTATCTGTTTTGCAGATTCACTTTGGTAAATCTTGTCCATATAAATCAGGAAGCTGTAGCTCTAATGTTTGAGGGAAGAGCTCCTTGTGCTTCTCTAACTGCTCATGGAAAACTTAATTTACCTCTTAGGTTATTTTGCCTATAAGTTTTTTATAAATCTTCTGTGAGGCATTTTTTGTACTCTGGTGTGGCTAAATTTATCAATCATTTGCTCTACTTCAAGGACTATCCTTTTCTAATTTATCTGCTGCCTTAGCCTTGCCTGTAATAGTACTGAAAGAGATTACAATTCTGTGTATGCAGATTCCCCTGGGTGCTCCTCTGACTTGGATACGCAATAGATACAATAGTTTTTTTACATTTCCCATGTGTCAATCCCCATTGCTCTGGTCTTGATGTTGAAAATTTGCAAATAAAGGACAGAATATGGGGGTGACGAATGGCAGTTGGCCTAGGGGCCGGCCCTGCCTCCAGATACACATGTATTTCTGCATACCAGATTTCTCTGCTGCTCACTGGTATTTGTCTGG
This sequence comes from Xenopus borealis, assembly GCA_024363595.1. Classification (NCBI taxonomy): domain Eukaryota; kingdom Metazoa; phylum Chordata; class Amphibia; order Anura; family Pipidae; genus Xenopus; species Xenopus borealis. The sequence continues at coordinate 140,638,409 of CM044431.1, forward strand.
TATCCTCATAGTTTACACAGCATTTTTCCAGTGTATTTTTAGTTGTTCCCAATAAACACTGAGGGGCAGATTTATCAAAATGCAGGATTAGAGCTCACCTACTTTCTATTTATTTCTATGGCATTTTTAGCATCTTATTTATTAGTGGGTGAAAGGCTGAGTTCACAATTTGATAAACAAGCTTCTAACAATTCCATAGGGATGTATAGAAAGTGAGTGAGTTTTTTTGTGTTGAGATCTATCACATTTTAATAAATCTGAATGTACACACAGCTATATATTATTTAGCCACTAGATGGCAGCCAAAGTACGCTACATATATATATTTATATATTTGACCCAAAAACAGACTGTTAATGGCATTGTTTACAGCTCTGCTGATCTGAAGCATCCGATGAAAAAAAGGTTGTTGGAATTAATACTATACAAGCCACTACATGTATATGTTATCATTCGGTTTTATGCTAGGCTACATGCCTAAGGGAGACATTCAGTTCTAGAGAGATTGTAGAACCATGTAATAACTGTTGTTCTGCAACGACACTTCAGGAAATCAATCATGAAACAGATAAAAGAAATAAGAATATGTTCTTGAATGGCTGTATAAGGAAAACAGAAATTTTCTATTGTGCAATATTGTAGAGTATAAGAGTAGTCTGCTTTCTATGAAGAATGTTTTTTAAATATTTCTCTCACCCTTTTTGGTCCGAACAGGTTGTGGTAAAGAGTGCGAAATCTTTTTCTGGTATAGTTGCAACGATATGCTCCT
>CM044431.1:140650194-140673049 GCA_024363595.1 Xenopus borealis
TGACGCCGACGCGTCATTTCCGACGCCGGCGCGTCGCTTCTGACGCGGGTGCGTCGCTTCTGACGCGGGCGGTTATTCTGGCGCGCACTTCCGGCGCGACCATCCTCGTGGAAGCCGCCATCTTGGGAGGACCGGAGCCGAGGACCCAGGTAAGTGGATTTCCTGACAACTTTATGCTAAGGATTCTATTTCATCACTTTTGACTTACTCATAATTATTTCTGTTTTAAAGGGGGCTGTTATGGGAGCATATTTTGCAACCTCCTGACAACTTGTTCATGGGTTTATGGAAGCAGCATTGTGTCCATGGAGATGGCTTAACAGACAACCTCATATTAATTTGGAAGGGCATGCTAGGTGTTTTGAAATGCTTTGTAAAATTCTAATCCATGTAAGAGAGCATATTAAAAATAAGAAAGACTTCAACCAACCATTAACCAACAAGGACAAACATTTCAGTAGCTGCTCCCAAAATGGTACCACAGATATAGGCATTAAGATCATTGATAAAGTACATGCCCCATCATGATGGGGGGAGCAGTTTAATTCCATTTAACTTCAGGGAAGTATTTTAATTAATGATGTATGCACCCACACCTCCATGGTCTGAATTCAAGGTGGGATATTACAAATTTAGTCTGCTTAAACCTGATGTTCTCATACTTATTAAGATGAGATATTATATATATAAAGCCTGATCTAATAATGTGCTCATAAATGTATCTAGAGTAAATACTATAGTTTCAGGGGTATCTATTTGCTTTTCAAGCAATGGAATTTAAAATGCTATGGAAGTCCAGTAGATGGTGCTGTAAGATAGATTATTATCATAACGTAAAGTGACCTCATCAGTTTAAGTCTATGACTTAAGGACCTGAACGTGAAAAGCATCAATTCTTTCCCTGGTCTGATATACCTTAATCTTTTAATAAATAAAATGGACCTAATAATTCACCTTCTACAGAAACAGCACTGCCAAGCGTACACCTGGAAGTACCAAACAATTGTCTACAGTGAGACGAGTGATGCAAGCCAGCAGAGGGAGAATCAATAACGATTCTTTGTTCTGGAAAAAAAAAATCAATAGACTATCCCTACTAAATGTTGCGGGTAAGGTGCTGACAGGTTCCCACACTGGACTGTTAGTGGCAGATTTAATAAGGTTCATATTGTAATTTCGAGTTAGAATTTCGAGTTGGAGTTTTGGTCAAAACACAAATTCAGGTTGGGAATAATCCAAACTCGAATTTGAGATTTATCGTACCTTGACCTTGGGAACAACTCAAATTAGACTATACGCCACCTAAAACCTGCCTAGTTCATGTAGAAGTCAATGGCAGAGGTCCAGGGACCAATTTGAAAATGTTAATAGCCTTCCTGTTTTATTTTGGAGAAAAAAAAATTGAGCTTTTATGTCAGGAATATTTGTCAAGTTTTAGACGTTCAAGTTTATCTTACATAACCTCCCATTCGAGATGTGAGTATATTCGAAATTTATTAGTATTCAAAATTTGACCTTTGATAAACCTGACCATTCATGTAATGTTAATACCTCAATAACATCTCAACATCTTTATATTTGTAACCAGAAGCCCAGGCACTCTTCTTAGTAAGTACTTTTTTGACTTTGTGAATATATGCAAACAAGTATGATGGTTGTTGGACTTCTCTTTCTTCTCCTTGTAACCACTTTCAATTGCGTAATATAAACTGATTTGTATGCATAGCTTACCTCTCTACATTGTGTCTTCAGTCAAGCCATGGTCAACCCATAGAATTCTGGTTGAGCTATTATGAACCGGCTTGAGAAATCAGGTCATGGCTTGTGTTATTATCAGTTTTAGACAACACAACACCAAATACAGTGTACGATGCGTACATCTGTGAAGAGATCTTCACAGAATGCTGAGCTTACAAACAAATCGCACTGCTTTGCACAAAAAGACATCTATTATATGGAAGCACACAAAAAAACTTTTAAAAAGTATCCCAGTTGTTTCAGATATGTGATAAGCATATCTGCTTTACGTTTAACACATATTTATCTCATTTCACTAGGAAATGGAGACAACCTGGAAGTGAGAAAACACACTGCACGAGTACATGTTTTGGAAAATCTCAGAAATGTATTTTTCTTACCATAATTCAGGTTTAGACTGACCTGCCCAGAGTCCTAAATGGTTTAAAGCATGAGGTGTCCCTGCAGTTCTTACAAAGCCTGGACCTGGGTCTTCTGTGAGTGCTGAGGTCGGACCAGGCTCTAATGACCTCAACCCTAGGGCAATTTACTTCTCACTACAAAAGTATTTCTTCAAAATGTAGTGAAGGTATCCTGTTTTATACCTATTCTGAGTTAATCCTATGTGTGCAGGAACTGCAGCAGACATGGAAGGTCTTAGTGGAATTGACTACATTCAGGATTTGCCCTTGTCCTCATGGATGTTTTTTTTTAAATAGCAGTAGGGGAATGGCACAAAGGCTGAATAAAATGATAGTTATTGTAAAATGCATTTGATGTTATATAAAATAATATTTGCCATGATGTAATATCAATTACTAGCATTGTAATAAAAATGCTTGGCTGAAATATTCATTATCAGTGAAGCAACTCCTTTAAAATGTTGTATTTCAAATGGCAGTTTCTTTCTTTGCAGGGCGCCTATTATTCTGTGTACAGATAATTTAGGCAATGCAGTAAATCTAGTTAACAGAATGCAATCACAAAAGAAATAATAGAACCCCTTTCTATTGGCTGGTTGTTTTTTTTTTTGTTTTTTTGTGGATTCATTATCTCTCTTGGGGTATTTTTAGAGAAAGATTGCTCAATGTGCAGAGTTATCGCAGCACTTAGATAATAATGTTAGGCTATTGTCTTCGGCATATGGCATAAGAGATTTATCCAAAAGAAAGCTGTAGTTTGATCAGTTCTGTAAATGCAAAGGTGACACTGAAAAGTGTTGTTTATGATTCAATTAGTAGAATCAGGGCAGAGACACACATGGCGATTTAGGGAGATTAGTCGCTTGGCGACAAATCTACTCTTCTTCGGGCGACTAATCTCCCCAAACTGCCTTCATGCCCGCTAGAATCTAAATCTCCAACTGGATGGCACTTGGAGCGCTTCATTTTCCAAAGTCGCCCGGACTAGTCACGAGGAATTACATTGTAGCCGGCGGGAAGGTAGTTTGGGGAGATTAATCACCCGAAGAAGAGCTGATTTGTTGCTGGGTGACTAATCTCCACATGTATCTCTGCCCTTAAACATTTCACAATCAGCATTGGTCTAATGGTCTCTGTTTTATGGCCTTGTCAGATACACCAGCTCTAAATGATGAGATTTAATATCAAATGGTTTATGTGTATAGATTCATTTTTCATTAGATTGCCCTTTTTCATATTTAGGAGTAAGATTTTCAGAGGTAAATCTACACTTGGGCAGTAACCCATAGCAACATGGCTGCAGGAAAATAGAAGGAAAGGTAAAATACAATTAATTGCCAGTGGGTACTGCCCAGCTTGAGACTTGCTTTTTGGGGCAACAGTCATAATAGTGCACTATTGCTACAGGAAACTACAGTGGTCATTTACCATGACCCCAGAACAAAGAGCATAAAATAGGTCTTCTCTGTGCTTAGTCAAGAAACACTTGTGTCTGGGGTCATACTGTGATCTGCACCTTGTGTAGGATTAAAAATCATATGGCCCAAAGCACCAATAGCAGGACAGGGTACAAATAGAGCAAAACACGTGACATTAATTTTTTTTTCACACCGTGCACCACATCCTGCCATAAGTAAATTATCCCTTCCATTTTTTTGCCCATGTCTATGTAGGAATACACATGTGAAAGATAAAAAAATCTCTTTAGAATTTTACTGGGAAATTGCTGTAAAGGCTAGAAGCACCAATGATATCTGTTGGGCTGCCCAAATAATTGCCTTTTGAACAAGCAAATGTTATGTTTATGCTTAAAGTATACATATCTCTTTTCAGTATAAAAACTAAATACTAACACTCTCTAAGGAATGTATAGGCATCATATGAAGCAGAGATGTTACTGAAATATAGAGGAGATCAAAGTAGTGTGTGTTGACTTAGCAAGCGCAGTGATCAATTTTCTGATGATCATAACTGTTTTTCCCCCATATAGTGCAGTGTTTTCCCCAGAATTTCTGCATAACCAAGGGGCAGATTTACTAAGGGTCGAATTTCGAATGGCAAAAAAATTCAAAATTCGACCAGGGAATAGTGGGGGAATAGTGGGGAATTAAAACAAATCGAATTCGAATTTTTTTTAGCGCAATTTGATCGAATGATCGAATAGGGAAATTCGATCGAATTTGAATTGAATTTTCGAACGATTTTTAAACGATCGATCAAATTTTTCCTATTCAATTTTATGGAATGATCCCCATTTCGGTAGGCTTAATCTGACGAAGTAGGTGATCGAATTTAAATGTAAAGGGGAAGTATTCGACCATTGAATTTTCGAATATTCAAATAAAATTAAATTTGAATATTCGAATCATTTTTTCAATTTGCCTAATTTGCATATTCCAAATTCGAATTCGAATTTTTTTTAAAATTCGATCGAATATTCGAATCCTTCATGTGAATACACGTGAATTTAGTAAATCTGCCCCAACGTGTACATGGAGAGTTGTGGCTGAAACTCTATTACACATGCTCAATATCATAAATTGGGTGCAAGCTGTATTTTCATAAGGGGGACTGTGACACTTCCAGCATGTGTCAAAAGCAGCCTTAACATCCAAGGATTCACCAGCATCCATAGGCAATGCATGCTATTCATCAGAATCAGGACTACCTTACTCCTTGCTGTGCAAAGCTAACTGTAATTTTGGCACATTAACATTTAATGTTTAATTCAAAATGCTAAAGGCCACTGGTTTTTAGCTAGTGTAACTGAATAGGAAGCCCTTTTCTGAATAATTTTCTGGTGCGTGAGAGAAGTATTTGAGAACATGTAGGCTGTTATATATTTATGAGATTTATACCAAAGTAATAATCAAAATTGCTATTCTCATCACACACACTGCACATAGTTTTATGAAAAGTGTTAATTTATTCACTTTCCCTGGAAGATGTGTCAGATTTATAACTGTGCTTTCTTTTCAATGCTTTCAGATATTAACATGCATACTATTTATGTTTATTCTACTCTAAGTTTTTAATAAGCTATAATTATGTAAAAATATTATTCACTATTATCTCTTTCCTAATATGATTTTTCTTGGCTCATTTGAAATGTCTGTTGTGTAATTCTTTAATAGGTTTCTAAATGGATTCCAATGCTCTTAGTGCATTTATGTCATCTAGCTGTCTGCTATCAAATGGCACAGGGCAGATTAGCAAAGTAAACATTATTTGTAGGAGTTGTCAGTCCACTGGTTTTCAAATAACTCATAATGCAAAAAGACATTGATCTGAGGCTTTTGGATCGGGGTCAGATATGCAGGGAGCTTGCATGATGCATAATGTAACATTAATCTCACACCCTGGAATGCTCACTGCCGATATCAGTTATCCTTGTAACAGTCATTAGCATTATTGTTATTATTAAGTTGATGATGAGCTGTGCTCTGTTTATAAATTATTTAATTAACTTTTTTTATTAACATTTTATCTTTACCTTTTACATGCTAGCACAGTGTCATAATGAGGAGTGTGGCTATGGCTATCTCTTCTCACATATTCATGTATGCCTATGTTTTTATGATGTGGGTTCCTACAACTGATCATCCTGAATTCAGGAGGCTTTTTCCTTAGCCTAGAACCCCTTTATGTATGATTCCATGCTCACTTGCACAATACCCACATGCATATAAATAACATTTCACAAACGTCAACATTCTTTACATTTGTTGCTGGATAAATTGCAGGTTAACCTGGTATACTAAAATGTTCCAGTGCCACGTGTATCCTAAATTATGACTATGAAGATTTTCATTCATCCAGGTCATGGTATATCTAGTATAAGTAATTCTAAAACAACTGGACTTGCTGAGTAATAATTGAAGACATTTCACTACTCATCCAAGCAGCTTCTTCAGTTCAACTGACTGGTGCGGGAAGGTCTCAGCATATAAACTTTTCCACTAATCTAATCACAATGGTACATTGTAACTCTTTAGGGTAGGGATAGACAGGGAGATTCGGGGAGATTCTGTCGCCTGGCGTTTTTAGCAGGCGACAATCTCCCCGAATTTCCTCCTCCCTGTCTGCCGCTAGTATAAGTGATAAAGCGCCAGCGCCTGTGCACACACACACACATTTCCGGAATCGCCCGAAGTTTCCTCACGAATTATCTTCGGGCGATTCCGGAAATCGCCGCGCAGCGTGTGCACAGACGCTGGCGCTTTATCACTTATACTAGCGGCAGACAGGGAGAAGGAAATTCGGGGAGATTGTCGCCTGCTAAAAACGCCAGGCGACTGAATCTCCCCGAATCTCCCTGTCTGTTCCTACCCTTAGAGAGGTGACATCTGAAATTGACAGAGGTGTTGATTCTGTGTAGATACTGTGATAGGATTACAAAGGTATCATGCAACTCCTAGAAACAGGTGTTATTTGTGAGTGTTGCATGAATGGATGTGTGAAGTGCTCTGAAACCACCGGGGTACAGATGTGAGAACAGCATTGTATGTAGCATACAGGTGGTGTTGAAGACCCCCTCCTCTGTTCAGGGACAGTTTCTCCTCCTTGACATAAATTGCCTCTTTTGAACCTACTGTCTTCCTTATCCAAGATTTGTACATTGTTATCTTCAAAGGATGGTGTAGACAGTCAGCTGAGTCTTGCACTGTAGAGTTTGCCCTCCTATGCTGAGCCACGTGCTTGCTGAGCAGTTGTTTCAGATTTCTAGGTCAGTGCACTCCTCACTACCCTGGACTGAGTATAATACATTGCTTTTTCTTTAGGTGTTTTGTCCTTTGAGTGTACCAGTTTTTGTCTCAAGGCGCGAAAAAGGCTATTCATATCGAGGTGGAGAAATCATCCCTGAACAGAGGTGGGGGCCTTAGACACCACCTGTCTGCTGCATACAATGCTGTTCTAACATCAGTACCCCGGCAGTTTCAGAACACGTCACACATCCATTCATGCAACCCTCACAAGTAACACCTATTTTTAGGAGTTGCATGATACCTTGGTAATCCTATCAGAGTAACTACAAAGCATTTACAACCTCTGTGAGTTTCAGATGTCACCTTTCTGAAGAGTTAATATGCGGCATTGTGATTGGATTAGTGGAAGAGTTAATATGCTTGGGACTTCCCACACCAGTCAGTTGAACTGAAGCTGATTGGATGAGTATTGAAATGTCTTCAATTATTTCTCAGCAAGTCCAGTTGTTTTAGAATGACTTATACTAGATATCCTACATTATCTGTAGACACATTTGTAGTACTTAACCAGTGCAAATATTGTCATAACATACACTAACTTTGCTTAGTTCTTGTAGGATCTACTGCTGTTTGAAAATGCCTAACTAATTAGCATTGATTGCTAGGCCTATACTTTTTGTGGCACTATAGATCTGAGAATTTAAAGGGATACTGTCATGGGAAAACATGATTTTTTTCAAAACACAGTTAATAGTACTGCAGACTTCTACAATGAAACCCTTTCTCAAAAGAGCAAATAGATTTTGTTATATTCAGTTTTGAAATCTGACATGGGGCTAGACATTTTGTCAATTTCCCAGCTGCCCCTGGGCATGTGACTTGTGCCAGCACTTTAGGAGGGAACTGCTTTCTGGCAGGCTGTTGTTTTTCCTTCTCAATGTAACTGAATAGTACGTAATGGGACATGGGTTTTTACCATTGAGTGCTGTTCTTTGATCTACCAGGCATCTTAACAGCTGCCTCTTGATAACTCTTGTGTTAGAGAGCTGTTATCTGGTTACCTTCCCATTGTTCTGCTGTTAGGCTGCTGGGGGAGAAAGGGGAGGGGGTGATATCACTCCAACTTGCAGTACAGCAGTAAAGAGTGATTGAAGTTTATCAGAGCACAAGTCAAATGACTTGGGGCAGCTGGGAAATTGACAATATGTCTGGCCTCCTGTCATATTTCAAAATGAAATATAAAAAATCTGTTTGGTCTTTTGAGAAATAGATTTCAATGCCGAATTCTGCTGGAGCAGCACTATTAACTGATGCATTTTGAAAAAAATTTTTTTTTTCCCATGACAGTATCCCTTTAACAGTTCACAATACAACAGTTTGCAAACAGGTCTGGACTGAGAATTAAAATAGGCCCTGGCATTTCAGGTACACAGAGGCCCAATCAGCCCACATAGAGGCCCAAACAGCCCCCACCAGCCCACTAAATACTGACTTTCTATGGCACCTTATAACAGCCCCTCTTGCATTTGCCAGAACCCACAGATTGCCAGTCCGGGCTTGTTTGCAACATTCTTGTAAATAGTGTATTCACTTTTTGTCTAATCATAAAAATTTTACCAGGAGATGCTTCAGCAAGTCTAGCTCATTTAAACTTGTGCAAGTGACTCCTTAAACTATTCTAAAATCAAACTTATAAAAGTGGTTATTTAAATATCATCCTATAAGTACTGTATAATAAAGAATGCAAGACAAGAAACTACAGTATATGTAATGCATGGGACTAATGCTATTGTATAGGATTTAATAAGAATCCACATTTTAATGTCTTAGATGTGCCATGCTTCTTACTCATATAAGTGAATGATTAGCCCATTGATCAACAGAGATGTGGGCTTTGCTCAGATCTGGAAGATCAGAAGAAATCAGATGTTGTTAAAAGCATCAATGAAATGAATTTTATCCCTCATTAGCTACATCAGCATCACATCCTCCTAGGAGGGAGAACTCTGAGCTGTCATGTATTGTTTTGGCCTCTTAAATAAACAATATACAGCCCCCAAAGTAAAAAAAAATTATTGAAAATTAAGGTAAGACGTTCCTCAGAAATGTGAATGAATGTGGTTGGTATAATATTGGATATAAAGTAGGACATTGTTTGGGGTTTATTTAAACCTATATACTATTTAAAAGGCAGCAATTAAATTTAATGGTACACTTGCCAGTCTTGGAGTGTGTGATATTATTATTTACATGTATTTCTATAGCGCCAACTTATTTCGTAGCGCTGGTATATGTAATATAAACATATTTATATAACCATATACTAATGGCTCCTTTTAGCAAATACTGATAACATTTTAAAAAAGGAAATCCAACACATTGAACTGTACTTGATTCCAAGGCCTGGCCATCTTACCTCTACGGAAACGTCATTTCATATCTAAGTTTTACAGGATTGCCAGAATTATGACTTGGACCCAAGAACAAGAAAAATTATTTACAGGATGTATTCACCCAAAAATATTTTGTATGCTTGAAAAAAAAAAAAAAAAAAAAAAAGTAATCCATGGAACCATCTAACAAACATTAAAAGTGATGTCAACCAGCAAACTGTTTTTGCAGAATTAAGAAAATTTTAATTTTCAATTATGCATTAAATAAAATAATAAAACAAAAACAAAAACGGGTTACTGTATTTCTCTGCAGATCAAAGAATTTAACCAACTGTACAGATATTGTTTAAGATTTTTCTAACTACTGCAGGACATATGTCCACCAAATAAACAGCTAACCACTAATTGTTAAGTTGATTCAGACAAATGTATATCTGGTAAAAAAAAAAAAGAAGAAAAGAAAAGTAAATAAAGAACATAAGGTCATGTAAATTAAGTATGTAAATCAATGCAATTATTTGCACTAGCAGGGTTTCATCTTGAATGTTGAGGCTGGAAGCAGAGGACGTTGCATTAATTACATTTGACTTATACTGTATCTCCCTGACAACACTCTGCAAACAGCCTGCTTTGAACTATAAACAATAATTTTACAACTTGAGTGTGCCTTAAATCTGAGAAAAGGTTCATACAAGAATACATTTTGTCTGATAATTATATTCTACATAAAAAAAGGAGTGTATATATATTTAAAGACTTACTCACACTTCATATATTTATGATTCTGTAAGTATCTTGTATTTAAGGATAATAACATCAAGAAAATTGCAGCTCCAATGTGATTCATGTACACAAGGTTTACAACACAGGTACTATGTACTGTATCAAGATCTCCAAAGAGGCTTTATTGGATTTATAATGAGTCATTCAATGAAGAGGAAAACAAAACAAAACACAGTAGTCAAAGACATACATTGTTTTATTCTCAACAAAAGCAAAATCTTTAGGGAATAATGGGAGTATAATAGCATATTTGTCTGATTTTCCTATTTTAATGATTAAGTAGGGTACTAAGAATGATGTCTTAACACAGAAAGAGAAAGAACCACAGTACTGGGTGCCTATGAATTCCTAGGTAATCAGTCTAATACATTTGACTTAACATTCCATCATCATATTTAGATATAACATATATATAGCTCTTTTCACATTAATTATGGTATTACAAAGCCTTCTGTAAAAGCCCACAGAGTGGAAAAGACTTATATTTGGTCTATCTTGATACATACAGGTTACAAGGTGTGACTGAATGAGTGTTGGAATGTCAGGAGGTGAAATAAACACAGATATCTGAGAAGCTCATGCAAAACAGAGATAAAGTTGGTAGTTGGTTACACGATTAGTAACAGTACCCTTGGTGTCCAACTCTTACCTTTTTAACATCCCTGACAAGATGATATAAAGTGTTTGATGGTCCGTGTCTCTATTAAAAGATTAAAAAAAGTGGACTAAATAATTATGCATGCTAATGCTACCATCTGAAAACAATGAAAAGCAAATTATAGCAAGATATAGCTTGGACACTTTTTGCTATAGTTACAGTCACAATATTTATTTCACATTTTTATTGCTGTGGAGGTATTTGGGCACATATAGTATATATATATGTGTACATACTGTATTAGTATATACTTTGCTTTAATTTTCTTCGTAGAGTTTATTCTCAATTGTTATCATTTTTTCAGGTATATGATATAAACTATGGAGGCTCCGCGCTAAAGCAATCAAGAATAGGGAAAAAGCAGCACTACACAGAGTGACGTCATTTCGTTACTTTGCTTATTTACTAATGTGCAGGCACCCTTTCGCTAGCAAAGTAAAGGTACGCTATCATTGCTTTGCACTCTAACGCCAGGCAAATTTTCTCTCTGCCAAATGAGCGTTATTATGCCAATTCACTAAGATGCAGATTTTATTGAATGTTACCTCTTGCGCCAGAGTTGCCTTTGCCACCTCAGACCAGGCAAAGTACAATACAGTAGATAGGAGTTCATCAAAAAATTGTTAAAAAAAAGTCCCAAAAAACGCTAGCTTGTTTTCATATTTACAGGGTGATATATCGTAAATTTTTTTGTGGTACCCGGCTCTCCCCCTACATTTCCTAACATATGGAGCATAAGTTATAGAGTGGGCACAAGTGTAGGGCAATATAACAACTTTATTTCCTTTTATTAAGGTTTCCAGGGCTTGTGTAATGTAATATATTTGCTGCAACATATACGTCCATTGAACTTTAACTTCCCGCCGTATGCAAATTAGCCAATGCAAGTGCAACTTCACTTTGCTTGATGAAGTAACGATGGCGCAACTTTGCCACTTTAATGAATGGGTGTTGTTCACGTCTACCTTATTGCATTAAACGTTGTCATTATATCAAAACATTGTGCCATAGTCCGATAATTATAATTTATCATCAATTTGGGTTTCAAGCTCTATGTTGGAGTGCACACCACAGTTTTCCCAAAATCTAGCCCTAACCTGCCTTTTAGCCCCAACCAACCACTGCCCTAGGGAGTAAAAGCCCCACAGCTTGGGGTTCATTGGTTTGATTCATTTGGTGGAGAAACTTCCACACTCTGCTTCCGATCTCTGAATCTCCCAAACACCACAGGGAAATCAGGATTCGACTGCCCATCACTGCTACTATGTCAATGTCTTGTATATCCTGAATCCATAGCATCCTTATAATCCTGTAGGATCAAACTTTTGTAGTTAACTGCTACATAAAGCATATATCTGTCAGAACTTGTTGCATTACTGCCACTGCTCTTTCCAGCTTGAGTATGGCAGCAGCCTGACCCTTAAATAATATCTACTGTCTCCAAGTCCATCTTCCCTGAGTCACTGTCCATATCCAGCTGAGGGCAATAGCTTGTTAAATTGCTAATTAAGCCCACTTCACAATTTCCCCATTTCTACATCATTGGCCAACCTGCCTTATCCTAGCCTCTTCTAATGTTTGTGATCTTGATTTGCTTTGTTTCTTGAGATCTTGTTCCTGACCCTGTTCCTGATTCTGATCATGTTCCTGTGTCCTTGATTCTGATACCCTGCTCCTGCCTATTGAGTCCTGCTCCTGTCCCTGTTCCCTTTGGTTCTGACTCCCTGGTTTGTCCTTGACCTGTTTCCTGACAAGTCCTTGGCCTGTTTCCTCACAAGTCTTCTGCTTGCCCTTACCCTTCAATCTGCTGAATGGACTTCGATTCTTGCTGCTGCTGACCCTTGACGTGTTTAAAGGATCTGTTTGTTCCGCTCCTTAGGTCTGAGTGTTTGTTCAGTTTTTTATTAAGTAAACCTTTGTTTGAAGCACACAATTCATAGTGGTAGTGGTTATACAGCACAAGAGCTCTTGTCAGCCAAATCAGTAGATATTTCTTTACAATAACTACATATATATGTTACTTTTGCCTGTTCACATTTTTACTTTTTTTTTTTTGACTGAAAGACTCTCTTAACTTTTGTAAAGGAAGATCATTTAAAAACGTTTCAAAACTCTGCTACTCTGCTGTTGAGCACATTAATGTACTCACTCCAACTGCAAGAGACTCTTGGAAATCAAAGCCTCATGTGTTACTTTCAATATGCTTTAATACATAGGAGTCAGAAATTGTCAAGAGAATACAGAAGAGGAAACTCTGTACATAGGGCACAGCAAAGCTGCAAATTCCTATGATAAGAAAAGATAGTGACTTTACTTTTTGCTTTTCAAAGCAAAATTGATGTTTCTGAAAACACGAATAAACACTTTATAAAAGTGAACTAGACCTTTGGGAATAACTGATTCATAAGCCATTTAACACAATGTGGAAAAATATGTGTTCTGGAAAAAGCCTTTCTACTTTCCTCCGTGATGGAAATTTAAAGCTACCTAATCTATCTATCTGTCTATCTGTCTATCTGTCTATCTGTCTATCTGTCTATCTGTCTGTCTATCTATCTATTTATCTTATTCTGGCAGATACTTTGCCAGATATTTGCATTGTGGATAAAGATCAAAGTGAATAAAATTTTGAATGATTCCATAGTTGTGCATCTGTACATAGTGTGTGCTGAACAGACACTGGTACTGTAGTTGGCAAGTACTCCACTAAATTGTACCCGGGAACAGCTGCTTCTAAAACAAAATTATCTGTAATGGCTGTAATAATATGTGTCTGCAGAGAAAAAATACAAACTCATCATTGAAGCTAACATGGTTATTGCAAACACTTCTTAAAACCTGAACAAAATATGTTTTGCCCTACCGTATTGTACAGTTCCTCTAGCCTGGAGATTGTCAGGAAGCGATGCATGCTTACACCATTTTCTATAAGCAGTTTCACAAAATCCACTCTGTCCAGCACTAAAGCATCTAACATTGCTTGCTCAAGGGAACCCACCTAAAATAAATATATATGCATTAATAAATACATATCTTACAAATGTTAAAAAACGAACAGGGAATCTGTCATGATTTTATGGTGTAGTTTTTATTACACAGTTTACACTGCAAACAATTCAATCTACCATTTAAAATGTAATTCCTAACCCAATAAGTGTATTTTTTATTTGTAATATTAACGTGTAGGCAGCAATTGCAGGTCATTTTGTCAGGTCGTGTGCTTTCAGAAAGAGCCAGCACTACATGGAACTGCTTTCAGTTAAGCTATTGTTTCTCCTACTCAATGTAACTGGAAGAGTCACAGTGAGACTTGAATTTTTTTACTATGGAGTGCTAGTCTCATATGTACCAGGGAGCTGTTATCTTGTTACTTTCAGCTTGCAGTGCAGCAGTAAAGAGTGACTAAAGCTTATCAGAGCATGTGTCGTATGACTGGGATCAGCTGGGAAACTGACAATATGTCTAGCCCCATGTCAGATGTCAAAATGTAATATAACAAAATCAGCTTGCTGAAAAGGATTTCAGTGCAGAAGTCTGCTGGAGCAGCACTATTAACTGATGCATTTTGAAAAAAAAGTTTTCCTGTGACAGAATCCCTTTAAATGAGTAGTGTCTGATTTTGTCTGAAAAAACTCACGGGTATTTGCATACATTTTGCACATAAACATTAGTTTATGAATCTAATTAAATATTTTAATCGAAATGATCAGTGCTTAAATGTTATTTCAGAGATGAAAAGCCACCCTTTATTAATTGCCAGCTCTGTTTTAAAACTGTTAAGGATAAAACAGGGGTTGGGTTGGGGATTCATGAGCCATGTAGTCTGTAATACCTGGCTAAATAATATAAATCTGGGCTTATGTTTACTTGCCACTTTAAATGGCTTTCATACCTTTTAAAAAACACACATTTATGTTTGGTTATTTATTCATAGCTGCTTACAAACCAGCACCGTTTATATCATTAATCTGGAATGGTTAGCAATCTGTTATGCAGCATGAAATGGCATAGCTGTTGTACAGATGTTAAAAACATCTTATGTTTTGTATGTGTTAGCACATTGCTATTTGTGTATTTGCACATCATTGTTGCTTCAGTAAAACACATTATTTGTCATCAATCTTTAACCTGTGACTCTTAGCTACTGCTACAGTATTTCACATTCTAACATATTCACTAGAGTACAATAGAATCATGGTAACATTCACTATATTCAAAATGGCTTAACTAAAGAAATATTCTTTATCACTATTAAACCTGCGGTTCTCTTATCTTATTCTTCCAGTTCCACTAATGGTAAAGCATTATCTTTATCTATCACTGCTTAGAATCCCCTCTTTGAAAAAACTATTTCATGGGAAGTCGTGGAAATGTAATACAAATGCCCTGTACTCTACTTTATTGTATGGGTCATATAATATATATCATACCGGCCACTGTTGTCCATAAATGAAAATCTGGCTCCGAGCGATATCCACTCTGTTCCAAGCTAAGGCAAGGCTCAGCTGATCTGGAGCAGAAGCATTGGCACCTGTGTAGTGAAAGGTGAAAATAATAAGATCATAGGTTTAAAAAAAGGAATATTGCTTGAGTTATTTTATATAATTCATACAATTGTTTTAATGCTTAAAACTCAATTTTGCAGTTCACCATAACAATACAGATGATGTAATTTTAAAAAGGGATCTAAAAAGGCTTCACTAAATTGTTGCTGCACTACAAATACCAGCATACTTTAACATACTATCAAATGATAAAGCATGCTGGGAACTATAGTCCAGGTTGTATTATTAAAGTACTATTGCATGAATACATTTTTTCCCAGCACTTGAGGGGCAACACCATTAAAATTCAAAACAATTGCTCCAATGACAATTACGCCCTGATCTGTGTATACTAAACAGCAGTTTAGTTCATCTTCCTACTACAGTGTATTCAAGATGACATACTGTAGTATTGATAAGAAGTATGCTCATTGGTGATTTATTTAGCATATATAATTATGTTTTCAGTTAGCAGCATTGTCAGTAACTGATTCTCTGGAATTTTTAAATAGGCTTTGGTCATCTCTAAACTAGGGACACAGTGGGACAGTTTTTTCGGAGGGTTAAATGCCCCCTAAATATAATTTAAAATATGGCCACAGCAACACTGGGAAGGTGCACTTCATTCAATAACAACAATCACAATAGGGCTAATTTATGCCTGCAATGCAGTATAACACATTTTGGTCACAATTTGGCATGTTTTTTTATTCATAATGTTGTATTGTAGCCTCTGCACCCTAATTTGTGGTCAGTTGCACCTGATATGTGTGTGCAAATACACTTTATGCAAAAAAATAATTGTGAGATTAGGAATTGTGACATTTCTGTTGTTCGATGCTAAAATGATGTCTGCACGATTCCTTAGGTGCAAGTCTGCTGCCCTTATTGACACAGCCCACAGTTGGGACCCTGGAATTATAAAGCAAGAAAATCACCGGCACAACAAGGATAATGCTCGCAAGGCAGGCCCTTGCTCGTTTATTGCGGATACAACATTTCAGGGCATAACCCCTTTGTCAAGCTTGACAAAGGGGTTACGCCCCGAAAGGTTGCATCCGCAATAAACAAGCAACAGCCTGCCCTGCTAGCATTATCCTTGTTGTGCCGGTGATTTTCTTGCTTTGTAACATTGTGGGGGGTTGCCAATCCCTCCGTCATCGAGCACCAGGGAGTCGCATCACGTGGACGGCCAGGGCGTGCGAGAGTAATTCTCTTTATTGTTACCCTGGAATTATAGCCATTTTCAGGGTGGCAGTAGCTCTAAGGTTCCCATGCATCAATAGGTGCAGTTGTGCGTGATATATTAGATAAGATTGGGTGGGCCAATGAAACATGCAAATACAACAAATACGAATGTGTTTAGATTTAAGTATGGTGTCAACATGTGCAATGATTGTGTCCATTTTTGTGCAACCGCAATTATGGCTTTGTATATAAATAAGCCCTATCTCTAGTGTATCTGTTGTGTATAAGGGAGCTGTTACTCAATATTATGAGTTCAGCTTTAGTAATAAACTTGCAGTATTATGCTAATAACTCACCTGCCCTATGGCACATTTATGTGCTCAATTCCAGTTTCCAAAAGCTACATAGAGTTTATAGAAATTGCTCTGCTTCACTGTAAATATATTTCTTCAGACCTATATGACATAGTGCATTTGCTATCATAAACATCCTGAAAACTTTTTTTTAAAGTTTCCAGTTGACCATTCAATTAAAATCCAATACTTTGGGCACATAAACTATTTTGTGTACAGCCCAGTGGTTCTTGGGTTGGTTTGCTGTTGACTGGGTGATATCATTTTGCTTGAGGGATTATACAACATGATCAGCTTCAGGGAGTGGACATCACCATATTGTTTGCAGGGTGGGCACAGAGCAATCCTCCAGGTATTTGTAGTTAAAAAAAATATCCACGACTGCCTGGAGGACTGCTCTTTGAGTGCCTACCCTACAAACGATACAGTGATGCTCAAAGGATTTCCTAACAATTTAGCTATGTAACTATGTATGCATTGGTTTTTGACGCACATCTTTTTTTTTTGATACACAGCGAAATGAGTCGCTTGAGGCGAAACTGCCAAGTTCACAGCAAATTCAACAATGCCAACAATTTTCGTCCATCGCTAGTGGTGAGTTATTATAACAATTTTATCTAATGTTAGCAGATTATAACAATTTTCTGTATATTGCAGTCAAGGCCCACAACTGCACCATTTATCATATGAATAAAATGCTAAGAATGGTAAAGGGTTACATAGTGATGGCATATTACAAATTTAAATGTGTAGGCGTTTTTTTTTTTATAAACTTCCCTGTAATGGTTAAATGTGTAGGCGTTATTTTTTTTATAAACTTCCCTGTAATGGTTCCCATGAAAAAAACAATTCAGTGCAGCAATGCTATGCAATGGGAGAAAATAGATGACCCTTCCTGAACTGTCTGGTTATAAGCTGTAAGCACCGCTGGGCAGGTTAAAAGTAACATATGCTTGAAGGTGAAATGGATTATGTGACTCTGGGAAAACAAGTTATTTCACATTTGCTCAACATAAGGCAAATACTGTAAGCAGCTTGGGGGAAAATAAGAAACTTAGGGCACTTGCAAAATGCTAATTCACCAATATGCACTTTGCCCCTGCTTTTATGGGTTTGAACTGGCAATGTTCATTTTTTTGAATACATAGCAATAAATAAACAGAAACAATGCTCATTTAATGAGCTTGGAACTTTAGTGCTATTAGGCATTGTATAAAGCTTTTGAAATCAGGTCACGTAGATACCTTTGAGCAGAGCAGTCAGAATTGCTAAATCTATATCTTGGTGGCCTTCTGATCCCATTCTGAACACAGTGATCTGAAAGCCAGGACACAAAGAACAAACATGAGAATTTATTTTATTAACAATAGAATAGGATATAGTTATCAATGTGATAATACTTTGTAACTAGAAAGGTTATATTGAAATTGAAGGATTAGTGTATCTCTACATTGTGTTTCTTCGGCTTCAAGTACAGTATTGATTCTTTTCCTTCCTATTACATTAAATACTTGTTGCTTGCTGTGAACTGCAGTATAAAACAATCTTTCTTTTCCAAAAAAAAATACATTATGGGGGGGGATTTACAAAGGGCAGAATTTTCAAAGTGAAAAACTTTTTAATAGGTCCATTTTCGATTCCTTTGAATCGTTCGATTGCATCGTTCACAAAATCCTTCGAATTCTTGGAACTTAGAAAATCTTTCAGGACAGGTTCTATGAGGTCCCCCATAGGCTAAAATGGCAATGTGTCGAAGTCGAAGGATTTTAAAGGGCAAGTACATCGAAAATTTGACTTGTCGAATATTAGAATTTTTGCTGTTTAAACAGAAGTTTGGGCTATTCAATAGTCGAAGTAGCCCAAAAGGACTTTGACAAAATTTATTTGAATATTCACTTCGCCTCTGCTGTAGAGGACAGGAAGTTGAGTTTCTGTAAGTTATGTCTTAATAAAGCTTTGCTATTTTAAATATTAATTTGTGTTGGTGTTTTTTTTCCCGTTCTATTCTAACGAATTTTTTTGTAAAATTTTTTGATGTTACTGTTCCTTTAAGAAAATCGAATTTCGATTTTATGGGAGTTTTTAGAAACTCCCATAAACTCAAAATTCAACCCCTGATAAATCTTTTCAATTAACCCCATTTGAAAACTGTAAAGAGTCATAAAAAAACAATGAAGTCCATTTGAAAAGTTTGTTTAGGATTAGCCATTCCATAACATATTAAAGTTAACTTAAAGGTGA
This sequence comes from Xenopus borealis, assembly GCA_024363595.1. Classification (NCBI taxonomy): domain Eukaryota; kingdom Metazoa; phylum Chordata; class Amphibia; order Anura; family Pipidae; genus Xenopus; species Xenopus borealis. Next base: position 140,669,220 of record CM044431.1, read on the forward strand.
ACCACCCCTTTAAAGTTTGGCTTTTCACTTTGCTGTGTATGTAGAAGAAGCATGAATGGTGCTCGCTAAAAAGTACCCCAGGCTGTTACAATTTTCTACAAATAATTATAATTACTGGGGGTGCTTAACATTTTGCAACCCCAGTGACTAGCCTTTCTTCTTCTTTAATACCTACATCATTAGGGGAACACATATTGGTTCAAAATGCTCTAAGAAATCTCTCACTGCCATTTGCTCCCCATAGACATTATTTATATATGCTTGCAAAAACAAAGTATTTAACATTTTCTCTTGTTTTACTCCTTTTGTATTTTACATGACGAGATAAACAGCTACAGTATATCCTCATTACTGTATTCTCCTCAGACCTGATTAATTAAAGAAACCACATTGATTTGTTCAGGACAAACTCCTGGATTAGTACAATTAGGCCCATCTAGTAATGATCTGAGCAGTGACAATTACTGATTTGCAAAACATTTCATCTATTTCAGTGTCCTCTTATGGATTAGAGAAACTGATTGTTGTCCAACTGCAGTCCCTACTAAAGGATTGCTATGGATGAGAGATGGACTGACATTTCCACACCAGCAGCAAGAAAACAAGACATAAACTCAAAAGCTGATTTATGGACCGAGTGAATGTGACAACTTCCATTGCATCAATCCCATTTGATGCCCTTTAGGCTCTCTGTGGGAAAATATCATAGCTGATACTCGACCAAGAAAATCTTTTTAAAAATACAGGTACAGGATCCTATATACAGAAGCCTATTTCCCTTTTCTCTTTACCTTGTGCTTTTTTGTCCCAGCTAAGATATGATTAATCCTTATTGGTGGAAAAACAATCATATTGGGTTTATTTGAGGTTTAAATTATATTTAGCAGACCTAAGGAATGAAGCTCCAAATTGTGCAAATATCCCTTATCTGGAAAACGCCAAGTACTAAGCATTCTGAATCACAGGTCCCATACCTGTAGTAGCATGAGGTAGGTAAGAATATACAAATAATACCATTTATTCCAAATGAAGGTAAAAAATTAACAGGCGCCATCATCTTTCTTCAGCCTTTTTCGGAATCAGAGGGCGTTTTCAGTGCATGCGCAGTTGTAGGAAATTTCTGGTCCCGAACAACTGTGCATGCGCCGAAAGTCACAAAAATGTTCGGAAATGCTGCAGAAAACGCTGCTCTGATTCTGAAGAAGAGCAAAGAAGATTGCGTCTGTGATCTCCTGAGGCCAGAATCTGCATGGAGGGATAAGTAAAAAATTAGGGGCATTTACTGGGGGGCAGTTAGGCTGGGGGGGTGGAAGGAGGGTTTGTCTACCCAGGGTAGGGGGGAAGGTTTTTTTTTTGTTTTTTTTAAAAACAGGTTTGGTTTTCCTTTATGAGCCACATTTGGAATCATGAGACATAATCATAATCAATCGTGTGCTACAGAAGCACCGTTTTCTGTATTGGCTAATTATACCATTCCCTCACCAATCTTGTTACTTCAAGGTGGGGAGCAGCTGCAAATCCCTCCCGTGCAATCAATCTAATTTAATCTTTATTGATCATTTGTCTTTCCTACTTGAATGATTTTTTTTTTTGCCCATGAATAATTCTGCAAACAATTGATCAGTATGCGTATGGTTTGCTCAGACTGAGGTATGAATTTCTGACTTCTCTTTTATTAAGCTGGAAGGAAAGAGCTGTTCCCCTATGTAAAAACACCTACATGCCCACTGAATGAGTGGTTAAATGATATGATTTTTCACAACCCACAACTTCGCACATTTTATTTTGGCAACAGCACCCATTTCAAATTTCATTTGTACATTTTTTAACTAATTCCAATACCATATTCAAAGCAGAACGCCCATCTGAAAAGACATGCATTGCAAACGTTCACAGGAGGAAGGGTTAAAGATAGTTTTTCCCTGCTGCTGCCATATAACAGAGAATTAAAAACTATAGTGGATGCCATTAACCTCTTCTGCAATACCCTATTAATTTACCATCACCTGTCTTGTGGCTGCGCTTTAACTGTTTTTGACAGACCCAGCTTCCATACTAATTGATTTTCTACTTCTGTGCTGTCAGTCCTGTCATTGATTACCTTTACCCTTAAGATTTCAATACAAATCCTTCCTTTAATTTGCAGACATAAGTAATTGTTCACTCTTAGTCCTTTTTCAAATTGTCAAAATGACTGGGCTGCAGATAAGAAAGAATAAACAATGAAGACGCAAAACAAAAATTATATTTACACACATCCTTTACATTAGCAATTAAACATAAAAGGGCAACTGTTCAAGTTACATTAATGATGGCAGGTACAGCAATATAAGGTACATACCAGTTCCTTTTTCTTCATGCATTCCATAAGAATCATAAAAAGGTGCTGTGCTTGGGTTCTTGTATAGGTAAAAGTCTTTTGAATTGTAATTAATAATTGGTCCCTTAAGGATTCATTGATAAGGCTGAAAGACAAAATGTTTTTGCATTTATACAGAATGTTATGTACAGCTGACATGAACATATATATATATATATATATATATATATATATATATATATATACACACAGTAGTAGTGACCACAATATTTCTTCCATTGATTATTTTGAAAGTTGCCATCAAAAACTGCCTCAGGTACAGTATAAATGAAAGTTGTTGGTGAGTCTTGGATTGGACTCACTTGAATTGCATAATAATAATGGTATATGATGGACACACAGCCAGGCCAAGGTTGTTGGTTTAAATTCAGCTCTGACTGGAATCAAAGTCTATTCAATTCGTAGGGCCAAAGTGGGATTTGTACTGCACCTAATAATGACACTTGCACTGTTGGACCAAATGTTTACGTCCTTCTAACATTTTAGCAATTAACTTGGATTAGTTCTCAGTTGTGAGATGTTAATTCAAGTCAGAAAGCAAAACTTCATTTCACTAAAATTTATTTTCAATGGAAATGCCCATTGGTGAAAACCATTTTCACTTCTGCTCTTCTCCCTGAGATCATGACAGCCAAAATACCAACATACTGTACAACTAAGATGAGATACAGGGAGTGCAGATTTTCTTGGTGGATTGAGTACACTCTTTGTGCATGGTTTTCATTTCCAACATGACCATGGGAAAATAAAACTGAAGCTTGCGTTATCTGTATGTCAAGCAAAAGCACACCATAAATGAAATATAGTGCACATGACCAAATGAGAGAGTTGCATTTTGGGTGCAGAGCCTGGCCGCACCGGTGCCCTAGGCAAGCCGGGCAGTTGTGGTGCCTGCCTAGTGCACCTGCGCATGCGTGTACATGGATTTGCATGCGCATGCTTGTACATGCATTCGCACACATGTGCAGGGGTAAAAGAAAGCAGAAGCACAGAGATACGGCAACAGAGGGGACCGTATTGGGGTAGGCCACAGAGGAGGTACGTGGCTGGCGCCCCCCAGCTTTGCGCCTTAGGCATGTGCCTACTCTGCCTACCCCTTGGTCCGGCCCTGGATGCTATCAATGAGAAATGGGAAGTATGCAGTCAAAATTTTGTTTTCAGGTCCATCCTAGATTTTTTATAATAAATTTCGGGAGTTTAAGGGAGTTTTAAAAAACACACATGAATTTGAAATTCGACTCTTGATAAATGTGCCTCTAAGTGTATTAGCTATGGTAGTTTGAAGAAAATGTTCAAGAAGATAAGAAGTAGAATGGCTTCCACTCACAGAGACAAATGCATGCATGACTTTGGACAGTATTTTAGGCTCATCATTTATTTTATAGATAAAGGTACTATAGATACTGTAATAAGGTCTATGAGAAAGCAACTTACTTCCTCTTGTTTCTTA
>CM044431.1:140675884-140718899 GCA_024363595.1 Xenopus borealis
CAGGCAAAATTATCTGAACTTGCTGCCTATACACCAATACTTAAAAAATTAAATTGCTGGTTCAGGAATGACATTTTATATTGTAGATTGAATTATTTGCAGTGTAAATAGTATAATTTAGAAATAAAATCAGCATCATAAAACTCATGACAGAATCCCTATAAAGAAGAATAAATCTTGACAAATACAGCTAGAAATGCTGCACATTCTCTTTTGAGATTCTGTACCAAACAAAGGCAACCACAGCTATTTAGCAATAAATATTTAGCAATGTCTCTAAATATGCCCTGACTAACTCTCCATCTTCTTTTCTACTGATTCACTGCATATGCTGTTTGCTGATGTCAGTTATCTGAGATCAGAAACCAACTCACAAGATACAGTATATAAATGTCTTGATATAAAGCTGTTTATTAATTCAGAGTTATATTACATGGCAGCTAAAAAACAGGGAAATGTGCATCAGCATTTAAGAATTCAAGCAGAGTATCCTACTAACTGGTGGGAATGGGATTTTGCCTAATTATGAAGAAACTATATGGTGCTTCCTTATTAAAAAATAAACAACCAAGCTTATTGTATACTGCATACAAATGTCAATGTCTACATGATATTATCTCTAACATGAAAAAAACTGGAAGTGGACCTATTTATACCAAATGTTTGTAATTGTAATTGGTAATGTTAATGGTTTATAGATATTAGATTTATCAAAATGAAAAGAGTTCTGAAAGTTATCCAAATCATGACAATGTTCTTATGGCCAAGTCATTTTGGAACCTAGATTGCTGCAATTGCAAACCAGGGAGCTGCTGAATACAAAGCTAAAGAACTCAACTACAAATAATAAAAAATTAAAAACCAATTGCAAATTGACTCACAATATCATGATACTAAAAGTTAATTTAGGGGTTGAAATTTCTGAAATTGTAAAAATAGTTTTTGTTTATTTAAGGTATGGTGATTAGTGATGGGCGAATCTCACCCGTTTCGCTTCGCCGAAAAATTCGCGAATTTCCATAAATTTCGCGAATTCGCGAAAAAATTTGCGAAATGAATCAAAGCATGTTACTTTGCGACTCGTTTTTTTTGGGCGAATTTTCGAAATGAGTCAAAGCATGTTATTTTGCGACTCGTTTTTTTTGGGCAAATTTTCGAAATGAGTCAAAGCATGTTACTTTGCGACTCGTTTTTTTTGGGCGATTTTCGATGTCGAATTTTTGCTGGTGCTTCGCGAATTTATTCGCCAGCGGCGAATCGAGGGAATTCACCGCGAATTCACCCCTGGCGAATAAATTCGCCCATCACTAATGGTGATCCAAATTAAAGAAATATCTCTTATATCAAGAAAGCCCCAGGTCCCAAGCATTGCAGATACTATATTCTATATCTGTATTTACAAAATGTTTATGTGCACTAGAAACTTGGCAAAAAGCACCTTTTAATGAATCAATGTTTTGGTCCTAACCAGGGGCCTATACCTATATTTGGGTACCAGAGTATTGATGCAATAAAATGTGCTAATTGCTACATTCTTCTTGTGCATCAGCATTTTGTATTTTATTACTGGGAGCACCCAGACATGTATGTCTGAGTGTATGCACAAGACATAAAAATCAATTGACATGAGTCTGTATAACTTTTTAATGCAAAAAATTTACATACACAGGTAGAGTTAAGTTGCTAAAATTCTTCATGTCTGAGAAGCAGTGCGCAAAAAGTCGATGCTGAACTGTTATTAATATAAGTAGTTCAAAAGAAAGTCTGGTGTTGCATGAACCTGATCAGATGTACAGGTTGATGAAGCGATGGCTGAGAAAGATGTTGGTGATGACAACTGAACGTCCCTTTACCTTCCCAGCCCCCTTCATATATTCTCAGGCATAGGATGACAAAGGGAAGCCCACAGGTCACATGAAAAGTATCTGCACAGTCAGCAGCCAGGATAAAATAATATTACATTCCTTAAAAAGGCTCAGCAAATAAGATGAATGTAGCCAACGGAAATGTTAGATGTCAACAATGTGCAAATAATACAAACTCCAAAACTAGGAATGTCATGACATTTATTAAATTTTTTTAATAAAAACATACGAATGGAAATAATGTCCTGTAAATAAAATAAAAACCTGTAAAAAATTTTCTGGACAATTTCTAGCAAAGAAAAAGTCCGAATTGATTTAAAATGGTCCAGTAGGATCAGTACAGCTAACAGGACCTCAACAACTTTTACCTGGTTATTTACCAGCCATTTTTAAGAAAATGAGAAGACCACAATTTTTTTGAGATATATGGAAAAAAAATCTAAATTAGATTTTTCATAAAAGGGCCTCTAAAAACATTCGGTGCGTGTATGGCACCCAAACATTGCCAACTGTTTAGTGCTGAATCATCAGATACAGGTAGAATTCTATTGTTTCTATCTGTTTATTGGACAATTCAGCTCTACACGTGTGTGTTTCCAAGAATGATCATAATTGTACCTTCTAGGGCCACCTTTAGTCTAACCAAGCATGAAAGTTGTTAAGATCATTAGTTAAACCCTGGTGCACGGATGGATTACTTAGTTCAATGAAATTGTAGAGTATAAGGTCATACTGACATTTTTGGCATGTTCGATTTGTGGTTAAGCAATAGCTACTTTGATCAGTTACTATTTTCTTTGTAAGGGCTGAGTAATAAAAGTTCCACATTTTGCTACAGGTCTAATTATCCACAAACAAAAGAATTTACTGGTCTAAATTAAACCTGTCTGATTGCTATGGGTTCGTAGGCTTGATGCTAACCTTTATTTGACTTTGCTGTTAAGCAAATAATGTTTTTTCAATTGTGAAAAGATTGCTGTTGCAGCTGTACGAGTTCCAGTGGTATAAATTCAATCATTATTAAGGTATTTATACAGCATCAATGTATTCTGCAACACTGAACAACAGAAATGCACTTCCCTGCCCCCATAATAATTACCAACAGTATCAATTTGTCAAATAGCAAGCCATAATATTAATGCTAAATACTTATTACCATTATAAGTGCACCTTGGGGTGGCCTCTCCAAAGCAAAAGCAGTTTCTGTAATAATTCACCTTCAGCAGAAAGCTGTTAAGACTGTCAAGTGTCCTATCTTAGCACCTCTGCAATTCATTTTTGGACTTCCCCAAACAATGCATGAATTTGTGTGGAATGCAAAGAAAGCAGTACCGTGTTGGTCTATTCAAAGTCATGGTTTCCATGTGTAACAGGGCTACCCATAACTAGTCTCCTTATCTAATTAAGTTTGAGAAACTTTGTACCTTTTTCTGGTGTTCAGTGCAGGAGATCAAAGATAAATGCAGGACATTTAATTAAGAAACTGGAACTGCAGACTAAATTGTCAAAATCAGGACTGTCCCTTGATAAATGGCACAGTTGGGAGGTTTGTTGTCTGGATCTGGGGACTGTCTGAATGCTTGATGTTTCTAGACCAAAGAAGTTGTTCCTGGCTTTTGCACTTATTCTTATTCAGGCTCAAGTAGGGAAATCTCCTACAGGCTATAAGGGATGGTGATACCTTCTGGCTGAACTGAATATCATCTATTTATACTTTGAACTAAAATATATTTAACTTTTCTTACAAGTGCCTCTCTATTGTTCTGCTTTGTGAACATCTGCTGTTACATTTGGTTCACAACTGTCCACCTGTTTAGGCCTTATGTCTGCAGGTCAGTGAAACTGGAGCGAAATGTGAAGGTGAAGGCTCAGACAGTGTCTCTGGATAAGCTGTTTAATTGGGACCGGAGATTGGTGAACTCAAGGTGGTGCAATTTGTTTAAAGTTAAGGATTTTGTTTAAATGCTGCAAACAAGGATTCATGCACTGGAAAGGCTTTTCTTTCCAAATACCTGGCAAGCATGTTACTTTGCACTGAGATGTGTAACATTAAATACCAAGCATTCTATTCTTCCTTTATATTTTGATTGATTTCCATCTGCCTGTTAGAAGGTCTCCTAACCTGTGTATTGTAAAAACATATAATTAGTCTTCCCAAATAAAAGTCACTATACCCCTTGATTAACATCCCTATAATGCTTCTGCCAATAACTGTTTAAAGGACAAGGCAAGCCCCCCAAACATGACTTTACCAGTGGTGCCTTTTGTCCATTTGAAATACTTTATGAAAAGCTGAATATGAAAACTTGTGAGCATTTCCACAACTGTGGCCAGCATATCCTAAGCCAGGGGTCCCCAACTTTTTCTGTTCGTGACTAGTGATGGGCGAATCTCCCCAGTTTCAATTCGCAGAAAAATTTGCGAAATGAGTCGCGGCACGCTTTTGACGCTTTTTCAAAAAGAGTTGGAGAGCAACTCATGTTGTGGAATAACAATGTCTTCTATCTAAATCACGTTGATTCAGCAAAGGTTGTTGTGGGTTACTGGACTGACGCAGATCTTCAACAACATTGCTGCATATTACTGAAAATGTTCTTCAACATACATTTTTCATGTATTACATTATAACAGAAAGAGTATAATCTGCAATTCAATCACATTGAAAGGAGATATAATAAAGGATGGCTTTGTCATTGAGAAAACACCAGTTACTGAGACACAACATGGAATTAGTAAATTGTAGTCATATTACTAATCAAACAACTGTGATTCTTTTATTGCCATGTCTATTCCTAGAATCATATTTTAATGCCACCAGTCAGGTCAATAGAGTTTAATTTTGAAGGTTAGACTTCTTGGTATTCATATGCATTCAAATGAGTTTCTATTTTTCTTATCAATTTGCATTTTAAATTATAAGATGACAATTAAGCAGTCTTGGACTCTCCATTGGTTCAAAGTAACCCTGCAGATTACATAGCTGTAAAGATCATTTTTAATAACACATAAAACAATAAAGATGGTCATAATTTGGACTGACATGTTTCATATAGCTACAACTTCTTCTATTTTACAATGTTCAGATACCTTCCCTTGACACAATAAACTAAAAATTCTAAAAAAATAAACAAAAATCTTCTAAACCACAAGAACTTTGATATAGCCAAAGACATTGGTCAATGTAAACCAGACTGTTTAATTTTTCAATTTGAGCAATAACCTACCTAATCTGGGCATCATGGAAATCTGAGAAGTGTGGTTCTGCATTAACAGTAATATCACTTTCCATTAGGTTTAATATACAAAATCCATCAGTTATTGGATCAATTGTGCAGAAAGCTTGGGACCTGATAAGGGTCTTTAGGTAAAGTGGGCCACCAAGACTCAATTCTACTAAAAACAATGAAAACTAAAAATAGTGTTATTTTACCTTCGACATGGATTCATGCTAACTCAGTTAACATCAAGGTTTTGTCTTACTAGGAAACACACAAAAAGCAAATCAGTCAAAAATTAAAAAATGTTTGTTTAAATAAAACACTACTGTGAATAATATTGCTATACTTCAGGACTAGATTTTACTGATGCGAAACTTTTTTCAATTGATAAAATTTATATTAACTATATAAGAATACATTAGCCTTATGTTTTCTGACTTTACATATGCAACAAGATATGCTATATTTAAGAACCACTTTTCTATATATGTATATATATATATATATATATATTTGTTTGTGTCTTTTATTAATATAAGGTTATGTTTATTACATATTTTGCCTATTTCTCTAATTTCAGAGATGCTGCTAGAAATTGTACAAGCCTGGGGATCCTTTAAAAATCCGATATATACACTATATAGATCTGTACATGTCTGAACAAAATAACAGATTATAATTGATTAATGTTTTCACACTCCATATACTTTATGTGTTGATTGTTTTCTTCTGCAATAATTTGGTACTAATCATGTAGTCTGCTTTGATGAGAAATATTCATCATTAACTATAAAATTCTTCATGGTATTATCAATATCAATTAAATGCGAATTTAATTTTTAATAGCGGATTTGACAGTCTGAAACACATACAAGAAAGAAAATAAGCCTTTCTCCCCAACTACTGCTTGGATATATAATAAAGTTTTCTACAGTGTTAATAACTTTTAAATGTAATGGAAATGTACTCAATTTTTATTGTCTGACATTTAACATGTTTTTCTTATTTTTAAGATGTATCCTACACTTTCATCTAATAAATACAATTTATAATTAAATTAAATACAGCTTATGCTATACATTTATGTTTCAATTTAAATAAAATCAGACTAATTTTGTCAGAGAGAATAGACAGAATGTATGATGTGCTTATTATGTATCCTTTTAATTAAAGAGAGACCAAAGCTAGTGGATAGGATGTTGGGTTAATTGATGCCATGCTGTATGTTTTAAAGAGTTTTCTCACCTTCCAACACTTTTTTTCAGTTCAGTTGTTTTTAGATAGTTCAACAGAAACAAAGACTGTTTTCAATTGCTTTCTATTTGTGACCATTTTCTAATAGTGAAGCTTAGTGTGTTGTTTATTAAAGGTCGAAATGATTTTTACCCCCAAAATTTAAGTTTTATAGGGTATTTTTTAATCAAAACTCAAATTTTTGGGTAAAAAAACCAAAATCTTTTGTTTAAAAAAAAAATCAATGACAGATGTCCCTTCAACATTTGTAGTCTTTGTGATGTTTGTTTTTTTTCAATTTGAGTGATTTCAGTTTTTTCTCGATACATTCTTGTATTTGGGTTCCCCCTCCACCCCCCCGAATTCATTGATTTGAGTTTTTACCATTCAAGTTTTTTCATAAATTAGAAAACATTTGAGTTGTTAGTATATTCATGGTATAACAGTTCAGAATCTGCACCTGGAATACTGAGCAGTCAGATTGAAAAAACAGAGATAGGAAAATTAAACTTAAACAATGTTGGAAAAAGAGTAAAAAATGAAGAATGAAAAGTATTTAAAAAAAGTTTTTATTTCTGATGAACAATCTGAAAACAACTGAACTGAGAAAAGTGTTCGGATACCTAACAGGTATATGAGTAATATTAAAATATAAAGATAGTGACATTATTAATTTTGGACTGAAAAACAAAATACAGTATACACAGACACACATACAGGGATACATATACATTAATTTACATACACTAACCAAACTGTAGCCCTGAAGAATACTGTTATAAAAACTGCAAGGCTTACATGATGCCACGAAACCCCTTATTTGTTTCTTCTATTATCTTTCATCTATACTCTCTTTGATGAACACTGTGGTATACAATACAATAATCCAAAATGTTTAAAACACATTTCTCTTTTAATTTGCCTTCACCAAATCTTCACCCATTCCCATCGGAACAGATACTGCTTTCACTGCATTTTCATTGTTTTGTTTTTACACATTACTTGAACAAATACAATGTAAATGTTTAATAAACATATATTGGAAAGTTCATTAGAACAACATCTTTCATTATGCCAAAAAGTGACTGGGTCAGATTGCCTTCAAAATCAGTATCAAGCAAACAATCAAATGGCAAGTGCACATGCTTATGGGCAAAGATCCCCTTTTTAAGAAATATTTGCTATTTCCAGTGATCCAGCTTACAAGATTACATGTTTTTGGACTGAATCAATAAATATAATAATAAAAATAACTGTGTATTAACATTAATCCAAATTAAGTGAATCCAACCTTACTTTGTGAAATATCTTCAATTGTGCTTAGTGATTCATCAAGAACTAGTAACTCCCTTAAATGAAACATCTATACTATACTATATATATATATATATATATATATATATATATTGGTATCTGTTAGCTTTGTCTTATTTTTTATAAAAAAGGTTTTCCTTCTATAGTTCTGTAAAGAGTCATGAACGGCATCTGACTCCTGTTTAGGAGTTAGATCCCAATGACAATGAAGACTGATATCATATGAATCATAAGTGGGAAAATTTTACAGGGCCAGCATTTATATTTAGACATGTCAAACTCTACACTGACCACAATTTCCACAGAGATCAATGTGGTAGTAAAATGTAACTCGTGTACATCTTGTTAGATAATATTATCAGGTGTTCCTTTAATGAAAGGTTCTGTTTGAAAATGCGATTCTGCTCATTCAGTAATAAAATATTGATTATAATTGTTCAACAAGCAGTCACTGAAGAATGACACTTTTAAAAGGACGCAAATAAAGCAATGCTATGCACTGTTATGAAATTAAGATGTAGCAGCAGTGTCAAATGACAAGCCTAGCATAAGAAATCAGAATCCAGATTTCATGCCTGTCTTGGATTCCAGTTCATTCTTATATGACCTTGCACTGATACGACTCATAAATCATTTCTCATTGGAGACACAGTAGGGTAGACAACTCTTGATAGGTATTGATTTTCCATGTTTGCAGAAGTAAAATGCAAAAACTTCTCTTTCTACATCAGTACAGAAAAAAACTGTGACCACTTACTTGTATTAATTTTTTGAAGGGAAATGTGTTTTTCCAATTGCCGACGCAATTTAACTTCTGCACCGTATTTACCAGTTGTCCCGTTGTCAGCAAGAATGAAATGTGAGTGCATACTGTTGAGTACGGTGAGTTTACTCATGGGATTGGACATTGTTTGATAGGGACGAACAACCTTTGAGGATAAAAGAGACAATAAGACACTGGTATGCCTGTATTTCTATAGGACACAGTATAGCGTCTTAAAAACATTATTCATGTAAGCTCTTGCTTTTATGTTTTAAACCATGTTTCAATACAATAATAACACAGCTTTAGTTTCTAAGATACATAACAGAGTCAATTCCAATGCATGATCTACTGAATATATAGTTTATAAATAGATATACTGTAATAATATATATACTGGCCCTTTAATTTCCCAGGCTCTAGTCTCTTTCAGGAGTCATATTGTATTGCTACTATAAGCATGATGGGGAAGAGTCTGTTGTGTTTCAGAGACTAATCAAGGATACTTGATAACAGCAAGTCTGTATACCTGAGTCATAAGAGTTTCCAGAATCAATTTCCTGTTTATTACCTTAATTAATAGCCATGTATTAGTGGAGCATAACAGCAAACTTAATAAACCGTTCAGCCGTCCTATCCTCCTTTATCCTCAATAATATTCTGACTCACTTTTAGCTTAAAAGCTGATCATAAAACTGCTGCAGAGCACAGTCTTCCAGCAAGCAGTAATGTTTTCAGCAATGTAATCTATTATGGTTTTGTAGATAGGCAGTTTGCTGAGAGTCATATAAAGCAGTATAATTTGGAAAACAAGAAGAATAAATGAGAACTGAATGAATGCAGAGCACAAATATAGTGGCTACAGCTGAAATCATGATTACACTACAATAAAAATATATTCCATGCATTTCCAACACTGAGGATGTATTGCTTTTAATAAACTTATTCAAAGGAACCGTTTTAGCGCATTAGTGGTTTAAGCAGTGCATGTATTCAAATAAATATAAAACATTTTATTTTACCCTCTGGGACAAAACTGCCATTTAAATTTGTTGCTGCCTGTTAAAACATTCTCTGCCATTTGCCATTGTTTAAATTTATCATTGACAATATACTGTTACTGTTTATAAATTGATTGAAAAAATACCAAGCAAACGAGAACCATGTCAGTGTACTGTAGACTGCTAAGCTGGATAAAAGAATGATAACTGAAAATACTGGTAAAAATATTTGGCACTATTTCTAGAAAGCATAATATTTTTATCTGTCATTTTGCATGTAGGTGTTTCCAGCACAAATACAAACTACAACAACATTTTATATATTCTGCACAAGCATTTGCTTAATAAAAGTCCATGTAGGGTGGCTATAATGCATTAGGGAGTTTCTTGACTATTGGCTCAGAATTTATGAAACATAAGATACTTTAGCTTCTTGGATAACTTTAATGTTATCTTTGTTCCCTCTTGGACAATTAGCTTTCTTCAACCATCTGGTTTAATCACCAATAAACAAGGTCAAACAAGGCAATTATTCCGTCTCCTGGGGCAGAACCAACCTGGTTTATGCGTCCCCTTCCTTACACTCTCTGCTTTGACGTTATGCTGCAGGGAAGTTACTTTTACACATTTCCAGTTTAAAACTTAAAGTATGACTTTGTATTACATGTGCTTTATAGTAGTGCATTTAAGGTCAACCTAACCTAAAAACCTGAAAATCTAATTACTTATTTAATCAGCTTGTGACTAAAAGACAAAATACCAACTTGAATCAACATATAAAAACCCACAACAAATGCAGGGAAATATTGTGACATAAGTGCTAAAATACACCAGAACAATTGCCACCAATAATCAATATTATCTTTCCTTACATTAATTGATATTGGCAACTGCACTGATTCATTTTAGTAGTGCATGTGGCCACACACATATTTATGTATATTACAATGAAGATGAAACTGCACAATGTATCGATATATTATTACAGTATATATTTACAGTTTTAAAATGTTGGATTACTACTTGTAAACTACATTGACCTACATCTTTTCCAATCAGGTCTTCTTGATTTTCTACTATTCCCCAAGGTGCAATACCGATAGTGCATATCTTCCCTCTTGACTTTGATGCGTGGTCTTTTAAAGCATCTCCAACATGTCGTATAACACCTTAATAGGGAAAAAACACAAGCAGCTGAAGACTGATCTAGATACCCAGTGACTCTCTATATTTTACATGGATTCTTTTGTATAATCTAATGGTAACACCAATTTTGATTTCCAGCACTCAAGAGGCAAATGCAGTCATTTACTTTAACAAGAGCTGTTCACAACTTAAGCTTTTACATGTAATGACTTTTGTCTAAAATCAGTTTCATTAAAGGTACTTCAAATATGCCTTCTCACGCTTCAATACAGTTGTGCTTCTCAGATCTTCCTTCAGTTCAGAATCGTGTGCCACTGCTCCTATTGATGTAGGAGAACCTTGAAGGTACCACCATCTCCTGACCAGGCAGTAACTCCTGGAATTCCTTTGCAGCCTGCATCAATAGGAGCAGCACACTTATTCCTAAAGAATTGCACCCAGGCATCATTCATGCAGATAACACCAGAAATTAGAAAATATTTGTGTAAGAACATGTCTGTTTTGGTGATTTAGAAGCATATGCCATAGACACAATTGCCCTTTGCCCCTTTGAGCCCACTATGTCAATAATAGTCTGGGGAAGCAAAGCTGCAATTATTACATTTATTTATGCTTTCAGCTTAACCTTACACTTTATAGCACATTGGTTGGATGTGG
This sequence comes from Xenopus borealis, assembly GCA_024363595.1. Classification (NCBI taxonomy): domain Eukaryota; kingdom Metazoa; phylum Chordata; class Amphibia; order Anura; family Pipidae; genus Xenopus; species Xenopus borealis. Next base: position 140,687,082 of record CM044431.1, read on the forward strand.
TTTTTTTTTCCGTATCATCTTTTTAGTGTCAAGCTGTAGTCAGCTTAGTAAGGAGGGCGTTTTGAAAAGGTAGCGAATGACCTTAAGAAGGTTGGTAGAACAATGGCTCATAGACAAAAATGTTCTTGCTGCTGAGCTACACTAGGTGCCAACTGGGATAAAGGAATGCAGTAAAGACATTATATAAGTAAAAAGGCAGCTCAGTAAAGATTAATGTGCTGTTACTGATCTGCTACTGGCAAGGATAAACTACAAAAGTACTGTAAATCAAGGTAAAACTAGAGTAATAAAGCAAAGTGAACATTCATCTTGCTATAGTTCTGTGTATTTATACATGTATTCATATGCAGCCACACAAAGCCAGATGTATCAATTTTTAAGTTTAAGGGAAGAAAATGTGTTTTTGGAAAAAATGCAAAAAGACTTACACAGCTGCTTTTCTATGACCCCGTTTTTAAATCTTGAGCAGTAGCATATTTAAGAAAAAAACTTGGGCAGAACATTTACGGTTCTGTATCACTGCAGTAAAAAAAATCAAAGGTTAAATACTGTATATGAAATATTTATTAAATTGGGAAATGATAAAAAAAAATCTTCAGAGACAGTTCCTTCTGAATTCTAAAGAAACTCTGCAGCTTTCATGTGCCCAGTTTTTCATGTGAATTCGTGTCACTTTTTTTCTTTAATAAATAGTGAAAATTCCAATTTTCAAAACCTTGTTCCATGAATAGTGTAAAAATCAAATCTTATTATTGATTAATCTGCTTCATAGACTATACATTGATAAATCTGTTAAAACACTGTGAGAGTTTTGTAATAAAAGACTCTAGTTGTAATTTATCACCACTGGGTCAATTTGTCCATGGGCATTGACCCATGGCAATTTATCAGATTAAAGCATTCACTGTTATACTTGCAGCTGGTTTAATAAGCTAATCACTGATTGGTTGTTATAGGTAATTGCCCATGGGCAAATTTGCCCAGTGTTGATAAATGAGCCCCACTATGTTAGCCAGGTGCAGTAAACCCTAGCAACCAATCAACAGGCAGAATTTACTGGTCACATGTTTAAATGCAAGCCTTTTTTTGGTTGCCATTGAGTACTGCTCCTGGGTAAACTTATTACATTTTATTACATATGGGGGTTAATGTTTGCATGTATAAAAGGGGGATCGGTTATCCAGAACTCTTGGGATTTGGGGTTTTCTGAATAAGAGATGCTTACTTAATTTGGATCTCCATACTATAAGTCTACTAAAAAAACATTTAAACATTAATTAAACATTAATTAAACACATTAGGATTGTTTTTAATCCAGTTAGGGATTATTGGGGGGAATGTAATTAAAGTCGCAAAGAGAAAAACTATTTGCACCAATAAGAATACAAATCCACATCTCGCAATGTAATATTGTTCCTTAAACTGTTATTGCATTGCGAATTTTAAGAAGTGCTTAAATTCACGCAAAGCAAAATTTGTTTGCGCAGAGACATACATTTTCGCATTGCAAATAGTTTTTCTGTTACCTACTTTTATTAAATTCCTCCAACTACTGTATATCTTAAGTGAGATCAAGTACAAGGTGTTGTTTCACAAATACAGAGAAAAATTTCATCATTTTAAAATTATTTAATAATTTTGAGCTTTCTGGATAATGATTTCTGGATAACAGATTCTTAACAAGTGAAATATAATGAGTAATTAGGATGATGAAAGACTGCACACTAATGGAGAAGGAAACCTTATTCAGATTTTTGCAAAAGCAAGTATGAATAATCAAGGGTAACTGTATAAAAAAACAATAATGCAGATGGTTTTATTTAGGGCAGTTTCAGTCAGCATCTCTGTGGTCATGTTGCTCCAGAAAACCAAAAGGTTTGAATAGTTTGAATTTGGATTTTTTTGCTTGATGTTAGTCTCTCACATAAACAAAAGCAACCTGGAATCTATGAGTTGAAAGAGTAGCTTTGATTCCCAAGGTAGTGAATGTACCTTCCGCTCTGCTGCAAATCTACAGTTCAAGTTACTGTATTGCTTTATGTGAGTCACCACATTCAACAGCTCCTTCTGGGCCTAACATTTATAGTCTGAAGAGCAATGCGTGGGACAGCTGATATCTTTCTGAACTGGTAGTTCACAATAATTCCCATTGTGAAGCTAGTTAAGAAGTTTGTACAAAGTATTAAGTCTGTTATTAACTGAACATTGAAGCTTGGTTGTCCTCGAAATCGATACATTTTGTTTTGAGAGTTGCTTCATATCTGGACAAATTTCAAATGGACAGTAAAGTATTGTTTATTGCTTTCCCAACATCCTATAAATTGCAATTTCGTTGCGTCGCGTCAAAAACAACATGCTACTCATTTTTTTTTAGAGAAATTTCGCCAGGCGAATTTTCGCTGGCGTTTCGCAAATTTATTCGCCCCTGGCGAATAAATTCGCCCATCACTACTGAGAAGGTGTTCACCTAAATAGACAGTGCTATTCCGTTGATAACAATGAAAAATATTAATGTCAAGAAAGCTCTTATTCATATTTATAAACAGCATTATCCAAACTGATTTACCAAAGTTAATTAATTTTACTTTATTTTACAGGTCCAGTTAAACATGGTTTCATTTTATACATAGTTCCTTCTATGGGAATGGAGGGGCCAATCTGGGCCCACTCTCCCTCTTGGATAAATGGAGTTAATACATTCTGTATCCATTTTCTCCTATACTGTTAGGTGTGACTAAGTTTCTGTAGGGGGCAGTTTTCTTATACTTAGGAATAAACATTTGGGGGGGGTTGACGCCTGTTATTGGCAAGTTGTACAGTTTTTTTTAAGACATAAACATGGCTTAACCTAAACAGAAACGGTGAACCTGTGTTTATACTGTATGCTTATTGAACTAATACAACATTGTCATGTTTTTCTATGTTTATTATATTCTTTATAGCAGCTCCTCCTTCATTATGAAATGCTGTATCTTTTGAATTTTCTGTATTGATTCTCTTGTCCAGTGTCGGACTGGCCCACCAGAATACCAGGAAAACTCCCGGTGGGCCAAGGTGTCAGTGGGCCCTCATGCTGCTAAACTTTTGGCCTATTTCATGGCCATTCCCTATTTCTATTAGAACAAAGAGGCTAAATAGATGGAATAATTGATTATAGTATGTAAAGTAAACAAACTAGGAGAACAGTGGTTGATTGAGGAGATGAAGAATATTAGTACTGAGAGTTGGCCCCTGGTCTAAGGTTTTATGGTGGGCCCCTGGTCTAAGGTTTTTGGGTGGGCCCCTGGTGTCCCAGTCCGACACTGCTCTTGTCAATAATATTTATATTTTGTGAAATATCTAAATGTCTATGCTAACACTTCAATAAAAACAATTGAAAACAAATATAAATAAATCCTGTTTCTATGTTACTTTTCTTCAACCCTGCATAAGTGAATTTCTTACACTTTAATTTCACCTTAATTGTTATGATTTTGCAAACTGCAAAAAACTCGTATATGTAAAAAAAAAAAGCAAGTACAATTCCCAATTACTTTTTACCTGTGTTAACTCCTCCGGTAAAGATCCACGCTCCAGTTGTCATAGCAGCTTTTATCAGGCCTTTCCCAAAAACCTGCTTCAATTTTGGCTGGAGTTCAAAATTTTGCAGGCCTCCGTGGACAGATATAAGAAGTTTTGGAAGCTCTAGCTGCCATTCTTTAGTCATAAGGTGCAGCAGAAGATAAGGTTTTGTATCGAATGACAATCGTACATACTATAAAATAACAACAAAACACTTTATTAACATAAAGTCCATAAAATTATAGCACTGGAATATTAGCTAAACCACACAGTTTGTTTTTGGCTTCTATAAGAGATCATTCAGCTTTTTAAGCAAAAAGTTAGAAACCTTGTTAAAGTAGCTGTAACCTTGTGGTTTTAGAAAGTGTACTACAATTCTTTCATTTCTATAAATCATTTCCAAAAAATGTAATTTAAAGGAGAATGAAAGGTGCTTGTTGGATGAACACCTGCCCAGTGCAAATTTCTGCTGATAGGAGCACCAGCCTGGGGTGCCACATAGGTAAATATAATCACTTGGGGTGCCTAACTTTTGGTACCCCCCAAGGTAAAATTACTTTCCTTCTCCGTTAATATAATGTTGAAAACTGAAATTCTGCTTAACTGGGCTGGTTTACTAAAGGTCGAGTGTTAGCGTTTTAGTTTTTTTACTTAACTGAAGTGAACTAAAAACTCAAATACTTAAGAAAAAACCTGAATGTGAAATTCCTGATTCTGTGAGTTTGAGTCCAGCAACACTAAGCAAATTTACTATTATTCCCCAAAAATAATTTGTTTCTATTCGATATTCGATTAGAATTAGATTTTCAAATGTTAATCGAATAGTTCTAGGCTACCTTTTATTCGATATTCGATCAATCGACGATCAAATACAAATCTATTCGATCAGTCGAATAAATCATTCTACTGAACGAATAAATAATTCGATCATTCGAATTATTCGTACGATTCAAACGATCGAACACTTCGATCGTACGAATCCTATTTGATCAGAACTTAGCCTCAGAAGCCTATGGGAGCACTCCCATAGGCTTCTATTGCAATTCAGTAGGTCCAATCTGCCGAAGTAGGCAATCGAAGAAACTTAAAAATTAAAATTCTTTCGTTGATCGAATGATCGAATATTCGTCCATTCGACTCTATTCGAATGTATTCGATTGTTCGACCATTCCCTATTCGATGATCGAATATGCCAAAATTCACATATTCGACCAAACGAATAAATCCTACGTTCAAAATTTGATCGAACTTCGAATCCTTCACGTGAATATAGTAAATCGGCCCCTAAAACTCAAATTGATGGAGTTTTCTGCAAAAAAAAGCTTGTTCGCATCATTCGAGTTTTCAAGCAAAACCCTCTGAACTCAGACTCAAACATCAAGCAGGCTACTAACCTCTTCAAATGGTTCAAGTAAAAAAAAAAAAAAATCGAACCTTAATAAGTCTGCTGATATGTGTATAGTAAGTCTGCTGATATGTGTATAGTTACGGAACATTTAACTACGGCATACTGTATATAGCTGTTTAACTGCAGTACCTGTCTTCTATCATCATTTCTATATGCTATAAAATTGAATAATTGGATGCTGAACTATCCAATTATTAATTAAGGTTGGATGCAAGAAAACACCTGCCAAATTGCAAATATATATACATAAATAAATATATATATATATATAAAAACTTTGAAAGTACCATGGCTTTATTGGAATGCCCTCCTCCTTGGAATTCAATCGTGCCAAAAGCATCAGTGGGACTGAGCTGAGTATGCTTTCCGATCGACCACTTTTCAGATTGGATGTCATTGCGATGCCTGCCTTCATTCTTCTCATTTTGTATGATGGAAATACTTGGAGTCAACCCAACATGCTGTCCTATAAGACGCCCACAGCAACACCTATAACAGAAGCGAAACAATAAACTGCATGCTTCAATGTTATAAACAGCTGGGATTCTAGCATCAGTGTCATGTAGAATATTATACACCAAGCGCAAACACAAAACAATCTTTAATTTCTCAACATTTCACCCAAAATGAATACCATGATTTAAATTTTTTTAAAAAGTTTTAACAACATTTTTCTATCTGCGCATGTGGCACCCAAATAACTGATTTATCAGCTCAGTCGATGGTGCAATGGCGTCACTGTTAACTCTCCAAAACTGCAAGCTGGCCCTATTAATCAGTGTACCTATGGGTGGCAAGATGAAGGAGAGGTTGGCATTTCTGAATTAAGTAGTTACTTTCCCAGTGTTTGTTATAGTTTCTGGTGGTGTCAGGGGCACTGTTGTCATGAGGTGAGTTGCCAGGGGCAGCAAAAAGCTGTTCCTGGTAACTTAAAGAGTTGAAATTGGAATTTCAACTCTTCAACAGCAATTGCTCTCTCTGCACTAGCAATGTGCTCCCCCTGAACCACTTCAATGCTAATAATCTAAGAGGTGGGAGGCATGAGGGCAGGACAGAGTCCTATAAAAGCCTTGGGTGGTTTCGTTTACCTTTCACACTAGTGCATGTGTGTGCAGTAGTGATGGGGCACTTATGAGTGTAAATTCCACTCAGGCAGGTAGCAGTGTGAATGATGTGTGTGGCTATATTATGTTAATACTAGTTTGCCACTCTGTTCAGCCTATTAATATATGGCCAGCATTAAAGGACAGATTCAAAAGAGTATGCTTCAATATTTTGAATTCAATATTTTACTGTCCTGTAACATAAATACTTTGTTTTCTTGCATAGCTTGCTGTAAAAAGAATTCTTTTGTTTCCTATGAAGGGAATAGCAATATTACTTTTCATCAATTTAAAAATATATTCAATCAGTTTCTAGACGTGACTTATAGGGGCAAATTCACTAAAGCGTGAAGCGTCTAACACTATCGCTAATTCGCCAGCGTGACGTCGTTTCGCAACTTTGCAAATTCACCAACCCGGACTCTGGCGAATTTTCACCAGGTGAAGTTGCGCACTGACGAAGGCTCGTAAATTCGCAAATTCACTAAGATGAGAATTTTCGTTTTCGACGCGTGTCATGTCAAAAATGACGCTCAACGCTCGTTTTTTTTAGCGAATTTTCGCCAGACGAATTTTCGCCCATTACTAATAGGAGGTTGAAAATAAAAATTTTTTAAATTTTTCTAAGTCCCAAAAAAACGCCGGCTTGTTTTAGCATAGGAGGGTGATAGTCTGAAAAAGATCGATAATTTTTTTGGGGGGGGGTTACCTTTCTTCCCCCCTACATTACCTAACATATGGCAACACAACTATACAGGGGGCACATGTAGGGCAATAGGACAACTTTATTTAATTTATTAAAGGTTTCCTGGGCTTGTAAATTCACAAAGTTGCAACAGATGGTGTAAGACCCAAAACTCTTAGGGGGGGATGTAATTAAATTCGCAAAGAGCAAAAGAATGCGCATCAATAAGATTAAAAATCCACATCTCGCAATGTAATATTGTTCCTTAAACTGTTATTGCATTGCGAATTTTAATTGCGCATTGCGACTTTTAATTGCTCATTGCGAATTTTAAGAAGTGTTTGAAGGTGTCGTAATCTTTAGGAGCAAACATAACGACTTTTTCAGTAAGAAGTTTTATTACATTGACTGCGCATTGGCGCAAGCTGTAAAATTCGCAAACTCTCTTCCACTGTCGGAAGTGATCGGTAAAACAGTTTCTGCTTTCGCAAAAGCTATATTAAATTCGCGCAAAGCAAAAATTGTTCGCACAGTGGCATAACTTTTCGCATTGCGAATAGTTTTTGCTTTACCGACTTATATTACATTCCCCTATTATACTCCTAAGTGTCTGTTCCTGTACGACGTCCACGGTACCAAATTGTAGAATTCACAAAGGGAAGTAAGTGGAATCAGACGAGGAGAAGCGCAGTACTTTGCTGCAAGTGTTCCTTTATTAGACACTACATGTTTCGAGCAGATAAAGGGCATCTGCTCGAAACATCTAGTGTCTAATAAAGGAACACTTGCAGCAAAGTACTGCGCTTCTCCTCGTCTGATTCCACTTACTTCCTGGGCTTGTGTAGTGGAATGTAGTGGCTGTACTTCTATTTTAAGTTAAAGTTCGCGCCATATGCAAATTAGGCTTCACTATCGTAACATCGCTCTTCCTAGCGAAGTAACACTAGCCCAACTACGCTACCATTCACCGACCTGAGCGTAAAATCACACTTTAGTGAATTTGCGTAGTGCTGGCGAAAATTCGAAGCCAACGCTAGCGAATTTGCGCATCTTAGTGAATTTGCCTCATAATGTTATATGCTGTTATAGAGTGACAATGGTTTTGAAAGCTTGTTGTTTAAAGCTGTACTTGGGTTACTGTTGTCCTTTTAACCTTAATGTAAAATTTGATTTTTTCATGAATTTTATTTTTTCGTGTACTAATAAATGTTCTTTTTTTCTGTTGTTTAAAGAAATCAGCCCATTAGTAGCTTGCTTTATGTGCATCTATTCCTTTTACTTTTTTAATAATTTTTTTTAAATGCTAATCTATTGATCATTCTCTGATCATTCTCTTAACCAGTAGAAGGGGGAACAGTTATGTTTGGTCAACTCTGTCTTCATATGAAATCAGTTTTTGCCCACTGATCTATTGTGCAACTAAAGGAGGCAGCGCATAGAGACAGAAATAGTCAGTAAGACCATTGAATGATGTTACAATAAGTTGGAATGACCACCCTTCCTTTAAATCAACCACAAATAACCCATATTTTCAAGTGCTAGTGATGATGGGAAAATATAGAAATGTTGGTCTCTGTGCTAGACTGCATGCTTGATTGATCTATCAGTTAAAAAATATCAATGGTTACCCATCATGAAGGACCAATTAAAGAAAGAGAATGGAAATAAATAATTATCTGGAAATTGTGAAGTATTTTTGAGCCATTGTAAAGCATATAAAAATGTACTTCACTAGGGGTAACCAGATCACTGAAAAACCAGAGGATACAAATTAAAATATACACAGCTGGGCTGTATACGATTTGGTGAAATCTAAATCCAAATAGATTTCAATCAATGCAGCCTGGCTTATTTCATTTATTTGCTTTGCTCAGATGATCTGGTAAACTTAACTGAATCAGATGCTTTGGTTCTTATGAAGAAACATCTACATACTCTATTTATCATCTCAACATTAAGGATCACAGGCATTTTTTGTACGTTGTATCTGCTAAAATGTATTGCATTCATTAGAGGCAGAGGTAAACGAGCGCATTTGGGAATAGCAACAAATTGTGCACCTGCATGTACATAATCATTCAAACCAGGATAAAAATAACTTCACTCTGCTGCGATTCCAGCAGACCTTACAGGAGAGGCTGAATCATTTGTTTTAACTTTATTACTGGGAATCCTATTCATACTGGTTATTTCTATTTGTTATGTATTGTTAGGTACAGGTATATGATCCATTATCTGGAAACCAGTTAATCAGAAATCTCCTAATTACTGGGAGGCCATCTCCCATAGTTCCATTATAATAAATAATTACAATTTTTTAAAAAATTCGACACATCACAACCTTAAAGTTGCTGAATTGCCATTTTAGCCTATGGGGGACCTCCTAGAACCTGTCCTGAAATTTTTTTGTAGTCCTAGGAATTCAAAGGATTTTGAGCAAAATCCTTAATATCGTTGATTTGAACGTTGCGATAGAATGATTCAAATGATTTTTATTAGATCAAAAAGAAACCTATTCACTCAAAATAGGTTCAAATTGCAGTAGGATGGAGCACACAATCAGCAGACTTATGCTGCAGAAAACTTTTTATTGTGTCACAATAAAAAGTTTTTTGCAGCATAAGTCTGCTGATTGTGTGCTCCATCCTACTGCAATTTGAATCTACATACGAAGGTCTACTGGTGTGGCCTATATGGAAAGTGAGCACAAGACACAGGAGGAAGCATTGAACCAAAATTGGAATTCACTCAAAATAGGGCAATTTTCAATCAAAAAAGCCCTTTAAAAAAAAAAAATCCGATGGTTGAAGTTTTTTTACTTTCAAATTCAACCCTTAGGGGCAGATTTACTAAATTCACATGAAGGATTCGAAGTTTGATCGAATTTTCTAAAAGTTTCGAATTCAAATTTTCAGATATTTTGGAATACAAATTTGACCAGTGAATTTTGAAAATTCGATCAAATCAAATTATTCGAATAAAAATCTATTCGAATATTCGACTATTCGACAGTCAAAGAACTTCCCCTTTAAATTTTTATTTGATTGGCTAGTTTGCCAGATCAATGCTACTGAATTGGGATTCAAAAAGTTTGATCGAATAAAAAAAGTTGATCGAATTTTTACTATTCAATCATTCGACCAATCGAATAGCAGTAAAAATCCTTTCAATTCGAATTTGGAGAATTTTTATTCTCTAACTATTCACATGGTCGAATTCGAGGGTTTTTTAACCCTCAAATTCGACCCTTAGTAAATCTGCCCCATATGATCAGTTATAGTGCAGTAGCATTTCTGCCCCTGGTCTGAGGACAGGGGAACATAACAACAACTGTTTAGTACTTTTGCCTCATAATTTTGGAGTATTAAATTCAATCAACATTTTCTGTTCGACTTCCTTTGGATGCTCATAATCCTGATACAATGAAGTTGCCTTGAATAAAACTGACTTTAATATAAATGGGCAGATGTTCAGATCCCAAATAAGTCCATAAGACACATTAGCCATGCTCACAACCACATTTGACTGCTTAATTGTAAACAGATATACCCAATTTTACTGATCTAATGAAGAAATATGTTTGTTATTTAAATATTTAAGTTATTAAATATTTAAAAAAACAAGCCAAGTTTCCATTACCATTTATTATAAAATACTCACCTATGGGGGTCTTTGGTGCTGGGTATGATGTGTACACATTCCCTTTTGTGAAATGCTCTTTCTATCCATGATTTCTGTGCCTAAAATACAAATAAAAGTAATTTTTTTAATGGAGTTACTAGAGCTAAAATAAATACAATCACGCCAGAAGTATTACCTACAACACATAAAAAGCTTAAAGGGGTGGTTCATGGAATGGTAAGTTCTAAGAAACTTTTCAATTGGTCTTTTATAATTTTTGAAGTATGTGCTTCTTCTTCTGACTCTTTCCAGCTTTCAAATGAGGATCACTGACCCCATATAAATAAACAAATGTTCTGTAAGGCTACATATATATTGGTATTGCTACTTTTTATTACTTTTATTGCTACTTTCTATTTAGGCCCTCTCCTATTCACATTCCAGTCTCAATCTCTTGTATCCACTTACAGAGAAGTGGATGACTGTTAAACCATGGAAGCTAGGAATGTACTGTAGATGTAATTATTCTATTTTTATTTGTATATATCTATAGCATTTAAGGGTGGTTCACCTTTAAGTAAAATTTTAGTAATAAAATGGCAAATTTCTAGCAACTTTTCAATTGGTCTCCATTATTTATTTGTCACAGTTTTTTAATTACTTGCCTTTTTCTTCTGACTCTTTTCAGTTTTCAGATATGGGCCGCTGACCCCATCGAAAAATAAACGCTCTGTAAGGCTACAAATGTATTGTCATTGCTACTTTTATTACTTAGGTTTCTATGCAGGCCTCTCCTATTCATATTTCAGTGTCTTATTCAAATCAATGCATGGTTGCATGGACCCTAGCAATCGGATTGCTGAAATTGCAGACTGGAGAGGTGCAGAATAAACAACGAAAAAACTGAAAAACGACAAATAATAAAAAAAAAACAATATCATTCTCTACATTATGCTAAAATTAAAACTGGCTTAAAATTAAATAAACTGTCTTAAATGTTCCTTTGAATTTTTTTGTTGGACAATAATCTGGCAGTCTATGTTTTGTTTCATTCTTACAAGTATTAGTATAAATTAGAAGTGGAGAAATAAGTGAGTTAAAAACAAAACAAGTGCTCAGTACCACAGTGATATTATCAGCATGCCAGCCAAATGAGTTGTATTGAGCCCTCCAGGTAATTATCAACTGTACAAAAAATATTCACATATTAGCAATAAAACCTAAATACAACTCGCAGCATGAATATTTTTCCTTTAAGCCTGGATCCTAAGTTAAACATTCCCATTCATTTTGTATGTCAATTCAACTCTCTTACTTAGGGTGCCAAATAATATAATACAGTATTTTAAAGAGTAGCAGACAAATGATAGGTTTTTAATTATTAATAAATCAGCAGACACACAGCTCAATGACCAACCTGTATATTCTAATTATCCATAATTGTATAAAATTTACTTTAAACAATGATACAAAATAGTTATATTTTTTTCCATAGCACAGTAACATCACAATGAGCCTGAGGTGGACCACTAAAACTGGTGCCACATCAGATGGTTTCCCTGTTTTATAATACAGCTAAACCCATTTTCCAGAAAGCCCGAATTACAGATAGACCGTCTTTTTCTCTGTAATAATAAAACAGTAGCTTGCACATGATCCAAACTAAGATATAATTCATCTTTATTGGCTTTCTTTTGCTGTTACCTAGGGCTCCAGAGACTTCTGCATAATTCTATATTTAATATCGCAAAACTGGCCCAGTAAATTCAAAAAGGTTAGATGTAAAGTTGGTTTTACAGAAGAAAAAACATTGTGGAGTTTATTTAGTAACACTTTTTTGCCCCAATGGAGATGCCCCAGTTAGCAGGTTAGCTAAATATGTCAGATTATTAAAACTTGCCCAAAAGTGCTGTGAAGAATTAAACAAAATCTATTCAACGTGAAAATCATTCTGGACTGACCCCTTAGGAAATCTGACCCTAAGTCTAATGATAATTATATAGTAAGGGTGCCATATACTTTATATTATATGAAATAAAATGTTTCTTACAAATGTTTTTTGACCCTAACAAGATAATTTACATAAAATGAACTTCAATGCTACCGTCTTGAAAACAATCAGGTATACTGCTATGCAATCTTAATGCGTTGTGTTAGACCATTGAACCTGAAATGCAAAAGCAAATAGGAACATTGAGCCTCTGGCATTGATTTTTTTTCTGTAAGTCGATCCAACTGAAGGAGAATATTTGTGATGTGATGTTATTTACTACTTTAATCTATGACTTGATGCATGTCCAATGCAATTACAATGGCTCTGGACAATAAAGCAGCATTTATATAATGTAGCAGTGCGCTCAGAAGCAATCTACTGCTCTATCAAAATGATTTGAAATGTGGAATGTGTGTTTTTCACAAAAGCATCAATAGGAAATTGTTATATCCCCTTCTTCTAATGAAGAGGTTTAAACACTAGAGTGCATTGTTTTCACTAATACAGTTGAATACATGAAATAGATGTTTTGTTCTGCCATAAGAGAAGTACAATATATATGTATATATATTGAAATAAATGATCAATAGTGCTTTTCATACACAAAATATGGACGAACTATCTATCTATAGAGATATGCATTATATTCTGTAGCCAAAAGCCGACTAAAATAAAGAATGTTCCTTAAGTATGCAGCAGAGGTATAAACCAAGAGAATATGAATGTATTAGTCTGTCTCTTGAAATAATTTACCTGTATTGCAGAAAAGACTGACTTCTAGGGATATCCAGGGATATGTGGCTGTTGCTCTGCCGCTGACTGTTATACTAATAACACATTCATGAATCCCAGCCACATCCTACGCTGGACACTCTTTCCATTCTAGTCCAACTAATGGTGAAATAGGCAATGATCCTGAGCCCACTGGCTAGTTGGAATGTTCTCTTGTAGGATTAGCCTCATTAAAAGTTACACAGACTTTCATGGCAGCTCACAAATGCAATGCATGATTTGATCATCTAATCTGACGCCAAAAGAAAAACAAATCCCCTGAGAGCTTGGATTTAACTTGCACAAGCCCCGACAGGCTGTTTTCCCCCCCTTTCCAGTAAGAAAGCATGTGAAAGTGTGATAAGGTGTACTGGCCGCTGAAAGCTTAGCTCTGCAAAAAAAAAGCAAATTCTTCAAAAGAAACAGTGTGCTAAAGCAGTGAGGAATCTGCACACACAAGGGATATTGTTAATCTCTGAAGAAAGAGACCTGTGTGTTTACTGGCAAATTGATGTGAAACTTTATGCCATAGAACTTAATTGTGTATTTATCAACATTGAACCAAAAAGTTCAAAAGTTAAGTGAAAATATCAAACATCTATGCAAAATGTAACTGCACTTATTGTGCAAATTTTCTTTGCAGTTATCAACTTATCAAGTATCTGGAGAGCTCATGTCTGCACCATAGGGGCATTTATTAATACAGAAGTGAAATAGGCAAAAGATGTAGCATTAATGATCCATTCAGCTTATTCATAAATAGAACAGGGTTTCTCTGAGTGATAAATGAGGGACTATACAAATGTTCATTCAGTGAGATATTGGAAATCTGGTAATATTAATACTGAACAGATACACATACAAACATATTTTGCAAGGTTATGAAGGAGATTTTAAATGTGCATGGGGTGCAGATCATTAAACAAGGGTGATAGTATAGATATGGGATCCTTTATCCAGAAAGCTCCCAGTAAAGGCCATCTTCCATTCTTCATTTTAATTAAATAATTCACATTTTAGAAAAATAATTTCCTTTTTTCCTCTGTAACAATAAAACCGCACCATAACATATCCATCCTTAAGGGAGACAAAACAATCCTACTGCATATAAATACATTTTTTTAGCAGAAGTAAGATCTGGTGTTTCATATTACAGAAAGACCCCTTTTATGGAAATCACAAGGTCCTGCGCATTCTGGATAACAGGTCATATGCCTGTAGAAATAAGAAACCACATGGGACATGAACCCATTTTTCCATAACTGTGTATAAAACCACATGGGACATGAACCCATCTTTCCATAACTGTGTAGCCTTACAGAGCATTTATTTTTTTCCGATGGGGTCAGCGGTCCATATCTGAAAACTGAAAAGAGTCAGAAGAAAAAGGCAAGTAATTAAAAAGTCTTCTAGAGAAGCAAAATGGCTGGCAGTCAACAAAAAATAAACTTTTATGCACCCATCAAAGCTGGCAGCCAGTGCTCCTCAATTATTTTGTATTGCTTTTTGAAAACTTGACACTCACTTTCTCTCTCAAGCTCAGACTCTTTCTCTCTTTGTCTCAGACTCCACTAACCAGTTGGCTGAAGGGAATATTAACTCTCCACTAGGCATCCCCGTGCAGCCCACATCATGCATATTAAACTCTTCCCTGCAAATTTTCATGCAGGACAGAGGTGTTTTCAAAACACATTATCACATATGATGCAAATATGGTGCCTCTGGGTGCAGCTCACAAATGTAGCTCTGAACTGAATGTTAATTGTAGGCAGGTGTTAATAGGGCTCCCACCCACCCATGCAAGCTGCGCCTTATGTATCCAAGTAGAATATTTCCTCAGGACATTGTGTACAAGTGCAGGCAGGGCCAAGCTTTGTGTAAATGTCATATAAATGGGTATAATTTATGTGTCCTGCTAGAAAAAAATGTGGGGTCCAAAATGGATATAAACTTGCATCCTCATTGCTGCATCTGGCAGAGATATCGCCTTAGTGGGCACCCACAATGTTGCTAGAATACAAGGGACAAAAACATTGCATCCAAATTGTGCCCTTTGTACAGGATTTGTAAATGAGCCCTTGATATACTTAAACAGTGTGGAATTTGATTACACAGTACATTCCCATGTCTGTGCCACAGCGGGCACTTGTAGAAAAGCTTGCTAATTATTATTTACACATTGTTTCCATGTGATTTATTGAAGCATTTCATTTATTACAGATTAGAGATTTTATTAAGCTTTGGATAATTGAAGCCCCACAGCTTCATTAGCATCTGTTCCATGACATGGATTCATATAGGTTTTAATCTGCTGGTCCCAGGCTGCTGACAGGGTTCAGATTACTTACAGTACCACCAAAAGTTTCTGGCATGTGAAGGAAAAACTGATACAGAATCATTGCTGTCTGTATATGTTATAGATCTGCATCATGTACTCTGAAATATCCCTTGGCTACAAATGTCAAGGCCTGATTTCACAGGATTTAGTATCCAAAAAGTAACCTAATGACTAACTATTACTGTTTACCACCAAATGAATTATTTGTAGCTTTTATAAACTATGTTCTCAAATAAAGAGAAATCAGAGAAGGCAACAGCAATATATGAGTTTTAGAGAGAATAAAGATGTGTTTTGTTCTCTGCACAAACAAAAAGTGTAAAGTCTCTGGCATTTGCATGAAGGGCTACTTTCAACATACATTTTTCTTTGCTCCTTTTACCTAACACCGTATATGCATCTATGCTCCATCTACTGTATGTATGCAACTGACTTGAACCTAGTGAATACACTGGGATTATATGCATTGGTGTGCTATTAACAATAATTGTTGTTCCATAACACTTAAGGGGCAGGAAGGAGTTAGGTATGTGTGGTTGTGTGGGCAGGGGAGGAGGGAAGACAGATGCTGGGAGGGGGCCCCTGAGGTCACAGCCCCAGTGGGCCCAGGACACCCCAGTCCAACACTTTGACCTACGCATGATTTATTGAAGACTCTGGTGCTTCAAAGTGCTCTATTTTAGGGATGCACAGTATCCAGGATTTAGTTCAGGATTGAGCCAAAACCGAATCCAAATCCTAAAAATGGAAGTAAGTTAAAAAAAAAAATCACTTGTGCAGAGGGTTGGGATTCGATTTGGTTTTCGGCAGAATCTTCATGAAGGATTTAGCCAATACCAAAATAGAGAATTTGGTGCATCCCTACTATTTTTGTTATATTTTTGTAAAACACTAAAATAATGTTTATAGTATTTGCACATCAATAGCTTGTGTTTTTTCCCAGCAGTTGCTATTGCTAACAAAAGTCTCAGGTTAGTAATAATCACAGGAACCAATAGCCTTGGGTAATTGACTTAATGATCAAATGTGCATTGTGAATATAAAAATGTACTAGTAATATTTAGGTGCTGGAACATATGACTATCCCCTTTAGGAGAAGAAATCCATATCCCTGACCCTGACTGTCCTTTTTGCTCACAAAGCAACAGAAGGGGCCTCTAAAGATAATGTGTAACTCATTTCTTTGTTATATGGAGCGTTGCAAGAAATATCATTTGTGGTTTTCTGATACACTGAGTAATCCAGCAGGGAATCTTATAAAAACAGCATCAAGTAAACTAAGATACAATTTGTTCCATTAGATTTAATTTTGTAGTTCAGAAAAATGTTTGCATCAAAAAAAGCTGCTTTTTTACAAGATTGCCCTAAAGTCAACCATAAACTACAAGAAAGATAGGATAATTTTCTTTTCTGGTTCAGCAGGGGGTTGTTCCTATTGACTTTTCATGTGCTTCAGCATTTGGTATCACTACTGGTACACCTGTAAAGTAGTGATGTATAGGATTCTTGCTGAAGAGCTGTCCCTCTATAAATTCTTTTGTTCCTTCTGTTCTCTATACTGAAGTGAAGGTTTCAGATGTTTCAGTGGTTCCCAAAGCCAGTCTCAGACAGTTTATTTATATCTTATTATGATATAAGCTAGGCCTGATCAAATCTGAACCATAATGGGGGATTAAAGTCAAAAAGTCTAAACACCTCAGAAGAATATCAGCACCATGAACAAGAGAGCTGATCTAATTATTCTGCATAGTGCTAAAGAATCAAAACATTGAATTTTCTTTTTCTAAAGAACTTAAGTGTAACTCCTCTAAATGTAGTGGTGTATATTGTAATAGCTCAGCTACAATATATTGACCACTTCACCATCATGATACAGGTACACATTGTCAATGTGGTTACTCATTGGGTGCCCAGTTAGTAGAAAGATATGCATTTACCTCTGTTGCTATCCATTAAAATACATTTTTATACTGTGCTTCTCCAGAAAAATTAAACTTGAAAAATAAAATGAAAGCCCAAATAAATCAAAGATCAAATGCATTTACAGAACATAGAATTCATAGCTATTCCCAACAAGAACACCTTTTGCCATTAGTGACACTCTAGGTCCATTTAGTGGAAATAATAATTCTACTATTGATGGACTGCCACAAATGTTCTAAATGCAAAACCATAAGAACAATATGATTGTGCAGTCCATCTGAAAATGTATGTATTCAAATGTCTGATTATTTTTCTAATGAGCATAAATTAGTATAAGTTGACATATCCCATTGGATATTCTGCATAGTCTGGTGGCTTTGTGTGCAATTATAAAAGCACAACTGGTTTTCATTTTTATCTATAGAATTTTTAAGAAGAGAAAAAGGTATCTTGGCATTTTATTCAGTAAAATGAATGATTTTGCCCATATTAATCTCCACCTAGTGAGCGATTGCTGTTTTATCCTTTACAGTTCAATCCCTTTTTGTTCAAGCGTGGATATTAGAAGATCTCACTTGTTATTATGGAGCTTCCCTGAAGCCATTTAAGAGGAATACAGAAGTGCTACCAATTGTGCAATCATGGGATGACAAATGTGAATGCCAAATTGGTCTACTGGACCAGAAAGATGAGCTTGTTTAGCAATGTCACTTCTAATACATTACAGCAGTAAAGAACAAGCATGCAGCCCATTTCCCACAGATATCTTCAAAGCCCTATAGTCTGCTACTTGAACCATTGTTTAATTTCCTTTGGCATAGGCTTGAGCTAGATCCACTGTGCCAAAATGTGGGCATAATTATTGAATATTTTTCTATAAACACACTATGCTCTTGATGTAGTTTTTTGAGGAGTCAAGGCATAGATACAATAATAAATGTCATTCCTAAATAGTCTTGGAATTATAAATAGACTAGAATTATAAAGACCCCCATAATATTTCTGTTTTTATTAAGATATAATATAGTTAACATGTCTTAAAGGAAAACTATACCCCCAAAATGAATACTTGAACAACAGATAGTTTATATCAAATTAAGTGGCATATTAAAGAATCTTACTAAACTGGTATATATACAGTATATTCAAGTAAATCTTGAACTTTTACATCTCTTGCCTTGAACCACCATTTCTTGATGGTCTGTGTGCTGCCTCAGAGATCACCTGACCAGAAATATTTCAACTCTAACTGTAACAGGAAGAAGTGTGGAAGCAAAAGACACAACTCTGTCTGTTAATTGGCTCATGTGACCTAACTTCATAGTTTGTTTGGTATGTTTGTGTGCAACGTTGAATCCTAGGATCCCAGGAGGCTGTACTTATTTTTTTAAAATGGCAATTTTTTATTTAGGATGACCCTATGGCACATACTACTAAAACAATGTATTATTATGAAAATGGTTTATTTACATGAAGCAGGGTTTTACATATGAGTTGTTTTATGCAATGTCTTTTTATAGAGACCTACATTGTTCGGGGGGTCACCAGCTAGTACAATGGGCACAAACTTTAGTTTTATGAGACACTAGATAATCAAAAGGAGAACGTAAATAAAATGATAAGGGGTATAAAGAAGTAAAAATTAAATTTTAGCCTCACACATCAATAGTTCATTGACTAGCTTATACAGTTTATAACACATTTACTAAAAACAAATATCAACTATTTTTGTATAATCCACACATGAACTACTTCCCCATTTGTAGCTGAATGCTTTCTATTCTTAACAGCTCTTTTTCAGATTATTTCATTTTAGCTATCCTTATAAATTAGGTTCTCCATCCATAACAATGTGAATTCTTCGCGTTCATTAATGACCTTTTATGAAACTGATGCAACCTGCTTTTGGACCTAGCACATATTTTATAACTAGAATTTTACTTCCCTTATGTGGGCATATTTAACAAAGGGTTTAAAGGCAATTGTGCACAAAAGCCTGAAAAATATACTTTACTCCCACACACAAGGTATAAAACCTAGACTTTATAAATGTTATGTTAATCTGCTTTAAAAGGTCAATTTTTTTATTAAAACCAAGTTGTCTATAAGTTTTTAATATTAAGCATGAAATATAATAGAATATAATCTATTCATGTAATAATCCCTTCAATGATATCTTCATCACCAGAGATGTCAAGCCTACTGGGCAAAATTGTCTCCACTGACATCAACATCCTAACAACAGAATGATTGTACTGATTGAATTATATTGGTACTTTTAAGTAGTACTACTCTTTCTTATTAGAATCACTTCTGATGATCTTACATTCTGACTTCCAAACTGTTGCCTTGTTGCTAAGTTAATGATGCCTTATCAGCCAGAGATCAGCTGAAATTCCAAGACTGAGAAATGCAAAACCAAATCCATTTTTTAAATATTTAAAAATCTACAAAGAATACAAAATATTGATTCTTTGCAAACAGTCTTACAATTCTGCGGTATAAATCATGCTAAAAGTTACATTTAACGAGAATTACCACCAATACAAAGCATGCCTTTTGTATTATTGCAATATAAGAAACATTCATTATCTGCAGTGTATACTGGCAAATAGAAATAATTAAGCTCACTACCAGCATATTGCCACTGTAATGTTTCATTAGATAATGTTCAGAGATATCTTGCATAAGTCTTTTTTAGAAAATGCCACAAAAACCTCTTAGGACCTTGAAATAACAAATTGCTAATCTGTACCTTCTGTGTATAATCAGACATTTAGTTTAAACTGTACTGTAATCTTCTTTTGAAAAATAAATAGATACTAAAGCTTTTCAGTATAAATAGGGCTATTATTCTTTGTCGACTACGTGTGAGTCAAATACGACTTGTACTTATCTTGTTTGATGAAATAGTTTACACGATATATTAAACTGCAGTATTCAGACAGTTCATATACAGTATATAATTCAGCAAGCACTACTTCCAGTATATTTCAATGTATGATCAAGCCATCTGATTCTGACTTTAAACAAGAAACTTTCAATGTAAAGAAAAAGTTTTCTGCTTACTTAGAAGGCATTGGCCTATAATTGTGGTGAACTGGTCAGAGCTGGAGCATGGTCTATATAAAGCAATCGTTAATGATATTAAAGGGGTTGTTCACCTTTGAGTTAACTTTTAGTATAATGTAGAGAGTGATATTCTGAGACAATTTGCAATTGGTTTTCATTTTTTATTATTTGTGGTTTATGAGTTATTTAGCTTTTTATTCAGCAGCTCTCTAGTTTGCAGTGTCAGCAATTTGGTTTCTAGGGTACAAATTACCCTAGCAACCCTGCTTTATTTGAATAAGAGACTGGAATATGAACAGGAGAGGGACTGAATAGAATGATAAGTAATAAAAAGTGGCAATAACAATACATTTGTAGCCTTACAGAGCATTTGTTTTTAGATGGTGTCAGTGACCCCCATTTCAAAGCTGCAAAGAAAAAGAAGAAAATTGCAAATCATTAAAAAACTATGAAAAATAATTAATGTAGACCAATTGAAAAGTTTCTTAGAATTGGCCCTTCTACAATATACTAAAAGTTAACTTGAAGGTGAACCACCCCTTTAATGATTTGATTACATTGTGGTGAAGACCAGGGGCATGGGACTTTTACAGTCATATGAAAAAGTTTGGGAACCCCTCTCAGCCTGCATACTGATTTACTCCACTTTCAACAAACAAAAAAAGATAAAAGTGGTATGTCTTTAATTTCCCAGCAACATCTGGTGTTTTCTGAACAAAGAGTTTTAGTGAAGCAGTATTCAGTTGCATGAAATTAAATCAAAAGTGAAAAACTGGCTGTGCAAGAATCTGGGTACCTTTGTAATGTTGCTAATTTGAATGCATGTAACTGTTCAATACTGATTACTGGCAACACCAAATTAGTTGGGTTAGCTTGCTGCTAAGCCTTAAACTTCATAGGCAGATATGTGCAATCATGGGAAAAGGTATTTAAGGTGGCCAATTGCAAGTGCATCTGTTTGACTCTCCGAGGAAGAGTGACAGCATGGGATCCTCAAATCAGCTCTCAAAAGATTTGAAAACAAAGATTGTGCAAAATCATGATTTAAGGGAAGGCTACAAAAAGTTATCTCAGATATTTAAACTGTCAGTTTCAACTGTTAGGAATTTAATCAGGAAATGGAAGTCCACAGGCACAGGTGCTGTAAAACCCAAGTCTGTACTTGGGTTTCTGCACTCATGCCACAGAGTCACTTGTTGCATTCAAAAGCTCATTTAGACAAGCCAGAGTAATTTTTAAACAAAGTGCTTTGGGCTGATTAGACAAAAATGGAGGTATTTGGTCATAACAAAAAGCACTTTGCATGGCAGAAGAAGAACAAAATATTAAAAGGAAAACACCCGCTACCTACTGTCAGATTTGGTGGAGGTTCCATCAAGCTGTGGGGCTGTGTTGCTAGTTCAGGGACTAGAGGCCATTGTTAAAGTCGAGGGTCTGATGAATTCAACCCAATATCAACAAATTCTCACGATAAAGTTCAAGCATCAGTCACAAAGTTGAAGTTACGCAGTGATTGGATAGTCCAAAAAGACAATGACCCTAAACACACTTCAAAATCTACAAAGGCATTTATGCAGAGGGAGAAGTACATTATTCTGGAATGGCCGTTACAGTTCCCCAACTTGAATATCAAGGATAATTTATGGGACAATTTGAAGCAGGCTGTCTATGCTCAACAGCCATCAAATTTAACTGAACTGGAGAGATTTTTTTATGGATGAATGGTCAAAAATACCGCCATACAGAATCCAGACACTTATCAAAGGCTATAGGAGGTGTCTTAAGGCTATTACATTTGCTAAAGGAGGCTCAACTAAGTATTAATGTAATATTTCTGTTGGGGGTGCCCAAATTTATGCATGTGTCAAATTTTATTATGATGCATATTATATATTGCTTATGTTAGTCCAATAAACTTTAAGTCACTGCTGAAATAATACTGTTTCTATAAGACATGCTATATATATTAAAGAAGTTTCTACTTTGAAAATTCAGCCAATCATAAACAACATTCCAAATAATTAAGAGGCGTTTCCAAACATTTTATATGACTGTAGCTGTGTAGCAGATAGAAGATCAATATATAGTTGGTAAGGGGAAGCTGAGTTTAGCAGTCATTCATTGTATTTTGAACATGTTTCTATCTATTAGGTGCTCAGATTTTACAAATTTCAGAAATGAAAGATAGATTTACGATAGATTTTACACCAACATTTTGGTATACAGTCCTTGGCGCATGTTACTGAGTACAATAAAGATTGTATGAAATGGTCTATTAAATGACATGAGTAAAAGAGACCCGTTTCACTGAAAAATTACCCAAACCACTCAAATATGCAAAATAGGGAAATTTTACAGACATTTTGCCAAATGTGTTGGAGTTGATGGGTGGTTTTCTTTCTAGAGAATTAGAGTCAATAGATGTTTCTTCTTGTGTCAATTCATTGGACTCTTGTACTATAAATAAGGTTTGAACAGTTTTCAGAATGTGTGGTATGACATCTGTATAGCTGGTAGCAATGTGAACTGAACTGGATAGTCTAAAATAAATCATATTCAATAAAACTAAATGTATATGCCCAAAGCATTGAGCATTCAGTGAATAATGACCACTACATGTTCAATTTAGACAGTACAAACATCTTGTACTGCACATTCCAATTTTGGTAAACTTGAATAAGCTACTTTGAATTCCACTGTAGTCTAATTAATTACATTCTGTTCAGACTTGCCTTTTATTTCTTCAATTAATGAAGCATGTGCCGAAGATTAAGATCTTTTTAGTGGACAAGGTGTTCTTTATTGTACCGGGCCAATAAACCTCAATTTGAAGCCATGAGAACAGTGTAACTTGTGAGGCACTCCTGAAAATTTGTTGAGGATTGAGTGTACTCCTCGCACTCTGTACATTACAAAATACAACATGAAAGTATCCTTGGCACAATGGAATGCACTGCTTTTTACTGACTAGCACTAACCTCTTTTGACTGCTTTGTGATGTGTGACATATTTGACACATCCAAGCCTAATGAGTTTAGAGAGGTAAAAAAAGGCAAAGACTATGGTATGGAACCAATGGCTAATGAAATAAGTGAGATATGTGGTACTGTTCCTAGAGAAATGGGCCACAAATTGAATGAGATGCCAAAAGCTGATTAAATAAAACCAGATATATGAAGAGATTGATGCACATGGATGCAGGGCATAGAGAGCAAAAGCTGATACATTTGGGAAGAAAGGTAGGGAGAATACATTTTATGCTGCATTTGTATTCTTTTCTCAGAACCTCTGCAAACCCCTATAATTGGTAAGGTCTGGGTGATGATAACATGATGTATAAAAAATTGTGGGGGAATCACTGGGAGAAAATGATGGCAATGTATCCCAGACTTAGGGGGTTATTTAATAAAATCTGAATTTATCTCATTGTCTCAAGACAAAAAGCTTGACCAAACTCGCCAGATTTTTGCCTTATATATTAATAAGTTAACTCAATTTAATCAGATCGGTAAAAAATTAGAGAAAATTGAGCAAAAACCTAAATTATGTGATTTTTTTTTGGCCTTTCTCTCGAAAAACTTTTTTTTCGAGTTTTTACCTGAAAACCCAGCACAGACCACGATAACTCCAAATTGGGATAGACATCCCTCCCAATGACTTATACAGGTCCTCGACATGTTTGAGATGATGGATTATTGGAATCAGGCTTTTTGCAGCATAATACATTTAAATAATATAATAAATCTCAAGAAGATTTGAGTTTTCTAGTGAAAAAGTAACTCGAATATGATCTATGGCAGGCAAAGATTTAGCTGTTAACAAATCAATGCCAGTCAGCAGCAAAAAGGTTCAGCATGTTAGTATATGCAGGGCAATTTTGGTCTCCAGTGCTCAAAAGTGTATTATTGAAATAACTACTGAGTATTGGAATGCTGCTCAGAGTCACGTTTTCCTTCATTATTAAAAAATAAATCGGTAAATTGGGGAGGAGTTCCTATTTAAGCTCAAACATTTTCTCAGACCTCAACACTATATATATTCTGGATTTCCACCCAATGCACAGGTGGGTCAGTAAGTGGATAGATCATTGTGACAGCAATAACTGTGCTGATGAATTCAACTGTGCTGCTTTAGCTATAATAAGGAAACACACCATTGGTAAGGCCTTAGGACAGTTTTAATACCTGTGTTCTCTTAATCTCTTTGATACTCCTTTCTGTCCGTGTTTATTGACTGCTGTCTCTTGATGCATGAATTTCTTGCATTCCACTGAATCTTACTGAGGTTTAACAGGTGTTCTGAACTCTGAACCTTTTTGATTATTTAACTGTTAGGATAAGCCAATGATTATGTTTGATGTTACATCTAGAACTAATCCTTTATTATATAGTATATGTTTACCAATAGCCAGTATCACAAAATTCAAATTGTGCTCTCGTGGGCATGACCATTGTTATCAGTCAGAATTGGTGCCAAAACTGCCTTGTGCTGTGCAATTGAAGGATTCCAACTGTGGTGACGAGCATAGGAAATGGCACACTGTAGGGCTCATTTATTACAGCCCCAGACAAATGAGCAAGAGCTCAAAAGGGTACAAAATTGTACCCCTTAGTGCTCAGTTATACAACACTTGCTTTGAGGGCATTAAAAAGCTGGCACAGCATGTAGATTGCTGAATTGTAGGTGACAATGCGTGTAGTACAGGGCTTTGTTGTACATTGCACCTGCAATACTTAGGAATGACAGCCAAGTTAGAAGGTGGGATAGGGGATATCCACAAATTTCCCCAGATCCTGTTGAATAGAGTGCTAGAAACTGCAGGCAGCACTTATTTCATGGTAGAAGCTCAGATCTTTGCTTCATTCAGGAGCACAACATTCTGTACATTATGTGCTATGTCTAGGGAAGAGACAAAAGATGGTGGTTTGTGCTGTGTTTTATATTCTTTAAACCATTCCCCACACATATGTAGTAAATGAACCCTTCTGTGTTTTTGTAACAAATACCCTTTATATACTGTAGTAAGTCAAGTTGTGAGTAGCAACCAATGAGGTCTTTGTTTTAGATATCTAACTTATAGTAGACTTAAAACTCATTGATTATTGGTTGGTATTGACAGTTGTTTTTGTGCAATTCATGGCTATGTTTGTACATCAGCCACTGGATGTTCACTATTGTCAACAGGTTGTTTTTGGCTTGGCCGACCCTTTTATAACATCCCTATTGACTACAGATGCCAGTGTCCTGTAGATCAAGTTCAGTATCCTTTCTTACTTTGCTGAGATTAAAGATGTTTTATTTGGTGTCTGTATGCTGAATAATTATATTGAAGTCAGAAGTAGTAAAACATCTATAAAAATGTAACATTTTACATATTCAAATCTTGATGTATTTTATTATAGCCCTGAAACCTAGCTGTACAGTGTATTATAGATTTTGAGAAATCATTATTAAGAACAGGCTAGCTTTTCTGTTGTAAAATGTTTAACTTGGTGAATCTGATTATAAAAATGAATACAATTTAATCTCATCAAATACCAGTTGAAAGTACAATTTTGTAGAACATGTGTTTTCTAACATCTCGGCGGCTTCAAAATGCTCTACTGTATATTTTTGGGCAAATAATTGCCTGCACTAGTGGTTCACGTTGTTCCCAAATGGAGTCAGCAGGGGTAGGGTAGCTGATGGAAAAAAAGCCTTTGTGTGAAAAACCTTTACGAACGTTCATTTAATTAATCAGCTATGAAGTGAAACATTGTATTACTGGTATGGGACCTATTATCCAGAATGCTTGGGACCTGGGGCTTTCCAGATAATGGGTCTTTCCTAGTGATGGCCAAATTTATTCGCCAGGCGCAAATTCGCGTTGAATTCCAGCGATTCGCCGCCGGCAAATAAATTCGCAAAACTCAAAAAAAAAAAAACAAGTTGCGCACCGAAAATGACGCGACGCGCATCAAAAATGTGAATTTTTCACCAATTCGCGAATTTCGCTGGAAATTCACGAATTTTCCGGCGAAGCGAAACGAGATGGATTCGTCCATCACTAGTCTTTCCGTATTTTGGATCTTCATACCTTACGACTACTTGAATATCATGTAAACATTAAATAAACCCAATAGGCTGGATCTGCTTCCAATAAGGATTCATGATATCTTAGTTTGGACCAAATACAAGCTACTGTTTTATTATTACAGAGGAAAAAGGAAATCATTATTTGCTTATAATGGAGTCTATGGGAGATGGCCTTTCTGTAATTCTGAATCTTCTGGATAACGGGTTTCCGGATAATTGATCCAACACCCATAGCCTTTTTGCTATCTCTAAAAACAAGGTTTGCAAACAGTGGCCCATCTAATGAATACTTAAGCTACTAGCACATCCCAACCTTCTGGACTGGCTGCTGTTACATTGAAGTCTAATAAAGATTTACTTGCACAATTAATGACATCCATTAAAAAAAGATCTTTAGCTCCCTCATGTGGAATCGACTTCATTTTAACACATTACAACATGCTTTAGCTAGAACATTAAAGTGATTTGTGATTACTGTGGCAGAAAACAGTAGATTAAAGACTGACATCAAAATTTTAATTATATTAGTCTGTATGGTTTTTTACGTTAGATTAGTTTGTTTCAGTTAAGTAAAATATTGTTCTAAAAAGGGCAACAAAATAGTTATTTAGTAGCAGAGTTACAAAGAAACAATTTTTTTAGTGATTGTATTATAGCCCCTGCTTTTTAAGGGACTAGATTTATAAGTATTAGTAATACTAATAAAATACATATTATAATAAATTATATATTATAAGAAGAGGAGAAACTATACTATCATATCAAAAGGTCTATTTAATTTTAACAATTGATAAATGTATAAATCCACAATATGGTAGCTTTTGTATGTATGTATGTATGTATGTATGTATATTTTTATTTGTATAGCACTCCTTGGGGGCAAAGCACTGTAACAATAAATAGTAGTGACAAACAAGGGATCACTGCATTAGCTTTTCCTTGGGATTCCACTATGGATAAGATACATTTAGCTTCATGATGCAGTAACCAGGGAAATAGTCATGATTTATTACATTAGCATTAAAACAACACTTGTACTTTGTACTTGTACTTTGGTATTATTTTGTAGTGCCACTTTTTGTCACAATAACAGTCTATTGCAGTATCTATGAACTGGCTTTTTACATAATGTTTGGTAATGATTTAGGCCAATTCTTACAGGGAGATTTTCTCCATGTTATTGAGGTCAGTGAAATCATGCTTCTTTAGAAGGGTGTAACAGAGGAAGCAGATACTGCGGCTGCAGGGGGGCCTTTGATGTATAGGGGGCTCCAAGAGACCCTAATTGAGCAATTTTATTGGTAAAACCTCTTGGTATGTTGGAGTTCCTAAAAGTAATTTGCTCTGGGGCCCAGTAAAATCTACCTGTGCCATTGCTTCAATACCTCAAGTTTCAAAAAACAGATTCGCAGAGTCATTAAATGGGTTGTTCAATTTTGAGATAACGTTTAGGTTTTTTTTTTTACTAAAATCCCACTTTATTTCATAATTTAAATAAAAAAATCTTGTCCAAACCCCCCATTCCCAATTTTGCCTTATTTACAGTATTAATGAAATAACCTGAATAAATCGGATTGGGGAAAAGCTTGATAAAATCAAGAAAAGACTTTGTTCCTGAACCACTCGATTATTTTTGGGTTTTTGCCCGAAAAAATCATTGGGCTAAACCCAAAGGCTTAGTCCAAAAGCTGCTACAGCTGCACAGGGTGGTGCAAACAAATATTTAAGTTTGCTCACTAATCAAAAACAGCATATTAAGTTTTAATTTTGTTAAAGATATTTTCTTACATAAATCAGTCATGTTAAAAATTTTTATTTTTACTTTCAAATAAAATATCAGAGACCACAAAATGTGAGTGTATCATTTGCTATGCAGTAAAATAATCGAGTAAGAGAGTGAATACTTTTGAAAGGCATTGAAGTGGCACTTTACATGCTGTAAACTTGCTGAACTACTCCTTATAGTCTCAGTTGGAATTGTGTCCAAGACTTAAGAGATCCCTTGATATCACCATTTCAGGCTGCATTCATTTATCACTTTTCTAGCTGAGTCTCAGGGGGTGAGCATTTGGAGACAGAAAAGCTCTTAAAATACAGAATAAAAAATGAAAACATTTCTATCTAAAAATAAACTTTGATAAAGTTAATTTATGAGGGAATAAATGATGACAGTAGACCTTTAGGAGTTTTGGATGTTGATTGTATGTATGATTTTATTCAGAATCAATCTATTTCAGACCTGGGACATGGTGATTAATTCTTATATATATTTATATCACTCATACTTCGGCTTCAACTGACAACAACTACTCAATGTCAGTGGGTTTTTATTAAATTTACATCTACAAACAAAATCTTGTAAATTTTTAAAAATAATAATTATATTATTTTCACTGGGTGGTAAATAGCAGACTTTGATAATAGAGAATTAAGACTACTAAACTGTATGGCAGCTTGATATACAAGGACCTTTAGACTTTTAAAGCAGGCGACCAAGCTGTGATTCAAAGATACTATTCACCTTAAAGCTGACATGCATTCATCAATTCAGCTTTAATGACTGATATAAAATTGTAAATAGCTTGAAATTGTGACAGTTCATATGCATGAAACTCAAAAATATAAAGCTTGAAGGAAATTTTGTTATGTGTTATAACTAAGCTTAGAAATAGGACAGAAATGTTGTACATTATGTTTTGGTCTTCAATACTGGCCAATGACTACCACAGCCCTTTAGCAGTGAAGATCTGTGCATCCAAAAAAAAACCCTGTAGCTCTATGCTGCTGTCACTTACTGATCTTGGGGAGCAACACACAAGATGTTATAAGCTTTTGAAGGGGTAGTTCACTTCAAATATTTATTATGACATAGCAGAATTCTAAGAAATTTTTTTTTCCATCTTTTCAGTTTTTGAATTGAGTAGAAGGATGCAGTTTTGAAATTAAAATCAAAGTTGATAGGGTCTATACACTTGTTTTAATCAAAATATAATTCCGGCTTTTATCATTTGTTGCACTAAACAATGAAGAACACTGAAACTGAAGCTATTTCAATTTTACACCTTAAAGGAGAATTCAACCCCTGCGGCATTAAAACTGCACAGAGTGGTCAGTAACAAGTTAGGGGCATTTGCCCAGCGGGATGTAGGCCGGGGGTGGGGGAGGGAGGCCAACACAGGGGAGGGATTTTAACGCCGGAGGGGTTGAATTCTCCTTTAATGGTTCTTTAGAGCAATTTTGGAAGAAAGAGATGGATATTAATCAAACTGTCCTTTCAACTGCTGATAAATAACTCATAAATTATGTTTAATTACATACATGGATTAAAGGAAATAGTGAAATTCACAGCAGTGCAAACCTGGTGGTAATCCCAAGGTCCCTGGAGAGGCTTTTGTGGCCTGACTCAAGTGAATCCAACTATATACTGTTATTGATGCCATGTGACACCATTCACACAAAAATGCAGTAGAAGTGAGCTGCAACTTGCATGGAATTTGCCAAAAAGACAGCAAAAGGCATGGTGATTTGCATCTAAATGTTGCAATTTGCACATTGTAATTGCTTCATAAATAAACCCTGTCCAGCAATATAGCTAAAATATATGCTGTAAAGCACTGCAGGAATGTTGTTATTTGCAGCAAAAGAAGCCTACTTTCTTCCCTACAGACATAACAGTATTTTTTAACCAAAATATATTTTATGCCATTTTCAAGCACAAATTAAAACATAACCATAAATATAAATATATGGATTAAAAAAAAAAACAAATAAATCTTTGCTGGCGTTTCGCGAATTGCGGGAATTCGCCGCGAATAAATTCGCCCATCACTATCCTTCAACGATAGATAATATATTTATAAATACCCACATATATATCACATACCTAAAAATATATATAAAAATATATATATACATATACCTATACTAAACTAGGGGGCCTATATATATATATATATATATATAAAGCCTCATTTTTTTCTGGTTCAGTTCAGGGGAAAACCTGAATTTTTACAGGAAAAAGAAAACCCTTGAATTTGTAGAGATTTATTATACCCCAAAGCTGCTAAAAGTCAATGGCAGATGTCCCTGAAGTTGTTTCTTGACATCGTGATCTGCACTGCATAATCTGAGAAAGTCAGGTTTTCAGGGAACAACTCAAAATATATTGTTCGATTCATCGAATAATTTCTAAGAAGAGACTTTTTCCCACACCAATTTTTTTACCTGATTTCTTGATAAGTAAGTTAAAGTGGTGAATGAGAGTTAGACTGACTTTGCTTTAATAAAAAAAAAAGATACATTTGAGTTTTAGTAAATACCCCCCCAACTGTACAACTTGAACATACTGTAGCCTTGGATATTATACATGTCCATGAAGTCACCCAAGCCCACCAAATTTCATGTGGGTCCATCCAGCAGAAACACAAGCAAACATGGAGCGTGTGAGCATGTATGGTTGAGTATGTAGATACTGGTGTAAAATTAATTTTTTTGTGCTTGAATTGTTATGCCAAAGACCCCTTATAAATGAGCATCACATGTACCAAATGTATTCTGCTATATCAAGTACATGCATTCCTAGATCATTCTAGATTTTGTTTGTTGGGAAACTAAAAAGCGAAACATTGAATAACAACATCATTAATAGAAATGTGTATTGTCTCAGTGTGACTTACAATAGGTGGTACAAGAATATATGTTTCAGGAAATCCTGAGCCTCATGAAAGATGTTAAAGTATATGTGCCACTCAGAGTGGCCAGTCTTTAACAGCTCAGAATGTGGTGTCACATCTGATATTTCCATTACAACTTTTTCACTAGACAACGAATCCTCTGGGACTGCTGACAGACTGCTGGAATTGGCTGTCAGATACATGTAGTAATTTAGATTAACCTTCTTAGAAATACCTGTCTCTGACAGACTGAAGCAAAACATTCTGCTAATGCTTAAATACAGGTTGTTATGAGACTAGCTGGAAATGCTGAAACAGTATAGAACAGGAATATCTGAGGACAAGGACTCAGAGTTCAATGTACAAAACTATAACATTTTTAGCATTTATTACATTAATTTATGTTTCTAAAAATGCTGCAAACACCACTAAGGCCACTACAGCCCCCATCCCATCTTGTTTGTTCTCTTATGCTCAACTTCTCCTTTCTCTGATGGGAATATTTTAAAAAACAACATTGGTGGCCAAGGGTTTAATAAAAATAAAATGGTGTTCAGTGGAACTCTTAGGCTCCTTTCATTGCTTTGGATCTTTT
>CM044431.1:140732583-140749614 GCA_024363595.1 Xenopus borealis
ATAATAATTTTAGTTAAAATCTAGTAGTACCACTAAGGGACATTTTAATTATTTTGTATATTTCACCATATACAGGTAGACAGTCTGCCTTTCATTTATACAAACAGGGCTACAGGATAAGTATGTTTTCCTTATCAATTTCTGAAGGCTTTCATTTGCTTTCCAGCTATTTCAATTAGTTATCATACTTCCTTTCAAAATAATTTAAAGGAGTCCTAGGCCACAAGAAATAATTAGTAAAACAAAAAATCCTTCCAATTTCTGCAGTATTTTCTTACATTTATTTCAGAGTTATTCATTGTAATGCTGAGTTGCCATAAATAAAAGATCAAGGTGCCATAATAAAAATTCATAGTTGACACTATGAAATGGATCTTACCATGGATAATAACCTGGACTGCTAAAACTCATTAATTTTATGAAGACTGCAATGCAAAATTATACAAGCCATATATGTATTAATTAGAAATGGGATGCCTGTGAGGGACTGTGATTAATCTTTATAAATGCCCTTGCAGTAAAAAGTATTCCTCAAGGTCCCTCTTTAGTCTTAGGACCATGCAAGTGACATAAGTAATCTACTGAAATGTAAGAAGAAAAATGAAATAAGCAAAGTTCAAATTAGGTCTTTTTCCTTAAGTTAAAGAATTCATTAACATGCCAAACATAAACTCTTGTGTTGGAATATCTTCTACCCTGGGTTTCATTGGCTAACCAAGATTCCATCTAGGCGCCTTTGAATGGATTCTGCTTTAACTTGATTGTGTAGGTTAAATCTATGCTATACCAATGAATCTTTAAAAATCTTTTTTTTTTTTAAGGTTTAATAGATCATATCATGTCATGCTAATGATGAAATGGAGCCTCCAAACTGGCCATGTGCAGATACAGAAATGTAAAGTTATAAAGGGTGAAATCTCTGCTTCATTTATGATAATGTATTATTTTAGAAACATAATAATTGGTACACTGCTTGTTTATTAACAATCTCTCTGGAAATCTTACTTCTGCATTTCAAACTTCATGGCAATGTAATGTCACATTGCTCGGCACATTTGCTATTCACCAGACTAGGAAGCAGTCTCATGAAGGAAAGGGCTTTTGACTGCTTAGTGAGAGGATGGTACTGATGAAAATGCTCAGCAGTCTAAAAACTCTGGAAGTGCATAATTTATTTTAAATTATTCATACATCTTGGATGTTTATGTCCATTTTACAAACAACAAAAATATCACTAGTTGCAGTTAAGGTATTATTCTAAGCACATAATATGATGTTACCTAAAAAACTCTTGGCCAATTAATCCTCTTTAGCCATTTAACCATTGTTGAAAACCAAGTTGAAAACAACTGCCCAAAAGGACCAAATCATCATTATGTGTTGTATACCATAACCTTATTACATTGATCAGTTGCTGAGTTTTACAAATACTGTACATATGCAGGTTATAAATATATAAAACATATATGTAATTATAATAGTAATACAGAGTTTTGTTTAAAGAGTATTTACCCCTCCTTCCTCTGCCAATTATCGCTGCATGTCTCATATGCTTAATTTAACACTGCACAATAAAAGGGCTTTTATTATTAAGAGCTGTATTTTCAGTTTCAGCCAACAGGACCTGTAACTTAAAATAAATTGTATAAAATTTGTATCTCTGGAAAAAAATCTGTTATTCCCATCCCATCCACAAACAGACACAAAACTGAGATTAGTTCAGTCAATGAAGATATTCTAAAAACTGTAATATGAACAACAAAGAGAGACAGGAACCCAGTATCGCTGTAATTGATGAGTATGGCATATTATAATCATATTATAAATGGAAAACAACCCAGTGATTATTTGGTATGTGTGGATGTTATATATGGATAGTAAGGGGCACTTTTACTAAGGGTCGAAGGAAAATTCAAATGAAAAAATTCGAATTTCAAAGTAATTTTTGGCTACTTCGACTATTGACTATCCCAAAATTTGATTTGAACTGAAAAAAATCGAAAAATTAAAATTTTCTTATTTCAAAGTACTCTTTAAAAAAATGCGAATTCGACAATTGCCACCTTAAAGCTGCCGAATAATAAATAATAAATTCTTTTCACTTTGAACCAAAGCCTGGTGGAAGTTTGCATTCATTGAGTGCCTGCTCCAGTTTTATTTGTCGCCTTAGTAAATCTGCCCCCAAGCATAAGACTCATATTTAAGCATAATGTCACTTTAACAAATACATCTTATTCTCTAATACAGGATAGTGGCAGCAGCTTAATTTTACCTCCTTACACCAGCTGGGGGCAGATTTACAAAATTCACGTGAAATGACCGAAGTTCGATCGAATACCGATTGTACGAATTTTTCATATATTCGGATATTCTAATTTGGCCTCTTCGATCATCGAATACTGAATTATCGAATAGATCGAATGATCGGATATTCGATAATTCGATCATTCTATGATCGAAGGAATCCAAATTTTAAAATTCTTCGACTGCCTACTTCCCCAGATTGAACCTACAGAATTGCAATAGAAGCCTATAGGAAACCCCCCATAGGCTTCTGAGACTAAGTCCTGCCTGAATACCATTCGTATGATCGAAGTGTTCGATCGTTCGAATTGTACAAATTTTTCGGAGGCAAAAACATTACGTTTTTTTCGTGAACTCGAATTGTACGAATTCATTGAGAAATCGAATAGCGAACAAAATGATAGCCTAAAACAATTCAATAAGCATTCGATGGTCGAATGCTTATCGAATTTCGAGTAGGATCGAGCCAATTTTGGGGAATAATAGTAAATTTGCCCCCTGCAGGTGTCTTCTATTAATGTCAGAGAGATTACTGAATGCAAGTGGGTCGTGGAGATTTATGGAAACTGAACTCTGGGTTGGAAAAACTATTATATAAGAAGGAAGAGATCTTGATCCAGATCCATTCTCAAATCCTGTAACTTGCATAAAATAGGAATGAAATGGGAATAGCCTATTACATAGGAAGGCAGACAGAGATCTTGAGAAAGATCCATTCTCAAATGTTGTAACTTGCATACCAAGAATATTGTTTTTTTAATGATAAATTGATTAATTTTCATACACAAATGAGACTTACTGACTGAATCTATTTTAATATTATCATGGATATTTATAGAAAATCCCGGTTCAAGGGCTTCAGTAACTACATTTTTTATCAAAGGTTGAATTTTATAATTTTTTTATTCCTCAAATGAACAACTTGAATGGTTTCTTATTTAAGAAAAAAATATAATGGAAAAAATATGATTCAGCAAGTTCAGGGTTAACAACCCAAAAACTCAAATTAATAGAGTTTTCACTGAAAAAAACCTCAAAGAGCTCGAATTGATCATGAAGGCTATTAACATTTTTAAATCATTCAAGGGACCTCTGCCATTGACTCGTACATATCCTCGACAGGTTTTTACATGGTGTATTTTTGGATCCAAGCTATTTCCATGGTCAGCGTATAATAAATCTCAAAAAATGCAATTTCAATTTCTTTTTTTTTAAACTTGAAAAATTTTAGTTTTTTTACCTGAAACTTTTTGACCAAAAAACATTTTCTTGGAAAACGCA
Source organism: Xenopus borealis (assembly GCA_024363595.1). Lineage (NCBI taxonomy): Eukaryota > Metazoa > Chordata > Amphibia > Anura > Pipidae > Xenopus > Xenopus borealis. The sequence continues at coordinate 140,736,169 of CM044431.1, forward strand.
ACTCAATCCTTACTAAATCTGCCCCTTAATTTAAATGAAGTTGATGCAACCAAGCAAACTGCTTTATTAGATGGACACCCAATTTTTTAAAATGATCTGATAACCTTGCATGTTTTGGTATTTGAATAGGCATGAGTTTGGCTTTACAGAACACTAGAAGAGAAGTTGAGGGCTAATATAATATTAGGTACACACTCTATACCAGTTCTAATTAACCATAGCAGTTAAAAAGCAGGTAGGTTCTATGGGAAAGAAAACATCTGATTGGTTGCTATGGGTTAGTAGATGTTTTGCAAACATTCCTACTTTTATTTTAATCACTCCCACTCTTCATAGCTCTTGTCTTTTCACAAGTTGTCTTTGCCAGCTGAATCAGCTTTCAAAATATGTAGCTTGCAATTTAAACACTTAAATACTGTATTTTTCAAATCTGTAAACACCGGTTTATAGAAACACCATTAATCAGATAGCTATTTCAGTTGCAACAGGTAAAGAAACAGAAAATGATACGCTGAAAGACTTGGAACAAAATGACCTTTGTTGCTGTCTTTTCCAAGAATATGTTATTATTTGTATATACTGTATACAAGTTAAACTTTATCTACAGTATCTGGTGCATGGACATGTGAACCTGTGATTATGGAAAAATAATCAATGGCTTGATTGTACAGTAAATCCACAAACCAGTTTCATCTAAACAGTATGTTCATCTCAAGTGTAAAGCGGTAAAGTGGAGTAAAGAGTAAAAACGTTACCCCAGTTAAATTTACTAAAATGAAATGTTATTGTTGAAGGGCCTCTTGTAAAATAATGAATAGGTTATGTAATAAAAGGCAAATGGTTTTGCTACACGTCGGAGAAAAATACTGCTACATTATTTAGTTTATGTTACTGTAAAGAACATTTTCCTAGCATACCTTTGGGAAAGCAGAAGACAAATACCTTAATAGCTGGCTAGTATTTGTGTAGCTATTGAAATTGTCCTATTAATTGACCAACTGAAATTAGGATAGACATTATCCCCTACTTGGTGGAAGATTAACAAAAGTGTCAGGAAGAACATTGCTTTGAAAAGTGATAGTCACTAAACCTTAGATAGCTGGAAGTTTTATGGATTTGATGTAATACCGCTAAATTTGCAAAAGCTACGCATGAATGGTAAACAATTTGTCATTGTTTTGCCAGCTATTAAAGGTATTTGTCTTCTGCTCTCCCAAAGGTAGAAACATAAGGAGTGTGGGAAATGCTACAGCCCAGATTAATGTCTGAAAGGGTCATCAGGTATCTAAAAATAAAGATGCAGGGTATCATCATTTCATTTACTAGAACAAATTAAACATTCCTTAAACAGCTAATACATTTTTCTACAAAGAAAATGTTGTGTTTATATTATATAACATAACCTCCATTTTATGCTAATCTAATTAATAATCTCGACATGAAAATGCATGTCAAAAGACATTCAGCCTCAAGACATAATTTATTTTGAAAGGGTTTATTTTTAGATCTTGTTACACTTAATCGGCTTAATCCTGAATTAATGAGTCTGCCCACACAGGTATGCATGAAACCCAATAGCCAGACAGGTCTGAATTATGGGAAGACCATAGACTTAATTTTAAGCAAATACTAATTTTTAAACATGATTTCCTTTTTCTCTATAATAATAACACAGTACCTTGTACTTGATCCTAAAAAAGTTGCATATATCTATATTTTTGGCAAAGCAATCCCATTGGGTTTATTTAATGTTTAAATGATCTTAAGCTGTGTTAGTAAACTACGGGTTTGCAAATTTTGGGCTGTGACAGAATTCATGACCAAAGCAAAACAAAATCTGCATTTTTTTATTGATTTTACTAGGTATAAATATTTATGCTAATTTATTTAACTAATGAAAACATAATATAGAGTTGCCTGTGCTGACAGGTGACTTAATTTACAGTAGCATTTATCATTTGGCACCATTGCAAAAAAAAGAGATTATTACAGCAGCAATCTCTAATTATCATGGAATGCAATACCATGCTATATAGCTATAGGAGAATTGTATTCTCCACTTGTTAAAATAACGGTCATTCTTATATGTTGTGTGCTGCTTGTTTGCCATTTACTTTAATGTGACAGGTGGATTTATATTTCATAAGCAAAGGCTTCACTGACATGTTGTGACATTTTTATTGTAACAGTTTTTCTTTTTTATGGGTTATTTATAAAATACATTTCTTTTTAGTAACGTGTTTTATACACAGAAATCATATGTGAAGCAATAAAGAGTCAGATACCTACAGTATATTGACAACCTACATAATAAAAAAAAATATTTATACCATTTAATAAATCCGTTCAAAGAAAATAGACATGAACATCGGATAATAAAAGATCAGACATGAATTGTTTTCATACATATCTAAACTGTCATCATTCTCTTTTAACATTCAAAGCTGTCATCTTCTGATATATGGACCCGCTCACTAGGAAAACATATTCTGAGGCAAAGGAGGGCCAAGTATATGTTGAAGGTGTTGAGGTGACCGTGCTATGCATAAGGCCAGTTTTATTTTTTATTTTTATCAATAATTAAAAAACAAAAACTTCTAAGCAAAAGGTTGAAAAGATTTTTAAAATTAAGACTGATTTTTTTTTAAAGAAAAGGTTGATTGGTAGTTCATTTATGAAAAAACTCATATTGTGAAAACATGATTGTGTAAATTTTGACAAAGGACTTTTTAAAAACTGGAAAAATAATATAACTTGATTTTTTAAATTTGAGTTCAGAAAAATTGAATTTAAACTGATTCTTTTTCAGCATTTTTCTTGAATTGTGGAAAAATATGAAAACTTGGATGTTAATAAAACGCTTGTTAGAGCAGAATGAAATTTCTGTTTTATAACCAAAAGGATAGTTACTGGAAAAGACAAATTCACGTACGTCCAGTAATTATAAGCAACATATAATTGTTTCTTGAAACTTGTCAACTGAACAGTGTAGAGTTTTTGGGGGTATGATAAAGATTTACCACATTTTAACTGATGGAGGCATACAGTACAAGTGGCAAAAAGTAAAATACATTAAAGCATTATGAAGTTTTTTTATGAATACAGTTATATTCAGTTATACAGAATGCTCGGGAGCTGGGGTTTTCTAGCTAAGTGGTCTTTCCGTAGTTTGGATCTCCATACATTAAAGGGGAATGTAATATGTTTCGCTAGCACAAAAAACCTGCGCAAAGATGCTTTTGAATGTTAGAACCCCTTTTTAAATGATTAAAGACCTCATAGCAAAGCATTTTTGAGACAAAATATTTAATTAAACTCCATAGCAGGTGTTAATGCTAAACCTTTGTTTAGCAAAAATGCACAATGTAATCTTCACCAGTGACTGATTTTACTTTGTGAGCAGTGCTAAACATTCACAAAGGTGGTGTTTTAAATAACGCATGTGGCTTTTAATTACATTCCCCCGTTAACTAAATAGGCACTGACTTATCATTTTTAAAAATTGGATTATATGGGAGATGGCCTTCCTGTAATTTGGAACTTTCTGGATAACAGATTTCCAGGTAACGGATTCCAAACCCATATTTGAAATGTTTACATTAATTTTAGTATGTATCATACTTATCCTATTCTTGTTTTTCTTTGCAGGTTCCATAAGTACAGCTCAGTTGTATGCTGTGTATTAATATATTCTCTCTTGGTGGAGGCCATGGTATATCATTTGCTAGTATGATCTGTTGGAATATCTGGAATAATCTGCTTTCCTGCTTTTACATTATTTTCCCTTTTAATATACTTTTAAAATTATGGTCAGAAGGGTTATACATCAGGGAATATCTATTTTAATATATGGAACAACCCTAAATAAATACCAAAGCATGCTAAATGCTTTGACTGTTTTTGTTTTGAGACTGAATAATTGGTCTCATAACACAAAAGAAAAGATAAACTACAAAGTAGAGAATAGGCAACAGGCCAAAATCATTTAACAAGTACTGTATAAATTAACAGTGATAAGAACAGGTGATGATTATAACAACTCTGATTGCTTTAAATATTACCTAAGAAATAAAATACCTTTGTGAGTTAATTTAAAGTTAAACAGTTATGATAAGTGATGAAGGGAGGTGAACCCTAAGGCATCTGTCCCTAATATATAATAAGGATTTTGAGAGGCCATGAACTTTTGTAGCCTTGGGATCACAGCCACATAGCATGGAAGGGGGTATGTTGCAGAGAAATGATAGTTGTTATTATACTTAAAAATATATCACATTTTAATAATTTCATCAACTGCAATAAATCAATTCATTAAATAATTAAAATAAAAAAATTGAAACTACTGAAACTGTATTTCCTCATTTTCAATAATTTGCAGCAGGTTTCTAAGCAGTGAGTACAATATTGGTGAGCAAGCCCAATTTTTTAATTAATTATAGTGTTAGGAATTTGCACAAGCTTTTAGGGGCGCAATTTGTACTCAAGTAAATCTGTGATAATTTGCTTCCATGGGACATTAGATCCAGGAGTAAGCTTGGCTATGTGGCATTGCATGTGAGCTTTGATCTAGAATTAGAGTTTTCTTATTATGTACACTATTGGAATGACTAGTTTACAAAATGTTTAAAAAAAACAAAAAAGCCTTCATTTAATAAGTTTTTACATTGGGCCAAGTTACTTATAACAACAATACACTTTACTTTGTACAAAAATGGAGCAACAGATGATCTTAAAACATTTTACACACACATGCCTACATAGATGCCAGACTTGCTAGTCCAGGCTGAATTTATGTTTGATGCTTACTAAGCACAAGTATTCTCACTGTACCTCAGTCAAAATTGTTAAATTTAATTAAGACTGACATTCATCTAGACCTGCCAGCTGGCATTACACCAGGCAGGGCCGCTTTAATAATGCAAGTTAAGGGGCGCTTGCCCAGGGCCCACTGCCTTTGAGGGCCCACTGTGCAAAACAATAGAGGGGGCGGGGCGAGATGCAGAGAGGGAGATGGAGGGAGGGAACGCACACAGGGAAGGAGGCAACACACGCAGGGAGGGAGACGGAAGGAGGGGACACAGGGAGGGAGGCAGATGGAGGGAGGGGATGCACACGGGGGGTGGGACGCACACAGGTTGGAAGACGGATGGAGGAAACACAGGGAGGGAGGTGAGGCTGGAGAAGTTTCAAAAATTTTCTGGCATGCTGCACGAGAGGGGTATGGGGGTCCCACTAGTTGTCTTTTTGCCCAAGGCCCACCAAGGCCTTAAAATGGCCCTGACACCAGGGAACAGTTAAACAGAACCACACTGAAATACACACATATTATTTACATTTTTATCAATAAGGATTTTATGAGGCAAATATTTGCTGTTGGAGGAAGCTCATTAGGTTGATGCAGTGACATTTGGCACAAGAATCATAAAACACATTTGTGTTTGTGTTTTAAGATCTTTCCAGTTCTCAGGAATTACATTTTAGAAAGCTTTTTGTCTTGTTAGCTGTGAAACGGATCTGTATAAAAAATCGCAGACGGGAAATTACGTGATGCCTTTAACGGACCAATGGAAGAGTCAAAGTCGAAGTATTTTAAAGGGTCAGTTCTTCAAAATTCGAATAGTTGAATATTCAAATTTTTGCTATTTGAATCGAATTTTGAATTTGATAGTTGAAGTAGGCCGAAATTACTTCGAAATTTGAATTTTTTCAAATTGATGAACGGTAGCGAAGTTGCACCAGCGAAAATTAGCCAGCTAACTTGCAGACGGCAGGAACAAATTTTGAATGGACGTATATGTTACAGAAAAAAAATTACATTACACAAGCCCAGGGAACCTTAATAATTTCAAATAGAGTTGTTATATTGCCGTACACATGCCCAGAGTATAGTTTATGTGCCATATGTTAGTAAAAGTAGGGGGGAAGCAGGATACCAAAAGAACATTTTTTTCGTCCTTTTGCAGCCTATCACCAATGAAAATGGAAAAAACGGCAGTGTTTTTTGGAACTTTTCAACTTTTTTTTTCAGGAATCTACTCTGTTGCACTTCGCCTGGTCTTAGGTGGTGAAGGCAAGTCTGGCGATAGAGGTAACGGTCCGTAAAATAAAAAAACGTAGTGAATTTGCGTAGTAACACTCTTTCGCAAGACCGAAAATTCGCCTGACGTTAGAGTGCGAAGTTGCACCAGTGTCTATCTCCTTGTAACGTTAAGCCAGCAAAATTACGCTAGCTACAGTTAGTAAATGTGCGAAGTTCCGAACTGACATCACGCTGGCGAATTTGCGCTAGCGTTAGTCACTTCGCCCTTTACTGAATTTGCCCCTATAAGTGCTACTTTTTATTACTCAACTTTCTACTCAGACCCTGCTAGTGTAATTTGAACCAGAACCAGATTGCTAATATTGCAAACTACATAGCTGCTGAATAAAAAGCTAAATAACTCAAAAATAATAAAAAATTAAATCCAATTGCAAATTATTTCAGAATATCACTCTATATCAAATGTTAACTCAAAGGTGAACAACAACTTTAAGTTGCATGTTACTCCCACAGCATTAAAGGTTCATGTTTTGAAATTTCTATAACAGAAATGTTTACAATTTCTCATTAAACTAAAATATCATTTAGGGCTCAAGGGTCTTTTTATTGTGAGCAATACAAATCCCCACCAAAAGTCCCTGCTGGTAAAACGAAAGAGCGGTTTCACTAGGTGTGAATTAGAAACATAGAAAGTCGACATTCCAGAGCAATACCAGCTTAACGTAAATTGGTTAGGCCATCGAAAATTTGGTATCAGACACTTTATTGTCTTATTAGCTTCACCGCTGGAATTATACATTACAGTGTAAATGTCTTCAATTACAAAGAAGCAGGGCAAGACCAGAGTAAAATCCATGTTTGCTGCATTGAATAATTGGCAATTGTTGTTTAGTTGACTTAGATATTTGCTATTCTTTAACGGTTGTAAAACAGCAGCAAAAACAGTACATCTTCTCTTGTAGGCTATTGATAACATGCAACTATGTGATCATTACTTCGTATAGCTGAAATTCTTAACCTTTATGCCATGTGATTGAGGAATATTTAAGCAACCATTATCCCATGTCAACAAATTGTCTACTGATCCTTGGAAATCATGTTTTCAATATACACACTTTACTGTTTATCAGTCTAATGCATATGTGCTATTTGTGGAAAAAAAGCTGTTCAAACAGTAGGAAAGAGATTGCATTTATTCAAAGAGAGATTCATAATGAAGATTCCTTTTTATGCTCCTCCCTTGTCAAGGCTCAGAAATAGCTTTGGCACGTAAAATTGCCCTCTTGAACAGAAACAAGCCATAGATGTGCCAACACTTAGAAGTAGCTGTTCATAGCCATTAACAGAGAGTAGATATAGGTAGTAGATAGAGATATTGCTTCAACACCTACACAAAGTGTCTATTTAAAGCAAGTGACAGTCTATATTTCTGTAGATTAAGAACAAAGTCCTGCTCCCCTGTCAGGAATTATCAGTGCAGCTGCAACAGAACTTCACCACTTCAGCATTATTTAATTACAGAGAACTAATTCAGTCAATACAGACATTTATCCGCAAAAAAACACAACATGACATGTATCTTAGAGATGCAATTTGACATTCCTTTGTCTGGGGGCTTGAAAATATGACATGAAACAAATATTACATTTGAAGGGTTTGTCAGCACAGATAGTTGTTCTAAGGATCTTTTACCGAAGTATTAATTTCTATGGGGTTACTGGTATTTGTCTTTAATTAAAACAGTAATGGTTTTAGTGAATGGTATCCTTGAGAAGGCAATTGGTTTCATAATTTAAAAAACTGTCTCTCTATTATGCCATATATTATGAGGGGTTTAATATCATAAAAAAGGGAATCAGAAAGGGAACTGAATAGCTATAGCCCTAGCAGAAAGGAGAGTTGGCTCAATCTTGCCCTGCAATTATCCCACCACTACTACTGGTAGACGGCGAATTCCCGCGATTCGCCGCTGGCGAATAAATTCGGGAAACGCCAGCGAAATTTCGCCTGGCGAAAATTCGACAAAAAGAAACGAGTCAGCGACGCGCGCCGGAAACGACGCGACGCGCATCAAAAGTGTGCCGCGACTCGTTTCGATTTCGTTTTCACTAATTTTTCAACGAAGCGAAACTGGGGAGATTTGCCAATCACTACTACTGAGGAAGATACTCAAGCTGCAAGCATTTATGCAAGCATAAATCAGTATGATTACTCCTATCCGACTAGTGATTATTATGTAGGAGACAGATATTGCAAATGCAAAACAGTGTAAGTATATCAAGCTCCTGGTACATTTTGACCTATGTTACACAATAGTTTTTTGGAAATGCTAAGACACTACATAATTGTCTTTCCTGTAGAACTAAAACAGCCAAACGTGAAGCAAAACCTGTGACCTGAAAATGGATGAATGCTGGATGTGATTTTTGTTTGTATTGGACACAATTTTTCTGATTGCGTTTTTAAAGGGGAAAATTTTTAGAGATGTATTATACCCCAAACCTGCTAAAATTCGGAATCAGAAAATACTCCAGCTAAAACCTGTTGAGATCATGTAGAAGATAGTGGCAGATGCCTCTTGACATCCTGATCTGCTCTGGTTTTCATTTGATAATATGATAAATTTGAGTTGGTGTGGCAAAAATTCAATAAAATCGTGTTTTTAGAGAGTCAGTTCTCATGATTCGAATTGATGTACGATTGTGTACACCAATTTGTTTTTACATCTAATGATTTATTTCTGAGTTTCTCAAACTTTTTCACAGCTACAATGAGTACACTGCTGTAAGTCACTGGCAGAGATTGCCTACTCTGACGGGTGGGTTCTCGAGTGAGTTACCTATTTGTATTGGGTAACTGAACCGTCACGTTCCTCTAAAAATCATAGTAACTTGTCCATATCTGTGAGCTGCTGCACGCCGAATAGTTTCCACTAAAAGCCCTCCAAAGCCGCCGCCCCCAGCCCGATGAACCTTTGTGAAGCTGACCCACTGACACAGCTAATGGATTTTCTGCAGTGCAGTGCTGGGGCGAAGCGATCCTTCCATAGGCTGCAGTCCTGTTTTCATTTGTCATTAGCCTATGGAAGGATCATGCCGCCCCCCAGCCAAGTGTCACTGAAACAACACAGAGCATCATTTAGCAGTGTTGGAGGGTTGGGTTAACAATGGTTCGTGGGGCTGGTGGAGCTTTGGGTGGCTTTTGGTGGCAACTATTTGGCATGCAGCGGCTCCTAGATATACTGTATATATATATATATCTTTCCTTAAGAAACCGCACACTAGGCGTTTCCTTAAGAAACTGCACACTAGGCGCCTAAGGAAAGATAGCTACACAAAAATTTTTAACCAGCACCTGTGCAGTTGCTGTTTTTCATGAGTGCTCCAGTTTGTGTAGTTATATATATTTATATAGTGAAATAAAACAACTGATCATATTTCATGTCACCATGTAAAGCTGGTGATTAAACTATATTTGTTTTCAGGCCTCAGAGACAAAACAGTAGGAAAATTGATGCAGGTCTGAGACCTTTATTGCCCAAGGTATCAATAATATAAGGACAGAGTTATGAGAGGCTTTTGTGATAATGTTAAATAATGAAAGATTTATGTCCAAATCTGGGAATTTACAGAGTGCTTTTTTCTTTTCACAGAAAAATTTAGACACAAATTTAATATTGATGAATTCTGTAGCAGTTCTTATATAACAGTCGTGTAATTGAATCTTGTTGAAACTTTAGGACTGCAGATTTTAAAAGTTGCTTTGGTTTTTGACGGTTTAACCTCATCCCCACAGTGACGTTATATATTTATATATACATTACATATACATTTACATAATTTTTTAAAATATGTATATATATATATTAGGGATGCACCGAATCCACTATTTTGGATTCGGTTGAACCCCAGAATCCATTGAGAAAGATTTGGCCAAATACCGAACCCAATCCGAACCCTAATTTGCATATGCAAATTAGCAAGGGGGAGGGTAAAAGCACGCAGCGCACGAAGTGCATGGCCAAAAATGTTTCACTTCCTTGTTTTGTGACCAAAAGTCACATGATTTTTTGGATTCGGATTCGGTTCAGCCAGGCACAAGGATTTGGCCGAATCCGAATCCTGCTGAAAATGGCCGAATCCTGGACGAATACTGAACTGAATCCTGGATGTGGTGCATCCTTAATAAATATATATATATATATATATATATAGAGTAATAGAAGATAACAGCACTCCAAGGATTCATATCCAGGCAAAAAGGTTTAAATAAATGGTGGGTTTATTGTGTCCGATGTTCCAGTTCCTATTGGAACTTTCTTCAGTTGGGCTTATGGAGTGCAGCAGAATGTCCAGATGTATTAATTGTTGCAGAAAACCAAAAATTGCTGAGCCAAACTTGCTAGAACGTCTTTCTCAAGCTGTATGAAGGCATTTGGGGATTTGGGGATGGAGGCTGTTCAGGTTGTTTTGGATAAGGTAAAAGTTATTTCCTTTTCCAAGATACTTTTTTTTCTCCAGGCACGTGGGGCAGAAATGGGGTCCAGCATTGCCCTCATTTGCCAATATTTTTATAATTTTGGGACTTGTTTAAAGTGGACCTGTCACCCCAAAAAAATATTCAAAATCATATTTTATCACATTAGTCAAGCAAAATGAACATTAATTACACTATATAAATTATTTTAATCTTGTTTTCTTCAGTCTGGGAATTCATAATTATAGCAGGAGCCATTTTGTGGACACTGCTATTAAGGCAAGCATTATATCATCTTAGAATCTTGTTTGTGCACCAGAATGGGGGACCCAATGTCTATCTCCATGTCCTGGCTACACAATTAAATGGTTATGAGAACTGGGGGAACGTGTGGGGAGCAGTGGCATCTAGGAAGTGCTGAATGGAAAGTGAAAGTAATTATCTGCCCCACCTCTATGCCTAAGGCATAGAGGAGTGGCAGACAATATTTGATTGACAACTGATGTTTTTAAATGAGCTTAAAACAGCTATGAATGGTTTACTAAAAAATTTAAATTGGATTTCATGTTTAATTTGAAAAGGACTTTTATAATACAGATTTTTGTGTCTGGGTGACGGGTCCACTTTAAGGCACATTGTGTCAAATAGTGGGCTATATTGATGATTTGCTAGTAATTTGGGATGTCAACTTTTGATCCCTTCTGGCCCTTAAGGAATATTTGGATAACTGTATCCCTACAATCAATTTACATTAGCACATAGTTTGGAGTCTGCCATGTTCCTTAACATTAATGTCTACTGAAGATGTTGATTCACTGATCTACAGATGCAGCCACTGGGATTTGTGAGTTAAATGCGTCATGACTCAGGGTTAATTGAAGAAACTGTGTTATCTAAAGTTATCTTAACTCATTTAATGCTTTTAACCTTTTCATTAGCATACCAAAGCACCATTGTTTTCAATGGTGAACTCTTTAATTGGATGGGATGCTGTGACACAATATTCTGTGCTAAGTGGGATAAATGGGATAGATGAGTTAAGTTTTTCTGTGTCAAATGCACAATCCAAAGTGGCTTCATCTGTATATGAAACCTACAGACTGCAAAAATTTGATAGAATAAGGGTTCCTCTCTTCCCAGGTAACAATTACTCCAGATAAAATGAATAGTGTCAGAGAAGGACACTCTTGAGGCTGGTTTGAAAGAGAGATGACATCTAAATTCATACAAAGGGGATATCTGGCTGAGATGTAAGATGAGGAAGTCACAAGTGTGAAGAACTTAGATTGAGTATCCACAATTCAGGAAAAGGTACAGTGAGGAGCTAGTAAGACATGTGTACCAACTGTACACAAATATCATCCCTGATATCAATAGCAAACTATACGAAGCACCAGGCAGTATCAGGTATATATTAAAATTTGAAATTTATTGTTACAAAAATTCCATAGATGGAATCTATTCCATCTTTTTTGGAAGTTTTTCACAACTTCCCTACATGTTTAATAGCTGCTATTTTCAGTTATTTTAAGAACTTTGCTAAATCATTGATAAAGTTTGTTCAGCACAAAAGCTCTTCACATAATTTAAAATATTAGTTCAAGCATATTTCGGTCATTGTGTCCCATGAGCTTAAGTCTTTGGAGAAAAATATACTTTAGTAAGCTCCACACTTATCTAATTGTCTTGTTCACAGGCTCTCTACTACCCAACTTCTTTACTAGGGCATTGTTGTCCCAGGCATCAAGCAGACACTCGCCCTTTTAAGTAGGTCTAAGCCAAACAGAAAGAACCTAAATGCCCTTCCTCCACACTGTATCAAACCAGAGTACATTTTATATTATACTAAATTGTATTTGAACATTTATTTTTTTATTGATTTTTTAGTTAGAGTTAGCTTTAGTGTTTGAATATATAAACAAAATAATGTATTTATATGCATGTATGCAGAGCCAACAGCTGCTATTTATTTACAGGATAAAAATTATGTTCAATATGTGTTCATGGGAGCTTATTGTGATGTTATCAGCAAATATCAGATTTGTGCACAAATCAACAAAACAAATTGTACTACATGCACATATAACAGCATTTACTAGGCATAGAACTTATATAATATTGCTTGTGTGCCATTCAAAGCCAAGTTTTTCTTTTCTATCCTCACAATGTTATACCCAGCCATGGAGAACTATTTATCAAATGTCAGATTTTAATGGTTTTAGAGGTTTTTGAAACCGCAACTAAACTCATGTAATCTAAAACCACGAATGTCATGAAATTTATAAAAAAAATGAACAAAAAAGTACTAATGGGACAAGTTTCAGAAACATTGAGAAAACTGCAACTTTTTCGAGTTGTCGCACAAATTAGGACTTTCTCATATTGTTGAAATGTACAGTGTCAAAAAAATCTCAAAAACCTCTAAAAGCTTGATCCGGAAAAGTCACAGCTTATCTCTGCTTTAGTAGGTTCATTAATAAGCATACAGTATACAGGACTTTTGCTGTTCTGTATTTGCTCATATGGTTAGTATTAATCACTAATAATTTTGCTTGAGCTTTATCCATGAGGTAGGGCACAGTTCGGTACAATCAAGTTAACAAATTTCATACCGTGACTGTGTATTTGCTCTCTGGGTCTTAAGGACTCTCTATTTTAACTTATTTTGCCAGATTCTTTTGTTATTAATTCTTTTAATCATGAACAATTCAGGTGGATCAGTAATTACTATTACTCTGGCTCATTTACTATAGGGTGCTGACAAGGCACTGCTCTAACTACACCTGTTTAATAGAACAATGGGTTCTCACCATATACCTCTGTTACCTCTATTTTATTTGAATTCTTTGTAACATACAGTAGTTACATAATTAAATTGGGTTGAAAAAAGAAAGAGTCCATCAAGTTCAACCCCTCCAAATTAAAAACCC
>CM044431.1:140753505-140793600 GCA_024363595.1 Xenopus borealis
CTTTAACATGCAGCAAGACAACTATTCTCACTGTCTTAGGCCCCCAATATAATTATTCACTGGAAGCTTCTACTGCATGTTCTAGTGTTTCATCTTCCCATATCCTTGAAGGAGATCTAAATGAATGATTCTTGACACCACACAGGCTTTCATAATGCTAGGGTAGTCAACCAACCATTTAAATCTCATGGATAATTCCCTGATACTCTCAAAAAGATTTTTTTATTATCAGTGGGGCTACACATAAGTTCCCACTATTGCCATCCCCAAAAAAACAACAAAAAAACAGGAGATTCCATCCTTATCTTTGACACTAGGATGCAATATTGAATTCCTGAATAACTACTGTATCTGTCCTGTCGTAAAAATATCCTGGGTTTAAGGCCCTGGGATTTAAGGTTATAAGATCTTTACAGTACCTTGTACAGTAGATTGTGTATGAACCTGTGTTTTTCTAGCAGTATACCATATGAATCAATTTAACAATGAATTTTAAATCAATGTGCACTGGAATTCATCGTTAGTTTCCTTTAAAAGGATATTGTCATGGGAAAACATGTTTATCTCAAAACACATCAGTAAATAGTGCTAATCCATTTTTTTGTGAAATCCATTTTTCAAAAGAGCAAACAGATTTCTTTATATTCAATTTTGTAATCTGACATGGGGCTAGACATTTTGTCAATTTCCCAGCTGGCCCTGGTCATCTGACTTGTGCCAGCACTTTAGCACTTCTCAATGTAACTGATGAAGTCTCAGTGGGACATGGGTTTTTACTATTGAGTGTTGTTCTTAGATCTACCAGGGAGCTGTTATCTTGTGTTAGGGAGCTGTTCTCTGGTTACCTTCTCAATGTTCTGTTGTTGGGCTGCTGGAGGGGGTGATATCACTCCAACTTGCAGTCCAGCATTAAAGAGTGACTGAAGTTTATCAGAGCACAGGTCCCATGACCAGCAGGGACATTTATAATATGTCTAGTCCCATGTCAGATTTCAAAATGAAATCTAAAAAATGTGTTTGCTCTTTTGAGAAATGGATTTCAATGCAGAATTCTGCTGGAGCAGCACTATAAAAGGATGCATTTTGAAAAAAAAAAATTCCCTTGACAGTATCCCTTTAACAAAGTGGTAACTTCTAAGCCTATTTATCTAACTGTTGTATACCTAAATCTAAAGCTGTTTGAAAATCAACTAAAATGTTATCTATGCTGGTAAACCAATCAGTTGCTCTGCATGTTCTGTGCAGATAGAATCAGTATTCTATTTTACGCAATGTAAAAGGTTGCATTGATAACAAATAGAATTTTATAAGTGTGTAATAAAATCTTTCTAGTGCCTGAACATAAATAAACTGTAGCAACATCACATTCTGCTTATGTTCTGTCAGTAGAACCTAAACTGTTGCGATATACTGTATGAAATCTTTGGGTTTACAGCTTTTCCAAGGTTTTCTTAATGCAAAGTATATTTTACTGTTTATTAAACCAGCCAAGAGCTTTTCAGTTCTAAATGCACCAGACTATGCATATCTTATGTACTTTCTTGTGCTTCAGTTGTAGCAAAATCCTACAATATATATTTCCACAGGAATATGAAATAATGTCACATTTGAGAAAGCTAATAACTTTTCTAAGCTATGCTACATACCTAATACTTCATCCATATTAAGGTAGTTTTTTAATGACATTTATTCCATGAATAATAATCATTGCCCTTTTTAATAATTTCACATGAAGAAAAATGTAATTTTACTTCTAGCAGAGAGGAGGGGCATTTCTTGAATATTTAGGTTCACAACAAGCCATGTTGATTTGTAAAGCTGCAAAGTAAAGCCATTAGTTTATCTTTATAAATAAAAGAGAGGATTTACAGGTCTGTATGCAAGCTTACGGTTTGAACCATATAATTTGCAGTTGACTGTGCCATTTTGTTGGTGTTTTTTTTTACAGATTTTTGCATAAATTAAGTCACAAAAGCCCAATCCTGTTTGTTTATACCTACAGTACAATCAGATTTTCGTGATTACAATTCTCAAAAAATATTCATCAAGATTTTTCATAATTTTTGTTTGAAAAATGTTATGTGTGGTTAACCACAGTGTACTAAGGGGCAAATTTACTATTATTCCCCAAAAAATATTAGTTTTTACTCGATATTCGATTAGCATTCGATTTTCGAATGTTAATCGAATAGTTTTAGGCTTCCCTTTTATTCGATCTTCGCTCATTTGACGATTGAATAACGATCGAATAACGATCATTCGAATGATTCGTATGATTCGAACGATCGAAGACTTCGATCATACCAATCCTAGGACTTAGACTCAGATGCCTATGGGAGGGTTCCCATAGGCTTCTACTACAATTCGTTAGGTCCAACCTGGCGAAGTAGGCAATCAAATAATTTTGAAATCCTTCGCTGATTGAATGATCAAATGATCGCATATTCGATCATTCAAATCTATTCGATCATTCGATTGTTCACTATTCGATGATCGAATATACCTACTTTGTATATTCAACCAATCAAATTAATCCTATGATCGGAATTCGATTGAATTCGATCTAACTTCGATCTATTCACTTGAATTTAATAAATCGGCCCCTAAGTCTCTGATTTTTTAATAAACTTTTACTAGGTTGGTAAGTCATGTATAGTGCAGTAATTTGAATTTCTAGTTGCTATAGTTACTTGCACCCAGACATTTTCTCATTTGAAAGGGAGCCCTCCTTTTTAAACTCTCGCTATGTATACATATGTCAGAAGTTTTCGTGTCACAATCTTCAGTCACTGTCTGGCTCTGATGATGTAATTCATCTCATGAACCCCTCTTTGAGACAATGCTTTTTGCTTCTTGAAAATAATTTTGACCAGCTTTGCTGTCAAACCCGCTGCTTACATTCCTTGATTTTATGGAGCCACAGCTTTAGTTGAGAAGATGTTGTGGAGAATAATAGGGAGCATATACGTAGTTGGTTTGAAGAGGGAGGTAGAAGAAGAGGAAGAGTTAAAAAGTTTAAGACATGGAGAACAAAAGCAGGAATGGAAAAAAAATTCTGTCAAGCAGCCTTTTATTTTTATCAATGTGCTTAAGAATTTAACAAAGAAAATTAAGTCAAATCAAAAAACAGTCTCATTGTGTATAACATAGATGTTAAGAAGAATAGATAATAAAGGGCTGGCACATACGTACCAGACCACACTCCGTAAATTGATGTAGTAAAAAGGTTTTTATTAAAGCAAAAACATTACAGCAAAGCCTAACCTGTTTCGTGCCTTAGACTCAACAAACATTTGACCATGTATTCATATTTAAATTTGACTACATGGTTAAATGTTTGTTCAGCCTATGCCTATGTTCCCTTAAGGCGCACACTTTTTAAGCTTTGCTGTGATGTTTTTGCTTTGATAAAAACTTTTTTACTAAATCAATACACAGAGTGTGGTGTGGTATGTACCAGCCCTTGATCATCTATTCGCATTAAATTCCCTCCCCAAGCTGGTCTAGGGCTTGAGCACCTGGACCCCCCTTTTTTCTGGGTAAGTTAACCCCATTCATTGCTATACTCAACACTGGACATTTCTTCTACAAGTTTATAGATGTTAAGACATCTTAAATTGACGCAATACTGTATGTGCCTAAACTTCTAGATCAGATTGGTGGCCCAGAATAATTTATGCTTTAATAGATCTCTTATAGAAGCATATATTTGTTAGCTCTTGTGTCTGCCTTAAGTAACCCCTATGTTCTGCATGTAATGGGTACAAGGAACTTCTAGGAATTGTTAAAAGATCGCTTTTCAGACAACAAGCCTTTTTTATTCACATTACTTGACATGCAAATATATGTGAAAAGTATTCTTCAAATTAAAATCATAATGTATGTATCTGATTCTTAAAATCAAGATATTGCATATCCCCCCATCAAATAAAAATCAAAATATACTGATGCTTGCTAACAACTCACGCACAATCTGATTCTTAATCACTAAAATTGTATCTTTTAATGCCATTGGTAATCAAAAGAGCTCTTAGATCTTACATCTATCAGACACTCTAAGGAATTCAGAGCCATCTGTTTTGCTTGGATGGGAATGAAATGGCTTTTAGAAATATGTCCAAATGTCTACTGGACTGACATCAATGGACAGACGTAGACTGGTCATTTAATATTACTCATAGGCTGTTGAAAATTATTATAATACTCTAAAAATGTGGTTATTAGCTTTTCTGCTGAACCTTACACCCCGTCAATTCACTTGAATGTTTACTGTTCAATTTGAATAGGGGGTGTAGCTATAAGTGTCCAACAACTTGCCTGTTGTTGCAAACGACTTTAAAACCTTTAGCTAGGGGGACTGTTTACACACATGCTGACTTGCAAAACTTTTAATGCAACTAAAGCTTTTGCAGTACTTTATTCTAGCTTGCAGTACTATTCTAGCTGGTATAAATGAATTCAAGGCATACAAAATGTGAAGATCTTATGGGCACTTTACTTTTGTAGTTATACGTTACCCTATAATAAATGTACGATTATTACTATATGTTTTATTTACAGTTTAATGAAGCTGAAGTTTATTACATCTTTAAATTATTAAATCATTGTTTAGCAGCTCTATTGGGAACTGGTATATTTGCAAAACATTCGTTTGGCATTTAAATAGTATTACTGAAAGGTTATAGGAGAACTACTCTAAACATAAATATATCTAGAAAATAACAGATATTCTACTCCATACACGAGCCATGAAAAAATTACCAGCCAGCACTTATCATCAAGAAATGACATTACAAATATTACATCAAACTTACTTAACCCCCTTAAAAAGATGCCAAATTGGCACTACAAATTCAGACAGATGCCTTAAATGTGGAGAGGCCAGAGCAGACTTAATCCACTGTCTATGGTCATGCTCACAAATTAAAAAATTTTGGGAAGAGATTGGCAACTATTAGCACAATGTATCAGGGAAAACAATATTACCTACAGCGGCCTGGGCCATTTTCAGTAAATATCCCCCTGATACCAATACTTCTAAGCCAGATAAAGCACTTAGCAGCAGTAGCCAGAAAAGCTATACTTTATAAATGGCAATCGCAATCCCCTCCACCTCTATCTTTGGTGTTACAAAAGCTACAATACATCTATCATATGGACTGAGTGGAAACCCTGACAAATAAAGAAAGATACACCAAAAAATTCTTTGACACCTGGTCCACCTATATTAACACATTACCAACCACCACCAGACAATTAACCATACAAACATTTCAGCACACTTCATGGTATGAATCGGAATTACTACGTGGATCAGAACCTGTCCAGGAGATGAACCAATTACCTATGAATAACACAAATCTACAGTCCATAATGGAACCTCCCTGGAGTTATCATCTTAATAGATTGTTATTAAATTAAAAACTGCATATATGAAAAGTCAATAACTTAATATCACCACCTACAAAAATTGAATTGATAAAGGTTGTCTATAATTGCAAACTTCGGAAATGGAGATACTCTTTGTTATAGAATGGTCACTTGGATAAACTGTAAACATGTTAATTGCTATTTACAAACTTATGTTTACTTGACTCATCTTGACTATTATTTGTTATTTTCATCATTTCGAGTTTTTGTTAATTGCTTTCGCAAACTCATGTTCACTTGACTCATCTTGACTATCATTCGTAATTTTCATCATTTTGAGTTTATATGTGTTTTGTTTCTAAAATAACAGTCAAGTATAACAGAATAAAAACATTATTGAAAAAAATATATATCTCGAAATTCCATATTTTACATACTGAACCAGCCTAAAGTTTCAGTAACTGTAATGGTTTAATATTTCAAATTTGTGCATAGGGGATCACCATATTCAATTTTTGTTACAAATTTGAGGTACACTGCACATGCTCATTGTGGTCTGGGTGGCTGTTGAGAAGCCAAGCTTAGGGGTTGCCATCAAACAGAAAATTAGGTCTAAATGTCATAGCAGCTGATGCTACATGGCTGATTGTTAAACTCTACAAATTATTCCCCTGATGTTGTTGATTTTTCCTTCTTCTGTACAGAAATCTATATCTGTATAGGGTCCTGAGGTCCAGAAGACTTTAGGGACAAGTTGCACAAGCTACCTTTCCTTTAGTCACTGTGTCTCCCCATCCATTTCTGAGCAAAGTGTAAGTGATGTGATTCCACTACTCAGTTGCACATAATTTGCACATACTTGCACATGATGCATTTTGTTGCTAGGAGTTTCATGTTTAGTAGATAGTAGGCAGTGTAGGACTCATGTTCAATGAGGGACCTTGATGTGGCAACTAAGCTTACATATTGTGGCCAAAATTCAGTAGTAATGTCTCAGCTTTTGTAAAATGTATTTAAAGGGATTTGCAGAAACTGAGCATGGGCACTGGCATTCTCCTTCTAACACTGGGAAGAGCATACATCTACATAGGAGTATTAGTACACAGTATTATACATGCAGTAATCAGCTTGAGTGGACATTTTGGTTAAGGACATTACTGCTGTTTTGCCTTTGCCTTATGATTAATTTTCCTGTTCCTCTTTTCCTGCCTAAGATGAGAGCAAGTATGGAGCAGGCCAGTCTTATCTGCCATGTTCTAATACATGTATCAGAAGTTTCTGTGGTTGTATGCTTTGCCCGCACCAACACAGCAACACAGTTAACCTACTGCTATCCAAGCATTTTATCACAATACATACAAAGTAGCACAAAATATTCACCCTTCCCATGGTGACAACCTCTCTGTTGTTTCTGTTCAGGGAGGTGGTGGGGTCTGTAACCCTGTGAGCTGACAGGAAGGAAGGACCTGCAGAGGAAGTGAAGTAGCAGAGTGAAAGCAAGGTGCTGCACAATCCTGGATATTCACAAATAAACACATTAACCTTTGATTGTGGATCAGAAACATTCCCAAGGAGAAGCATTATAGCCAGGCCCAGATTTGTGGCAACGCCCGGCTTTAGGACCACGCGGCCTAGGGTGACCTGCCTCTTAAATCCGGTCCTGATAACAGCCCAGTCTTTCCTGACCCTAGATGCAGGCACAATCTATAGTGTACTTGCTTTCCTATATAACAGAGTGTTACTAGTTAGAAAATCCAACCACTAATATCTATGTCGGGACCAGAGAACTAAACTAGACAGAAAATGGCACAGTGAGTTTTACAGTGTCTCTGCAAAGGATATATCAAATCCTGACATGGCTGATTTTTTCCTGAAGTTAGATGTTTCTCCTTATAAATACAAGGCATGAACTGGTGCTAGAATAAGCACAACACTCATAAGGATTTATTAGTTGTTTGCTTTCTGATTTGCTCATTGCAACCTTTTGCTTTATCTGTTTGTTCATGATATCACAGAAGCAGAACTGCTCTGATCAGTGCTAAGTAAATAGCAAATGTACCTCTGAGAAAGCACTCTAGTTACATTGTGTTCCCTCTGCTCACACAAACTCTCACATTCATTTGGTGGATATAATGGAAGCTAAAAGGCGTTATTATATATGTACACCCCTCCAATCTGTTTTTATAATATTTACCTTGAACTAGCAGATTCTTGGGCAACTTAAAGGGGTGGTTCACCATCCAAACATTTCTATTTTCTTTAATAGTTACCGTTTCTCCAAAACTGAAGTCTGAATTTTCATGTGCCTGTCTCTGGTGTTTCAGTCTGGCAGCTCTGTAAATTAGGGGTGTCCAATCTTTTGGCTTCCCTGGGCCACATTAGAAAAATAAAAACTGTCTGGGGCCCACACATGAAATACACAAACTTTTTTGATTTGTAAAAGTAAAGAAAAGTATAGAAAAGAACTACAATACCAGTTGGATAATCAGATGGAGCTATACACTGGAATATGGATACTAAAAGATTTATTATTATAATAAAAATACATATTATTATATTATTATGACATTTCCTTGGGAACCAAGCGTTTTAAGCTGGGCCGCATTCATATCCATACATATCCAGTTTGGACACCCCTGCTGTAAATCATGTATAGATTCTGAACTGTTACATTTAATTATAACAATTGTGACATTGCTACATTTAATTGATACATTTCTCAGCAGCATCTGTGAAATATTAGCTACTATTGTATCAATTATCACAGCTGCCTCTAATAAAACGTAGAGATTCAGGTCAGCAGGGCCAAAGATAAAAAATGTATCAAGAGTTTGCAGACTCGGTGTCCCCCCTTCCAAAGCTGCTCTAAAAATGTGAGATTTTTTAAAGTGTAAAAACCATTTAACATACAAATACAAGTGGCGTCATCTGTACATTCGTAGTTTTGCAAGTAGAGCTTGCGAGTTTAGTCGTGATTTTAAAACCTCTAAAACCACTAAAATCTGTGGCATTTCATTTCGCCGAAAAATAGTTTTGACGCACAGTGCAATGTAATAAAACTGCCATGTGAAATGCATACCCCCAACAGTCCCTTTTTTTGGAGGGACATTCCCTCTTTTGACAGCGCAACCTGCAGTCCCTCATTTCATTTCTATTGGAAAGTCCTTCTTTTCTCTGCACGGAATAGCCAGAAAAAGAAAGAAGTTTCTAACTTAATTGGCTTTTAGCAGAGAGCCTAGAAGAACAGCTAACAGGTGCAAAAAAGATGCTTTTTAACAATTTTGATATAATAAAATAAGTAACTGATTGTATTTGTAACAGTTTAGATAAGGAGAAATATTTTCAAACTTTCATAACCTGCCAAATTTGGTAAAACGAACATGTTAATTTGTGGGTGTGGCCACAAAAATGGGTGTGGTCAAAATGTTGCAGCGCTACGTATGGAAAAAAAAAAATTCTGTCCCTCTTTTTACTTCCAAAATGTTGGGAGGTATGTGTCTGAATGTGCTGAATAGCATTGGAGTCAATGAGAAGAGCAATTTACACACGTGTTTCACTTAGTATCTTTTCAAAAGAAAAAAAGGCCTCCCATTTTGCGAGCTTCTTAAAAACATCTGTGATTATTATTTAAAATAGTGAAACATTAAAAAGGCATATTTTAATATATATTCATTTATTTTAAAAAATATTTTTCACTGCACAGATTGTGCTGTTTTGAAGTGAAGCGACGAACTCGATGTGCGACGAACTCGATGCGCGACGAAACTCGACGCGCGGCGAAACAAAACACGCAGCAAATTTTCGTGAGCGTTTTGCCGAAACTTTCGCCATCGACTATTCCAACAATCCAATCACAACGACACATAAGTCTTCAGAGAGGTGACATCTGAAATTCACAGAGGTGTTGATTCTGTGTAGTTACTGTGATAGGATTACCAATGTGTCATGCAAACAATGTTTCATGCAACTCCTAGACACAATGCTGTTCTAATGCTGTTCTAACATCTGTACCCCAGCGGTTTCAGAACTATTCACACATCCATTCTTACAACGCTCACAAGTAACTGCTGACCTGCTCTCATGTTAGCAGCAGAGCATAGTCGAGATCTCTTGTTGGCTTTAGAATATGCCTGGGTTAAGAAATGTCCTATTTATTTGATAAAGTGTGACTAAATGCTGTGGCCATTTTACACTTATCGCTGTCTCCTGGTTTCATTAAGTTATATAATAATGGGGTG
Organism: Xenopus borealis; assembly: GCA_024363595.1. Classification (NCBI taxonomy): domain Eukaryota; kingdom Metazoa; phylum Chordata; class Amphibia; order Anura; family Pipidae; genus Xenopus; species Xenopus borealis. The sequence goes on from CM044431.1 coordinate 140,763,114, forward strand.
CAATGGGATAGCTCAAGGTGAAGGGTCAAATTGATGAATCCCCTTGTCATGTCACTTTAATCAAAGTTTCTATCCTAACCTAGCCAAAAATGTATCCACACTGATTGTATTCATTGGTAGGGAACCTTTCAGTAAAACATTTCTGCATTAGTGTCTGTATTTTTAAATTTCTATGTGATATGCTTGGTTAATTAGAACAGGTATTATATTCACACATTCTGTGGTGGCTAGCAAATTCCTGCTGAGGCATTTCAGATGTGAATACATTACTGGCAGATATGCTGCTAGATACTGCTGTCATGTTGTCTGTATATCATGTTCAATGTATTGAAAACTTGACAAAATATGCCAGCAATTCAGATTAAGTTAATTAAATGGTCATGTTGGAGATAATGATAACTTCGTTCCTTAAGGATAACGCAAGTGCTATGCAAAGCATTCATTCAGTATTTAATCTTAAAATGGATGACAGGTTTGGTTATCATAAAATTCGCGAAACGAGTCGCGCGTCGTTTTTGACGCGCATCACATCAATCGCGGTGCGTTACGTCGTTTCCGGCGCACATCGCGTCGTTTTCGACGCGCGACTCGTTTTTTTCCGCGGCGAATTTTTGCTGGCGTTTCGCGAATTTATTTGACAGCGGCGAATCGCGGGAATTCGCAGCGAATTCGCCCCTGCCGAATAAATTCGCCCATTACTACTCTATTGTAGTAATTAAAAAAATTTAAATAATCAGAAACATTACTTTCTGAACAGTCTGATTATCTGAGGTAAGTCCATGCACTTGCAGTTATTTATTGATTATCTGAGGTAAGTCCATGCACTTGCAGTTATCTATTGGTTTCTACATCAAAACAAGCAGATACTTGCTGATCAGTGTTGCTATAACTGCTTACAAATGTTGGACACTTTTGGAGTCTTTGCTATCCTTAATATTTGATGATCACACCAACACCAACATAGTCATTGTGGCTTAGATGTAAGCACTGGTCAATTTGGCACCAATTCAGATACCTGGAAACCAATCAGACATTTGCTTTACATTCAAAGCTATTTGCTAATTGGGTGATCTTGATTATCATATGTGTAAAATTGGGTAAATTGTCTGCTGGCCTTAGGGTTGCCACCTTTTCTTGAAAAAAATACCGGCCTTCCTATATATTTATCTTTTTTTCCTATTAATAACATTGGGATCAACCATCAAAAATACCGGCCAGGCCGGTAAAATACCGGCCAGGTGGCAACCCTAGCTGGCCTTCATAGTTGTTTTTCAACTTTTTTTCCAGCAAAAATGAAATCATTAAAAACACTTGAATTACTTGCTGAAAATGAAGTCGATGGGCCTCCTTCATAACTGTTTGGATGACAGGTTTCCGTCAAATTGCCCCTTAGAGGTTCAGTACTCATATTAAAAGGTGTTGTTTGCTCTGTTATGGCTAAACATTTCTATAAGGTTGACACTTCCCAAGCCAACATTGAATGTGACCACAGCACTTTCAAATGTAAAGTTATACATTTTTTTCTAAAACAACAGTTTAAATAACATCGTCCTTATAGATACAAATTAACACTTGGCTTTGTCCTTCACTAAGAACATCTGGATTTTAGAATATATAAATCAAAATCAGATTCCTGTTAATGCATCTGTGTTTGAAGGTGCAGAATTTACAATATTCTGTATTTTGATAGCACATGATTTTCAGTAAATTGCTAAATATATTTCAGTTGCTGTTGCATTTTATTTACAGTTTTAGCTGAAAAGTGGAGCTAGTAAAATGTAAATTTGTCTTTCAGCAAGGGAGACGTGTACATTATGTCTGCCTCCTCCTCAAGAGTTAACACAATTGCAATACAGAATGGTTGTTGGAATCGAGAAGCACAGAAGCTTCAGCTGCAGCTTGCAAATGAATTTGCCTCATTCTGACAGCAAAGGAAAAAAACTCATTTTCTAGGGAGTTACATGAAATTCTGTGTTTATCAGTCTGGGCTAAACCATGGCTTTCTGATGCAATCACAGATGCCAAGTCCATATCCCTGTTATATTCTTCCTTTATCAAGCAGCTGGACCAAGCACGGATTACCCAGGCTAATGAGTACACACCATATTGACAATGGTGTGTATTATCTATCCCTTTCCAGCATTAAATAGATACATTTAAAGAGACAGAATGAAAAAAAATTACTCATACTCCAAACTGTACATTTGATTTTAACATGTTAAAATGTTAAATAATTTTAACACTCAAATTTTTACAGTATCTTTTTTAGAATTATACTGCATTAAATACAGAAATTCTTACAATGGTACAGAATGAGAATGGATACAGGTATGTACTCATGTTCAAAACTATCTTTTTCAAAGAATAGTAAGCAAGTGGTAGGTATAATATTCTACAAAGCCAAAATACAGAAAAAATGGATCATGACAATTATAATTTCACTTAATAGGTTTAACCCAGATTTGAAAAAGAAATTACAGCAAGGCTAACCAGTGCTCGCTCACCCAGCAATATTGAGCTTGGAAGAATGCAGGAGTCAAATCAGATTAGCAGAGATTACAGAAACATTTTTATACTTCCCTGGACAGACATCTCTGAGAATCTGGCACAGCTTCACATTACTTACAGCAGAGCAAAAAACAGGTCAGCAGTTTCAACACATGAAATGCAGTTGGCAATTACACAACTCCTTAGCAAATTACTTTATTTTATGATAAATGATAGGAATTTTCAAAAAACCACTTGCTAAATTAATGACACCACTATAGGGGCATTCTATCAATATTAAAATGTATCAACTTCATGGCTATATATATAAATATATATATATACGTATGTATATATATATATATATATATATGACATAGAAAAATTCAGTGTATTTGATAATTGTTAAATAGGGTATTGTTATTTTGCTATATTTTGACTTGCTTCAAAAGCCCTAAAGGAAAGGAGAAAGTTCATGAGTATGTGTAGATTCCATGTGACCTAGTTTTAAGTGCCCATTGTAAAGATGCCATAGACTTTTGCTTCAATTTTTGATGTTGTATTCAGAAGCTTAAAAAACCCTAAATCACATAGATCCAGAAGTCTTGTGCTAATCAATATCAGAGATGTAAACTGAATCCTGAACACACATCTTAAAAAAAAAAAGATACAACAAATATATCGCAATGTATCAAACAAATTCTGACTTAATATAATAGTCAGTATGGCATATTTCTTAGGCTGATACTTTATTCAGTTCATGGAAATATTTCAGGTGTAAGTGCATTCATGTCTTTGTGTAATAAGGTATTAAACTGACATGAAAGTCCTAAACTGACTTTCAGCTAGTATCAGCTTGTATCAGCTAGGCTGAAGTCTTAGCAATGAATGTGTTCTGTTCTCTTCAATGAATTCATCATACTGTAGGTGAAAAAATTAAGCAATAATTAATCTGCAGGTATTATTATAATACAATAGAATAAAAAAAAGGATAGGCTGAAGACTTCTTGGGTAAACTATGAATATTTAAAACAGAAGGTGAAACAGTGCCCAATAGCCCAATGGTGCCATTAAAATAAATGGTATTCTCAAAAGAAAAATTACTATTCCATCAGAGGCCTGATCATTGCTTTCAGACTATGGATTTATATAGATACAGCTACCAATATACACATACAATTATACAATCTCACTTCCCATATAAAATCATTAGTGCTAAAGGTCAAACACACACAACTCTATATTACCATAAAATAATTTCTTTCTTAGAGACTGCATTCAGGTATTTTGCAGTATTGTTAAGAGCTACATGTCACAGATATGGGTCCCAATGAGGATATTATGTTTTGATATATTAAATAGGATTTTAGGATTTAAAAAAAAAAAAAAACAAGTATACCACCTTGGACTCAGATTACTTTTTTCACTACTGGAGGAAAAACATAAAAAATTGTCAGAAAATGTTTTTAGAATATTGGGAAAACATTTTCTTATTTATTCGATCAAAGTCAGGGTAAAAATGTGTCATTTTACCAGAAAACGGTACAAAAATGATCCAACAGAGTACTTTGTTGAAGCTCAACCCCCCACCCTCCATCTCACTGGTAAAACATCTTTTTTTTTAAAGCCCGTTTCCTTTTTATTTATGATTCCATTTATGATTCTAAATGAGTACCTGTTTACTAGGGTAGTAGCAAGCAGGAAGAATGTGTGTTGCTGATCATCAATATATCTGCACTGGTGATAGCTGCTACCATACTGGAGAGAAGCAATTGACAGGGGAGTCTCTATTATGTGCACGTCTACACTTGTGCAATTCAATACATTTTTGTATGAAAATTTCGTCATTCATGATGGAGTGTGCTCTTTGTGAATTTATCATAGGTGCTGACATTTATCCTAAGGTGTATTGAGAGGAGCATCTGGGAAATCCTTTGATCATAGGCTCTTGACTTTGATAACTGCAGAACTGTGACTTTTGATATGCACTGGCTCATGATATTGTTATTACTGAAATTAAACATTATATAATTGAGCGACTAAATTATATAATTATGTAAGGACTTATCAATCATCTTTATAGGTGCAAAGTATCTTTGTGAATAGGATCTATTTTAACAGTTTTCACTTGAGTTTCTAAATAAGTCCTAATGTATAGTACTCAAATAATATTTAAGTATAATAAATAGTATAATTAATAATAAATAGTATAATTAAGTATAATACTCTCATGTCCTCAAGTGCCCTCATAAGGCCAAGTATCAAGTACAAATGAAGCCACTTTGGATTGTGCATTTGACACAGAAAAACTTAACTCATCTATCCCATTTATCCCACTTAGCACAGAATATTGTGTCACAGCATCCCATCCAATTAAAGAGTTCACCATTGAAAACAATGGTGCTTTGGTATGCTAATGAAAAGGTTAAATGCATTAAATGAGTTAAGATAACTTTAGACAACACAGTTTCTTCAATTAGCCCTGAGTCACAACACATTTAACTCACAATTCCCAATATAGGGTTAGATAATCAATAAGACACCTTTTTTTTAATGATATCACATTGTGATAAAAATAGCATATATTAACTGTACTATTAAGAGAAACTGGATCATTAAAAAATATCCATTTATACGATAGCACAAGGAAAAGTTTTCAACAAAGGTGCTCCAGCCTTCTTGTACTTGCATTTCCCAGCATCAGAAAAAGAGAATTATCAGAGGGTGTTTAGATTTACAGAAAAATAAAAATTATAATTGACAGTGACTAGCACAGCTCAATAAATAGGGAGAACAAAAAGACACAACCTGATATTATGCCAGTTTTCGACCACAGCCATTTTTCAACTGTAAAGAAACTCAACACAATGCTTCAGTGCAGAAGCTGAGTGGACATTAAACCAATAATCTAATGAACAAAAGGAAAATAATTACCTGCAGAACTGAGAGTCCGTGCCTCTCTCTTAATGTCATGCTTTCATCGACTTCTTGGGTTGTGCAGCTATAGCAGGGTATTAGACTACTGCACATGATAAGTTAGCTTGAACTTTATAAGAAGGGTAGTCTTATTTCCTGCTGTTTGCTTAAAATGGAAATGGATGGATAGAAGATTAAAAAAAAATCTTAAAATGAGTGAGCATTATAAAATTTTGGTTGTGACCAGAGCCTAGCCAACACATATCCCAATACAAAACTATTTCCCATCATATTTCCATACATTATCTTAGCTGTTTCTTTACTTTTAGTGCCCTGTAAGAATCCATAATCTCTACATCAGCTTTAAAAATTTAAGGAGTAAATACAATTCTAAAATGTAAGACGGATTATCTATATTATGCTTGCAATCACTCGGATAACTAGTAGAAGTAAATATAGAGCAACTGGAATTGCTGATTAATTATTGAAGATATTTTACTACTCATCCGTGCTGTTCCTTCACTTCAAATAATTGGTAAGGGAAATCCTTGACATGTAAACTCTTTTTTAGTTACTTTATGTGTTACTTGATTTATCAAGGGGCGAATTTTGTATTTCAATTTGGATTTTTTATGGCCCAAACTGTCAAATTCTACTAGGGAGTTATCACAATTCCATTCGAGTTTTAAAAAAATTTTAATTTGATTTTTGAGAATTATCATACTCTGGCCCTTTAAGAACTCAAATTCGACAAATTGCCACCTAAAACCTGGTGAATTGCTGTATAAGTCAATTTGTGTTTTTTCAAGAGAAAATCTAATCAAATGATTCGAATTGAATTTTTTATAAAATATTTCAAATGGTTGAATTACGAGTTCATGGGAGTTTATGGGAGTTTTTAAAAATTCACATGAATTCAAAATTCGACTCTTGATAAATGTGCCCCCAAGTGTGCCTCTTAGCCATAATTTATATGCATGCCTTGTTTATCACCACATGGGAGCTTGAAGCAAACAACTAATCTGTTACTTGTTTTGCAAATGGCTTTACAACCCTCTAAGATCTTGGTTTGGCGTTCTTCACTACTACGAAGAAACTTATTTTGCAAAACAAATGCACAAGAATTGGTTTGTTACAAATTCTACATATTCTATATTGAGGATGCTGTAACTTCTGGCATTTTGAACTTACTGTAGTGTAGATGACATAAGTGTTTGTGAATGTCTGTTGTGCCTATTTATGCAGCCTGCCGTGGGAACCCTTGTCATTGCCCTCATGGTCCTTTGTGCTTAATTCATCTTTATATGCTGTATTATGTGATGCTCCTAGAATGTAACTATTCAATAATTTTTCAACCAATTCAATAATTTTTAATAAAAATAATTGAAACCACGTAGAAATGATGGGGAAGTGCAAACTAAGTAAACACTGGATACAAATGTATATAGAGCAGCTCACATGAGTACAAGGGAGCCCTGGTCTTAGACAAGCATTAAGTACAGTATATGGCTTCATGGTACTCTCCAACTAGCACATGTTGCATGACTTGGGAGTATTCAGGAAGGAATTTAGTTGCTGCTCACTTCTAACTCCTACACTACAATATACAGTACCCATTAAACCACACAAGATGCATACAGTGTAACTTTTTGCACAACACACCAGGAAAGCCAAGGTTTATGTTTTAATGAGCAACATGCCAAATGAAAAAAAAGGAGTTTGGAATCTGTTGTAACTTGCTCCAATGTTAATTTATGATCCCTTTTAGCCGTTAGCAAACGTGATAGATCTTTAGCATTCATATTAGCTGACTAATACATGTGCTGCATGGCCAGGACCCCCTTAGGACCCAAAGATTTAACAAGCCCAGAATGAATGCCCTCCCTATTAATGTACAACTGACTGTGGGGAAAATTGCTGGAGCACAACTGCTTGCAGTTGTAAATGATCTCTATTGATGACAGAAACTGAATCCTCCAAATCCATGAATCCATGTCCTGGGATTTGACCTAAACTGAATCCTGGATTCTCTGCAAGCCAATCCCTTTTACAACAACTATTCAAAATAAGATATTTTAAATGTACTGAATGGCCTATTTTATGTTCATTCCCTATTTCTTTATGTGGAAAAAGAGGCTTGATAATGGAATAATAGAGTATAGTAAGTAGATCTAAAATAATAGGAGAATGAAGAGGTTAAGTGAGGAGAGAAGGAAAAATAGTTTGGAAAGTTGGGCCCCTGATCTAAGGTTTTCTGGTGGGCCCCTGGTCTAAGGTTTTCTGGTGGGTTCCTGGCATCCCAGTCCAACACTGTGTAAAATGTATACACTCTCTGTTTTGGCAACAAACATTTTTATCAACATCCTTAACTTTCTACCTTCTAAATAATACAGAATTAGAAAAATGTCTTTCCAGTCAGCCAGTAGGCTCTCATGTAATGTTTCGTGCTCTAGGGAAACTATGAGCGTGTCAGCATCTCAGTTACTTCACTCAAGGTAAAGAATGTAGAAAGAAATGCGCTGACAGTTACAGTGGAATGGTTTTAAAAATTAGGTGGGAGTCTGAGAGTAGGCAACAGTAGTGGGTTGTTACACTTTTTCTAGAGTATTCCCTACCTTGTTAAATACTTCGATTAAACAAGAAGAATATGTTAGTATCTCTTGTGTCATATTATAAGCTACAGTATTAATTTACCAATTTATCTATCTAGCGTCTTTGCTCTTCAATCTCTCTCTTTCGTTTCCCATGGTAGATAGTACTAAATTGCTCCCTTTTCATTTCTTTTTCAACTTAACCGATGTAAGCCTCTACTTCTCTAACAATATCTATCTTGTTAACTCCTACAGCTCACATATATTCTTTCTTTGCTTTTGGTATTTTCCCCATTCCTTTTTGTCCTTTGTTGTTAACACACTTCTTTATTATATCACAGTAGCTTAGTATGTCTGTTATGATAATGCCTTGCCCTGCATTATAAGTATACTTAGATTAAGGTCTCCTTCACACTATACAAAGACTCTGACTATGCCTTTAAGATGTGAAAACGACATCTGCTACTCATATCATGCAATTTTTATTGACTCAATCAGATGTGGTTTTCAAATAAAAAAAACACCTTAACAGTCTGTAATGGCTTCAGCCAGAGCTAAGTGCAGGAAAATCATGCATATCCAATTTCCATGCCACCTACAGAGGTAAATGAGATTTTGATTGTCAGCCTGACTCAATGGGTCATAGCAAAGCTGCAGCAAGATTGAATTCCATTCAAGTCTTGGATATAGATCAGATCGGATCTCAAGAATGACAGGAAAAGTTTTGCCTAGACAAAAATGGTTAGGAACAGGCACAACACAGGGACATCATGAAGGATCAAGGGAGAAAACCATGGGGACAAATGTCAATCTGCTTTCATCTCACCTACAGACATTCTGGTTAGTAACTCTAATTCTGTGTCTTTATTACATAGGTCTAAATTTGAATATTTTCTTAATATTGTATCCCTTCCTCAATTTAAAGAATAGCATGAAGAATACTTTAAAGAATAGCATGCACTATATCACAAATTGTATCTGGACGCCTGACTGTCCAATATCTTATCTCATAACACTCTGTTCACTCCTAGGAGCACTTTCCACTAGATTTTGCAACATTGTTGGTGGGATTCGGATTACAGCGGTTGCGCACTGATGCTGGGAAGCAGTCCTGACAGTCTGCATTACAGTTCATCTCATGGTTCTTCAGTCGGGTTAAAGTTGTGGCTTATAACCTTCTTTATCAAACTATGGCCACAAAGTAGGAAGCAAAGAATTGTTGAGAGTGTCAGGTATTCCTGTACCCTCAGGTTCTGCACTCAATAGAACCAGGGGCCATAGCCCAAACCATGAAAAATAACACCAGTTCATTATTTCTTCTCTACTAAATTTTACCATAAGCAGTATACATTCAAGCAGGTAGTGTTCTTCTGGTATCTATCAAACCAAAACTTTTCTGCCAGATTGCAAGATGTTGAGATTTCATTTATTATGCCAGGAGACATGTACAATGATGGTGACCTTTACTGCACTCCAGCCAACGCTTGGCATTGCACATGGTGACATTAGATTTGTTTACCAAAAACAAAAACCACACACACAAAGGAAAGCAGAGAGAACATAAAAACTCCATAAGGACAGTGCCCTATTCTTCAGGCTTCAGACGTAAAGAACAAATCTTTAATTTCCTGATTTTATTTGTGAGATATATAAATTTATATAAATTTAGAGCAATATTATAATTCATTTTAGACTATGCATCAGGTATAGCAACCATTATCAAAAAAATAGCAGTTAGCATGCGTCATCTGTCATTGTTTGAAAGCAAACACTTGATTGGTTGCTAGACGTTACTTGATTTAGTTTCTAGTTTCTCCTTCTTAAACGGTTCATTTATTGAGAGGCACATTTATTAAAGGTTGAATTTCGAATTCATGTGAGGTTTTTTTAAACTCTAATAAAAAAAAAAAAAGATATCTTACACTAGCACAAAACACCAATTGAATTCAAATTGAATTCAACTAAGCCTGATTCAATTTTTTTTCTTCAAAATGTCTCCCATTGACTTATACATAAACTCGGCAGGTTTTAGGTGGTAATTGGTCAAATTCTTGTTGTTAAAAGGCCAGAGTGTGATAAATCTAGATAAATGAATTTGAATTAAAACTTGAATTGAGTTTGAATAATTCACAATTCAAATTTGAGAGTTTTCACCATAAAACATTTTGAAAATTCAAATTTTAATTTTCAATTCGGCCTTTCATGAATACAGCTCTGCTTGTCTTTGGCAGTGCTGTATTCATAAGGGGTGGGCAGCACTTAAGCATACCCTGCAGACACTTGCCACGGCAGAGTCCCTATATACTGTGTGCAATATGGCAGGCAATAAGAACAGGGCTACCTTCCATCAATAGGCATTGTACTCTGCACCTAGTGCTGGATTTCCAGCTTAGTGTAGGTATAGTTAGCTGCCATATTCTGGATACAAGTGATTTTTACATGAGCACTAAGGCATATGCTTTTGCACACTTATAGGGGCAGATTTACTAATTAAATTCAAATTTAAAAATTAAAATTTTGAAGTAATTTTGGGCTACTTCGATTATCGAATAGCCCAAAATTCGATTAGCATTGAAAAAAAAAAAAAAATTTCGGAAATTCGAATCTCCCTTAGTAAATTTGCCCCATAGTGTACCTTGAGTCAAAAGAACAAATTCAAAGTAGACATCATTGCTTTAATGTCTGCTGAGGTCATACAGCATTCAAATGAACTTCCTTTTTTGATAGCTTGCTGATTTTAACACAAAGAGTCTTTTTTTATGTTTGCATCAGGGGACACCCATCGCTGAGCATCTTATCTGGGCACTATTGCACTGCTAATGCAGTTTGTTCACTGATATCAAGCCATGCCCCATCACTTATCATCATCTCTGTTTTAAGTGATAACTGACACCTGTAAATTAATGGCAGAATTGGCTTCCTGACAAGAAACAGCTCATTTGTTTTACTTCTCCAGTAAGGGGGCTTGGACAATTTGCAAATGGCAAAAATTCAATTTTGAGATCTCATTACATTACCACTTGTCCTTAACCCTTTGTAAATGAGCCACATGTCTGCACTTCATCTTTGTGCATTTCATAGTGTCATGCCCTCTTTTGTAATACCATATTTACTGAATATAAATATAATAAAGATACATACAGTACACCACCTTGTCAGAATGTATTGCCCTTCCAGTTTCTTTATTGGTCAGGTATCAATATAAAAGTGTAGCAAATCCAGCCGTTATATGCTCTCACATAAAACTGGGTAATTCCATCTACACCATTTATGAGCTCACCTCATACTTCATTCTGTTACACCCCCTTGCATAAAGAGAAGGAAATTCAGTTTAGTGCCAGTTCCAAACTCATCCTCTCCACCTGCGGTCTTAAATCTGTGGAGCCAATTAGGGTGATACTGAACCCATTTTCTGCCATAGTTGTTTTTCTACACATTACAAAGTAATAGTGGTTTCATATATATCTGTTTTTATTGAGTGAAAGGCCCATGAGCAAATGTTAGAGGACTAAAAGGTGGGGTAAAAAAATACTTGCATTGCAAAATGGCTCTGACCATATTTGCCTCCAGTGGCCCTTCACTGAAATGAAATGAATTCCCCATTGAACAAGAAACATGTCAAAATGCATATGACTTTAGGGAAACCTCGTCCATGTTTTTTTCTTTTTAAATACGTTTGGTTTCATACAACTCTGCATTGCAACCTTAAGCTCCCCATAGACGCAACGATCTTTACCTGCCGAACGACCGATCTTAGCGAAGTCCGACCAATCTGTCAAATTATCGTGCGGTTAGTGGGATACCAACGATCGTACATCTTACGATTTTTCGTCCGACATTGGTCTGAAGATTGACTGGCCAGGTTAGAAAATCTTTATTGGTCCCCATGCAATCTACCTATGTTTGCAGGACAAGCAGGCTGTGATCCTTCAGTTTTGCTGGCAATATCACCTGAAATGGTCTTTTTAGTTGATGTACACATCGGACATTTAAACGATCGTTCTGAGGCAATCGTGGTCTCACGATAACAATTGGATCTTTCAAAAATCTTTACGTCTATGGCCAGCTTTAGCAATGAAAAGCTGGGATTAATGTAAAGCAGTAACACTGGTGTAAGTTTGATATCCTTTATGTACTGAGTGCAATAATGTGGTTTTCCAAGGAAGCCACTGATTGATCCGAATATCATTGCTAATCACTACATTGAGACTGTAAAGTGCTACACAGGCTTACAGAGACTCACATTCCATAAATATCTCAGCAGTTGCAGTCTGAAAAGCTGTGATCAACTGCATTGTGGACTAGAATGAGTTAAAGCATTTGCAGCTTTCATAGCACCACACACAAAAAGTGTCAGAAAGAAAGGTTAATAAGCACTGTATCTTGGGAATATGAGTAATACTCATAAGCTAATTTTCTGAAAGATTCCATCTTCAGTAATGATTTGCTTCCCATAACCTCTTCACAATTTTCATTTAATCTCGTAATGACTTCTTAACTAATATTGATTGGGTTGCATTAATTAAGTTTTTTGCCTTTGTCTTGTACAGTTTTCATGTTTTAGTCAAATCATGCATAGTTATACTGTGTATTGTATATATCATTGTATCTTCCCTGCATAATTCCTCAGCGTGGCATGCATTCCCTCCCATGGCCTCTTGCCATTATAGTGAAGACAGCTGTCAGAGACATAGTACACACTCATTTCAGACTCCTCTTCTCTAGACCTGTAGCTTATCTTAAGATGAATCCAGGGATCCTAGTTTTAAATATAGTGCTTTTTGTATTTTAATCAAGGAAGGAGCCTGAAATGCACCCAGTTTATAAGGAACATATCACCAAAACAAAACTAATGAGGTCAAACACAAGGCTTCATGGGAAGGAACATTAAACTAAAGACATACAAGAAAGATTACAAAGCAAAGATCACATTGGTGTCATATTGCAGTATTGTAATACCCCTTTAAAATTCTTTTACTTATCACAGGGGACTGTAGAGTACAGTGCAGAGGAATGCACTGACATGCACTAGATAGCAATGCACTCTAACATTCATCACATTCAACATTCATCAACTTGTTAACTTAATTAAATGTGTCCTTGAGGAGCACTGCCCAAAATGTGTGTACAAGTCAAAATTCTGCAACCCCCAGTCAGTGTTATTGGCTACAATCTGTATGAGCATCCCAATATTGCTGGATAGATAGATAGATAGGCTAGATAGATATACTGTGGGCTCCTGTTTAGCACAGTAAATACAATCACTATTAGAAGTATTTTTGAAAGTTTTATATTGGGTTCCAGGCTAAGCACACATTTTTTTCCAGGGATTGAGTGTGTTATTTTGGATTTTCATTTGCATAATAACAAAATGAGGTCAAGCCTGCTCTCAAGAAGCAAGTTTTATAGCACATCGCTACATGTTTGACATGCACAGGACATGGTTCATACCAAACAATTTTGATGTTCAAATAAAAGCATCTTATGGAAACAAGATCACGATAAACAGAATGCATTCCAAGCACTGTCAATTTTGACTTTAATGGACTTTGTTTCTGTGTAGCACAATATGCTTCTCATGTTGGATGATTTCCAAGTCAAATAATTATTAACCCTTTCTATTAGAGAATGAATGAAATTCACGATTCAAGTATTTACTGCTATCTCCGAGTTAAATGGTGATCTAGCAAATGGGCATTTTATCAACTGTGATAGTTCTCCGTGAATGGATTTTCAAACTATCCCTATGTGACAAATGTCCCGTGGGAATGAAGAAATACTTATGGTTTTGAAGTCATTTGGCAGCAGCCCAACTGAATTGAATTCAGAGATCTGTACAGATTGGCTTCATGATTCAGGGTAAGTAGCAAGCACAATGGAACACAAAAGCATTGCTCTCTCTCTTTTATGCCAATTTTAACCCTGCTTACACATGCCAACAACTGAATCAAAGGCTAACAACTGGTGTGTGTGTGTCTATGTGTGTTTTTTCTGCAATGCAGGCTACCAAAGTTAGGCAGCTCACTGTCTTTTTACAATAACATATTCAGGCAGCATGCTCATTGCATAATATGATTCAGAACATCATGTTGCATTCATACCTTGAGTAGTCTGACAGAAGGGAGAAAGGCAGCGTGGCAGAGCTTTCGAATGGTCCAGTTTAGAGGCCGAGGAGCATCACTTTGACTCATGACCCTTTATAATATTCCAGTGGAAAAAATTAACCTTCCGTAGACCTCTAAAGAACCAAACAGCCCTTGTGAATCTGGCATCCCATTTTCATTAAGCCCAAACCAGCTTTACAACAATTCCATACTGCTGATGCTCTCTGGAACTTAAAGTGGATTTGCTCTAGCTCATGATCCTTCCTGATATCAGCATCCTCTCTTGGAGCAGCAGTGCTCCTGCATACCAAATGTAGCTGAATGCAAGCAATCAGCCTGCTGCTCAGGGGAGGGTAGGACCATTTTAAAGGAAAGGGGCAGCCCTGCATGAACACATCTACTTCTCTCTCTCTGGTTCTCTGTCTTTCTCCTTCTCCCCCCTCCTCCTCTTCTTCCACTTACACATGCCGTGCTTTTTCAGTACCGCCACATGGTATGTCACTGGATGCCTGATGATACTCTCTGGATTGCTCTTTCTTTGCTTGGCATGCTTACAGTTGCTTTGAAGTTTGGGGAAGACCTAATTAGGATGTGCTTTGCATTTCATTAACCCATATAATAGCAGGAAAAAAACATCATAGCTGTCATTAACTCTTTTCCACAATGTGTATTTTTTAATGAAGCTTGAAACAATCAACCTTTACTGAAATGCCACACTGAAGTGAAAAATTGACAGATAGGGAAATCATGTCCACTGATGGTACTTATGGCATATTATTAACTGACAAAATGGCATTCATGGAAGTTTAAAGCAGTGGCAATTGATAAAAGCAATACATGAATATGGACTAAGGATGAAGAAAGTTATGAAATACCCCATAAACTAAGCAAAATAAAAAATAAATGGCAATGGGTCTAACATTTTATAGCCTCCTTGGTATAGTATTACAATCCTGAAAGCTAGTTTTAGGAAATGTTCTGTTTAGTTCCATAACAAAAGAGAGGATTAGAATCAAAGAGAGCCTGGTGCTAGGGTCACCTTCTCGAATGCAGCAGAGACAGCATGTGCCTTCGGAAGTCTTGCTTCTCACACAGTTTAGCTGCAACAGTTATTGCTGTATAACATTTTGAGATGATAAAGGTGTAGTCTGGAAAGTGGTAAGAGTGTCTTCCATTTAAAACCAAAAGGAAATGCTTTTCCACAAGTACTGTTACTATTGTTAATATTTTATAATGATTTGATAATATTTGATTTGATATTTGTCCTATACTTGTGATTGTTTGTGTTCATGCATAATTGTTTTTTTTTTTAATTGTCTTAATTGCTCGTCCAAATTTCATCACTGTGTTAATAAAGCCATTGGGTTCAAATTTTTATAGCAAAATATTCTCTATTTTGCTCCTCTGAGCCATTGGCAGTAGCATGACTATCTATATAGTAGACCCCCTGGTTATGGGGGGGCAGGAGCCCCAGACCATGAGGTCCCCTCCCCACCCCTTCTCATACCTTTAGGAAGGTGGTGCAGGGAGATCTGATGCAAGTAGGATGGGAGCTGTTTCAGAAGATTTTTTTGTAGGGGGGCAGCGCAAACAAGTCACACTACTGGCTATTGGTCTGTTATTCTGGTCATTTTTCGGTGCAGGTGCCAATGTTCTGTACCATTTGTTGTAATAAATTATTGCTTGATTCAATATTTTTTTTTTACTTTGCAAGGTATCACTATACATATCCAGTAGTAATCAACCACTGTGAATAATGTAATGTAAAAGTTGTTGTTACATAAATAACAGATAATTAGCATTTAGAAGTGAATATAATTAAAAGTAATAATCCTACTGATTCATTATAGTCATTTATCTTATTGTTGTGCTTAAATGATTTATCAACTCCACGCAATTGTGACTACTGATAATTTTCATTTTTATAATTTAGAACCCTAATATAATATTGCACTATAATTTATGGTGGGGTGTGAATGTTGCTACATTTTCATTAATTGTTAAGAATATTCTCTAAAAGATCACAAAGTATCAAAATGGGCATTTTAATTCTGTGAATGTACAGTATATGATATGAATCACTATATCAAGGACTATTACATGGCTAAGAATGTTCATATTAATTATAAAGGTCTTCGGATGGACTACATCATTTCTTTCACATGCCTCGATTTTTATGACTGTATGAATTGCATTACTACGTAATTAGAATTTTGTGACCTTAAAGCCTGCAGGGGATTACTCATATTACCTTACTTTCTACTGAGAATTACTCTTGGTTGGGATTAAGGTTCTTATTTAGATGTGTCATTCGCATTCGCAAAATATCCGGTGTAGCTGCACCCAGTTTGCAACAAAGGATATGCACAGATGTGTTAATTTTGCTGAACTAGACACAATTGTGGTACGTGCAGTGAAATTCAGTCAAGAACATTGTCCCTTTGTGACCATAATGATGCTATAATTTTGGGAAAAATGCTGCAGTTTGGGAAAAAGCATGGCATTTAGAATTTGCGGCAAATTTCCAAGATTCGCCACAGGCGAATAAATTCAATAAATGCATGCGAAATTTCACCCTGGCGAAAATTCGCCTGCGTCTCGTTTTGGATGCGTGCATCAGTTTCTGGACGCCGGCATCCATATGAGTGATGGGGGGAGGGGTTTAGAGCTGGAGGAGTTGAATTCCCCCTTAAAGGGGAATGAAACCCCCCAGGCGCTAACTCCCTCCCCCGGGCTACTTCCCCCCGGCCTATTGCTCCTAAGTCCCTACTTACCCCTCCTTCTTGGTGCCCTCCAGCGTAGTTCACAGGATCCATCTTCTTCTTTAACGTCTTCTTCCTGGATCGAGCACCGTCGGCGGCGCATGTGCAGTAGGACACATTTGCCGGTTGGTCCTACTGTGCATACGCCCGTGAAATCGGAAGACTTCGTCACAAAGTCCTACAGGGTGTGGGGGGGAGGGAGTTAGCGACTGGGGGGTTTCATTCCCCTTTAAGGGTGCCTTCAAAGGCATCTGATCAAAATTTTCCATCCAACCCGATCAACCAGCTGACTGAAATCTAAATCTTCTGACCATATCGGTCAGCTCAGTTCCCACCATACACGCACTGAATATTGGATGAAAATTTGTTTTATACAATATTATCTGTGTGTCTATGGCCACCTTTTAGTTCTCACTTACAGAGCGCTTGCCTCAGAGTTGTTGCTCTCTGCTTATCAGCCTTGTCTTTACTGCCTGTCTGCTGCTGTGTACTGCACCTCATGCCACTCACTATTATGTGCCTCTGAATGACATGAAGGAGGGGGATGTCTACTTGCCTCCCCCTCCCACCCCTCACTAATACAGCGCTAACTAACTCAGTTAAACTTCAAAATAGCATCCAAAAGTCCTAAAATCATATTTGCAAGATTTCCAACCAAACAGTAATGGAGACCATTAAATATGTCTTACAATAGGGATTTAATACACACTGCTAAAATAGTATAGCACAATTCCAACTTTGATACCTATGATCTGGTAGTTTTATAAGTTAATAGTCCAACTGCACGGGGGCCTCTGTATAGCCAGTTACTTCCTTTTTATGTTGTGTTTATGCTTTAAAAACACTTGTTTATAGAAAAATAACATGCTGATGCACTTGATTTATCAGTGTGGTCGCAAAGTAGCTCACCCTATTGGCAATTTGTGTAAGTTTCAGTGCATGCTACTTTAGCAGACTTTTTCAATTATAGTATGCTGAAATTCTGGAAAATAATACATTGTGCACAAAAATGTGACATTCTGCATTTATTTTTGTACTTCCATCAGTAAATGATTCTTGCAGAGTATAAAAAGATTATTGTAATCTCTAAAATGTGTATTTCCCCCCCCCCTTTACATTTAATAAATCACGACTGCAATGGATAATCCCTAAGTGCAGTAATTAGTTTATATTCACAGGTCACCTCTTATCTTCTAATTCTAACATTTGATTAAAACTAGGCTGGAACAGTGGAGAATACAGTATGATGTCTTGGAGAAGCTGATGATATGAATTCTAAAAGGTAATTAAGGGAATAATGAAAAGGCCGGTATTGCAATTTTAATGCATAGATAATTTACCATGAATTTTTCATTTTTTAACCAGGTCATCTCTGCAAGGTTCAATTTTAGGTACTGTGAATATTGTAGTAAATGACACACGATTGTTATTTGAGAGTCTTAAATTGTAATACACAATACATATTACATTTTCAAAGTGGGGCAACTTCATAACTTGTTAGGTTCATAACAAATTTATGATAACATTCTCAGCATGTTTGTATCCATGGCAACCTGCATTTTCTGGGTTGTAGTCACTTTCACCATTGCTCTCTTCAGTTCCTCTCAAAAAATAGAACTAGATTAGAATTAGATTATATCATTTGCTTCCTTTGGATCTTTGTTTATTATTATATGTTATATTTTCACAGCACTCAACAGAAAAGTCAGCAAACAGCATGAAACGTTTGGAACTAAGCCCTGTCTAGTGCCAGAGATTGCCTCTTCTAGCAGTGCTGCTGTCAACATGTACTGGGGGCTGTTTTTTCTTTAATAGTAGGGATGCACCAAATCCACTATTTTGGATTCGGGCGAACCCTTGAATCCTTCCGGAAAGATTCAGCCTTATGCATATGCAAATTATGGGTGGGAAGGGGAAAACATGTTTTACTTCCTTGTTTTGTGCCAAAAAGTCACGTGATTTCCCTCCCTGGCCCTAATTAGCATATGCAATTTAGGATTCGGATTTGGTTTGGCCAGGCAGAAGGAATCCTGGATACAGTGCATCCCTAATGCTAGGTCAGTTTATTGGAGAGCAAACAGTTAAAACTTGAAGATATGACATATAACTTTAAATATAAGGAAGAGGTTCTTTGTTAGACTATATACTTTGAGTTCAATTGGGGTAGGGACCACTGTAAATGATGTATAATTTCCCAAAAGCACTGATGAATGTGTTCTAAAGAAGGATGGATTGCATACAACCAAGTATTAAGACAATTTATCTGCCTGTAGTCTGCCTTCATACATATGAATGGAACCTGGAATAAAGGTCTATTCGCTGAGATACAGTACTTATTATACACAAAGAGATATAACAGAGAAGCCCAGTAGTTGTACAGGATCCATTATCCAGAAACCGTTATATAGAAAGCTCCAAATTACAGAAAGGCCATCTCCCATAGGCTCAATTTTATCCAAATAATACAGTGTTTCAAAAGATTTCAATTTTTTCTGTAAAAATAAAACAGTACCTTGTACTGGATACAAACTAAGTTATAATTAATCCTTGGAGGCAAAATCATCATATTGGGTTTATTTAATGTTTACATGATTTTCTAGTAGATTTAAAGGAGAACTAAAGCTTAGCTGAAGAAGCAGGCTAAACATTTTATACATTATGTTTTGGGTTTCTTTACCAGCCCAAGGTAACCACAGCCCTTTATCAGAGAAGATATGTGCCCCAAAAGATGCCCCAGTAGGTCTGCATCTACTTTTCTGCTGATTTACTGCACATGCTCTGTGCTGCTGTCACTTACTGAGCTTAGGGACCCACTCACAATATACAGTACACATAGAATATACGTCACAATATAAGGCTGATTAGTAATTAATATAGATAATTACTACATGACAACACAGAAACCAAAATCTGCTTTTATTACAGGCCAAGCTCCTTTTCTGCTTGATAATTTGCCACAACCCCTACGCTCAGCTTTTCAACAGTGGTTTTACAGTAGGAGGGCGGCAGCGAAATCTGGAGAGTCCTAAACACGTATTATATCTGGGAGAGAGTTCATTTTAATAGCCACAATTTGGCCTAGCCAAGATATGTATTCCCTTTTCCATTTATTACATTCCTGGGCTATCTTATGAAGAAGGGGCTGATAGTTAAGTTTAAAGATGTTCTCTGGGTCCTTGAGTAGTTTGATCCCCAAGAAGACTAAGAATTTGTCCCTCCAGTCAAACTTAACTGCAGAGTGAAGGGCTGCTATGGAGGCTTGTGGCAAATTAATGGGGAGTGCTTGGGTTTTGGAGGTGTTTATCTTATACCAAGAGATTCTGGATAGATATGGTAGAATTGGTTAGGGTGAGCAGAATATCATCTGCAAATAACCCTATTTTTTGTACCCCTGTCCTTGTTACTAGGCCCCCAATGTCTATGTCCTCCCTAATTCTCTGGGCCAACGATTCCACCAGTAAAGCAAAAATTAGGGGGGAGAGCGGGCAGCCCTGGCAGGTCTCGTTGGGGATGGAGAAGGCGTCCGACAAGGCTCCAGAAACACTCACCCTGGCTGTTGGATATGAGTATAGAGGCTGGATTGCTTTTATGAAGTTGGGGCCTAGGGCAAATTGCTTAAGTGTTCTGTTCATGTATAGCCAGTTGAGCCTGTTGAACGCCTTCTCTGCATCTAAAGACAGCAGTACGGTAGGTTGTCTAGTTTGTTTAATTATACGTAGTAAGCTGTGGAATCTCCTGGTGCTGTCAGGTCCCTATCTGCCCAGGATAAATCCTACCTGATCATTGTTAGTCAAAGTTGGGAGCAGCTCATTTAACCTATCAGCTAATATTTTTGAGTACATTTTTAAATCTATGTTCAACAGTGCAATCGGACAGTAATTTTGTCAGGAGGTTTACCAAGGCATCCCCTCAAGAAAGGTCTCTGCTCTCCCGTAGAAACGAGAGGGGGAGAGGGAGATCTGCAGTAGGTACAAGGAAATGGTGGTAAGGCAGGTCTTCGTGCATTGTCTTTACCCATTTGGGACCGAGTGCCACGTCTTGGCCACTTTGTTGGGTGTTGGAGGTGGAGAAGTGCATTGTTGGCGTCTGCGTTCTGGCTGTGTTACTTCTATGCTCAATCTGTTCAGCGCCTATTTAGCCTCATCTGGAGTGGTCAATCAGCTTCACAGGGTAGACCCAGCGGTATTGGATGTTGTGCTGGCAGAGTGTCGCTGTAACTTCATGGTAGGCTTTACTCCTTAGGAGGGATTTGTTACACTTTCACATGTCATGATGGATTGTAAACTTCTGATAAGCAAAAATTGGATTCTGAATTGATAGGTGTACAGGTAACCAGGTATATTGTCTTCTGAAATGTCACACAAGACCAGAACTATGATGGAAATTGTATTCACCTAGTACTGCACAGTAGAACACTGTTGAAAGCATGACTCATTTTATCTTCCTCATCAAAAATAAACAAGGAGTTTTTAGATTACATTATGTATTAGCGGCGAAAATCTGCTAGCGTTGGCTTCGCTAGCGTTCGCCGCCCTTTGCCAGGCGAATTTTCACCAGTGCTACGCAAATTTACTAAAGTGCGAAGTTACGCTCAGGTCGGCGAACGGTAGCGTAGTTGCGCTAGTGTTACTTCACCAGGAAAAGCGCAGTTACACTAGCGCTGCCTAATTTGCATACGGCGGGAACTTAAGCATATAATAGAAGTATATGTTACAGCCACTACATTCCACTACACAAGCCCAGGAAACCTTTAATAAATAAAATAAAGTTGTCCTATTGCCCTACATGTGCCCCCTATATAGTTGTGTTGCCATATGTTAGGAAATGTAGGGGGGAGGAGGGTAACCCCCCCAAAAAAAACAATCTTTTTCAGATTATCACCCTCCAATGGTAAAACACGCCAGCGTTTTTTTTGGGACTTAGAAAAATTTTAATTTTTTTTTTCAAACTCCTATCTATTGTATTGAACTTCGCCTGGTCTGACCAGGAAAAGTAAAGTCTAGCGTAAGTGGTAATGTTCAGGAAAATTTGAGTAATTACGATCCTTCGTCAGTGCGCAACTTCGTCTGCCACAAAGGAGCGAAGTTGCGCAAGTCTATCTACTGTTGGTGACTTTCAGAAGTTGCAAAATGACGTCACGCTGGCGAATTAGCACTAGCGTTAGACGCTTCTCGCTTTATGGAATTTGGGCCTATGTGTTTCTTTAGTGCCTCATACAGTATGTACTTGTGCTTTGACAGTGAAAAAAGATAAATTTGTACTTAAGTTCTAGGTGTTTCAGTACAGTTGTAGCACAGTTCCTGACCTGTAGAGCTTGAGTGGAACAGACAAATGGAGTGGGGGACAAGTGCATACATTGCGTTGTTTTTCTTTAAAGGAGATTAGCTGAGTGCTTCCTTTAGAAAGTGATTTTTAAAGAGGTGTTGGTGTGGGAAGTTACATGATGCAAGGAGGTAGAGCGTTCCAAAGATGGGGGTGCAATCAGAGAGGTAGGTATTATGTGTGAATGAGCTCAGTGCAGGGCCCAGGTGGAGTGTATAGGAAGATAAACCATGCCAATGATATCATCTTATAAGGAAAAGGCAGTAACTCTTGATAATTAATATGGCTAATTCTTTCAGAGCCAGTCTTTCTTCATAACGGAAATTTTCATATCCTTAACCAGCTAAGTGGCTCATCTTTGGTCTCTTTTCAATTGAATAATGCCCTGTCTGAGCACTGGATATCAAAATGCACTACATATTCTACATATGTCCTTGCCTTGAAATACAGCTCAAAACTTTGTTTGTCCTTGCAGCCTCGAAATACAGCTCAAGACTTAGTTTGTCCTTGCAGCTGCTGACTGGCATTGCTTGCTACATCCAAGCTTATTATTCACAAGTGTCGTCAGGTCCTTCTCTGCTGTGGATATGTCTGACGGCATGCCATCAATATGTATAACTGGCTTACATATTTTTACATTCCAGATGTAACCTTACATTTATCTACAATTAATCTCATCCTGGATGGAATTAATTGGGCCCGATAGTTTTGTGTCATCTGCAAACACTGATACATTACTTATAACACCCTCCCCTAAGTTATTAAAGACCAAGTTAAATAAAAGTGGACCCAATACAGATCCCCGTGGGACTCCACTAAGAGCTGTACTCCAAGACGGGAAAAGCAACAAAACACATTTTGTATACAATCCTTTTGCCAGTTTCCTATTCATGTATAAACAACATTACCAAGACCTTAGTTTAGAAAGTAGCTGTATGCAAATCACCATATATTTTACCCGTAATGCAGTGTTTTCTCCTTAATTTGAGCATAATTGCAGCTGCAAAGTGTAGATGTGACTGTTGCAGTTGTGTCTGATGCACTAAAATGTGCATAATTGCATAATATATTCCTTTTTAAGTGTGATAGTTAAGCATGAGGGAATGTATGTATGGAATGTTTGGGTATGAGCCTTTTTATATTCACTTTGTATTGCACATATACTGTAAGTTAGTCTGTTTATTTCTGTGCTTGATGTTTTTTATGTAGGAATATACTGAAGATGCTCATAATATTTACTGAAAGATGCTAGAGTTGATGACAGAAATGATATATTGCTAGATGAGACATCCCAGTGATCCAATTAAATGAAAGTCTCCCTTTCATAGTGGACTAACTCTTGATAAGTTTGCTGGGCCAATTTAGCCACATTCGACCAAGTAATAAAAAAACTAATACTGGAAAAATCTGCAAATTGGGGATGTTCTGGATTAGGAGTTTGGGATTTGCCAAATTCTTAGTGTTCAATTGAACCAGCTCCAAACCCTACACATGGTGTGATTACAGCTTATTGTGACATTTTACTCAAGCAATATTGTTATATTGTTAAAGAACAAATTCCAGCTGACAGGAGGTCACCCATTCTGATTAGAAGAAAAGAAGTCCCACCTAAATATTTGGAAGGGGTTTTTTTTACAATGAGAGCAGTGAGGATGTGGAATTCTCTCCCTGAATCACTGGTACAGGCAGATACATTAGATAGATGGCTTAGATGGCTTTTTAGCAAGTGAGGGAATACAGGGTTATGGAAAATAGCTCATAGTACAGGTTGATCCAGGGACTAGTCCAATTGCCATTTTGGTCAGGAAGGAATGTTTCCCCCCCTCTGAGACAAATTTTAGAGTTTTCAGATTTTTTTTTGCCTTCCTCTGGATCAACCAGCAGTTAGGCAAGTTAAAAAAAGTTAAAAAGGTTGAACTTGATGGACATGTGTCTTTTTTCAACCTATTATGTAGGTCACTTTCACTTTGTTAGGCCTACTGTACATAGCTCGTCTTCAACAAACAAGGCATTTTATTATTACAGATTTAGAGCATTCCAATTTGTCTCCTACCATCTGGTGTGGGGAATGCCAGGCTAACAATAGTATAATGCATAAACCTATATTTTATTTATGGATTATGAAATATTTTTATCTCATTACCAGAACTGAATCCTTCACTATAGACAAATAACACAGGAAGTTAAGTTTCCTTTGAGTCTGTATTTGCACAAATTGTTTTAAAAGTAATGATTCTACATTAAAAACTGTGTCCTTTATAATAACATACAGTAGCATACAAGCATAAAGTATATAGGTCTAACCCCATATGTAATATAAGGCACTATGTTTGCCCAGGAGCAGTAGAACTAGCATCAGAAAACAATAATCGGCTTCAGCTTATATTACAGGTCATCCTCATTTTCTGCTTGATAATTTGCAATGACACCTAAGCTTAGCTTCTCAACAGCTGCTTAGAGCCCACTGAGCATGTGAGTGTCGCTGACACTTTCCAAGATGGTGGCCCACTTGTGACAAGTTTGAAATCCTGGATCATTACTGGGAAGCTAAAACTTTAGGCTGGTGCAAAAAGTTCATTATATAAAATATGGCATTTTTAGCCATATTCATGTTTAGGGTTTAGTTCTTCTTTAACCTGTATATTCATAGCTTAGTTCACTTTTTGTATGCAACAGAATTTCTTTTAATTCTTTTAAATTCTTTTAATTAACTCATCAGTTCTACTACAATGTAACTGTCGCTAATTAGCAATTAAAACTAAGGTCCCTTATGAAGAATTTAATCATCTTAGTGCTGAACTATCATATAAGATACAGCGCTACGAAACAAGTTGGTGCTATAGAAATACATGTTAATAATAATAATAATAATAAGATTGCTGAAGTCACCCACTGCCATTAAGATTTAAAACACAACAGAAATGCTCTCCATCACTCCTATATGCCCTTTAACAGAGGGGCAAATTCATATAATACAGAAAATTCAGAGCCCAAGTTATATATATAAGTTTATCTTGTTATCATGTTCTCTGTCTCATCATCATACTACAGTACATGTCACAGCTAAAAATACAAAACAATTATTTTCTTTTACATTTTATTTTGTATTGAATTTCTGTGTATACTGCATTATTATATATGGTCATATGATTCCCTTCTGATTTAGAAAGGCTTTTTACCATATATGTGGGTTGAGAAGTTTATATTCAGTCTTCACTACTATCATTTATCTGTTTTTTTTACCTAGAGCATGTGCATTTTGGAAAGAGTGGATGGTTAATGTTCATTCTGTTTCCAACAAAACAGACAGAGCTTTCTATATGATACTTAAGGTGTCTTATACAATGCCATTTATGAAAAATAATGTTAATGGATGTGCTTCCTAAGTTACATGTTCTAAATTCCCAATACTCTATTTTTGTCAGAGCATGTGCCAAGATACAGGCTTTCGAAGGAAAATAATGAAAACATTCAGCAGAATATTTTGTACATTAATAAAAAGGGATCTGCTGTGCAATGCAATAAATGCCCTGCAGTGCCATTCTCATTTTTTCCTATATGTATTCATAGCTAGAAACAAAATTCTTTCTATTACATGGGTGCATGGTTGGGTATAACTCACACAATATATAAAGTATATAACACATTTAAGTTTTCCCTTAAGCAAATAACATGATACAATAAACTGCCTTTTGTCATTTTACTGGGTTTGAGAATTTTGCACTGATCCTTTTATTTTATTGAGAAGGATCGCATAAGTTATGCTGTCTATACTACTCTACCAGCAGCTGACAAAAACAAACAAAGGAAAGTGGTGCTAAAGTCTTTCATAAGAATACTGTGTTACATACCTACATTGATAGTCTACTGTTTTTGGCTTGTCAATATAACACTGTAATCAAATGTACATAAGGCAGACATGAGTGATATTTATGTTTTTTTTGTTTCCACTTCTGATGACAGCAACAGTAAGTTTCCTGTGGAAGGATCATTTTGCATTTATTGGACTACAGTCTGCTAAGCATGGAAATGGTGTTGCTTTAAGAAAACAACACTGCGCTAAACTACAGTACAAATCCTGGTATGCTGTAACCTTAGATTGTACTGTATGTCAGAGTACACTGAGAGTTGGAGTACTCTAAGATTATAAGTCCAACAACAGTTTGGACTTAAATAATGAATGAAATGGTAATGGATACAAGAAGTTCTTAATAATAAATTATGTATTAATAATAAGGACAGATTTGTTTAAGTACCAACTGATATCACAGAGATGAAACAATAAACGTAATGCAGAATAAATCTTTGGTTATTAGTTTTTCCATTGGTTCCCTAGGGACTGTGAGTATGGTGGTAGTGTATTCTTTAGACAACGTTGTGATTATTAGTGATACAGGTATGGGACCTGTTATCTAGAATGCTCGGACCTGGGGTTTTCTGGATAGTTTGGATCAAGTACAAGGTAATCATTTTTAAAAATCTATGGGAGATGACATTTCCATAATTCAGAGCTTTCTGGATAACGGATGCCATACCTGTACTGTGTTTTATTCTGTTAATAAGTTACTATGTGGAACCTCTTCTCTCTTACATTTTTTGATAACTGAAATATTATATGGATCATTAGAATAGAAATGATGGTTACAGATGAATATAGTTCAGAGTACTAGAATGGCCTGAGTCCTGCATGTTGGTGTGAAAGGCTAAGGAACATGCAGATGCCTAGAGTCCAAACCTTTTCAACAATGACAATGACTACTTTTAAGTGTTAAATGTCAGAACTCTTTGTAAGGGGAGAATAGAGTTGACAGCATTTTGTAAAAACTACCTAAAAACCCTTTTCATGTTAAAACTACAAAGTATTGAGTTAGCAGCTACAAAGGTCTTGATAAAATATTCATTCAATAAATAAATCTCACACCTTTGAAACTGCTGCCTGCAGAGGCTTACTATAAAGATAAGTACATTCTAATTATACTGTGTATGGAAGATGAAATAATATACTATAAATACACAAGGTTAAAAGGGCTTTATAGCAAATTTGTCATCTAATGACTAACCGTTCTTGCTCAAAACTGTTCTACAAGGTGCAACCAAGCAATAAATCTCCTTGTCTTATTTTAAACACAAAAGTTTAAACAGTTTAGCATATTTTAGATTATGTGACAAGATATTGTTTACTTTATAATGGTCTTAGTGTGATAATGGTTTATTGCTGGAGGACATTGTATAATACTCACATGCCCCTTTCTCATGCTCTCCTAACCAAAGCCTTGCAGTCCTTGGCATACCTACTTCCAATTGACTTTCTGTTCAAGCCTATCAATAATGCAGACAAAACCAAAAACAAGAATATGGTCCTCCCGGTTGCAATATTAAAATTCAAAAAACGTTATTGTCTACCTTTAAGAGGATAGAACAGATACCATTAAGACATACACTTCCATAACCATGAGGTGTACAGTTATTTGATGCGTTTCATGTCCCTCACCAGCACTTCCTCAGAGGTGGAGTCACCTGCAACCCTTCAACTCATATAACCCAATGCTTAACACACGGGAAAGAATATCTTTAAAACATGATAGAACATATCTGTTTAACGCTCTTACAGGAAGTTTGACAACAAAGCTTTTGAATTGCAATATTGTAACATGGAGGACCATCTTCTTGTTCTTTGCACTGTCTTTATTGCTGGAGGCCTTGTTTATGAATAGGCTGTAGTATGTTGTATGTTAATATACATTTTATTACTGATGGGACACAAATTTTATGTTTGTTGGAGGGTATACCAGGAAAGTCACGCACAAACATTTGGGAAGTAATTACTCTGGGTAAAAAAGTCCAACACTAGTTTTAGAACATAAATAATGGTATATACTTGGCTTTGCCTTCACTTAGAGACAGCAATAGTACAGAGAAGTTCCTCTACGTGGATATAAAAAGTAAAAAATGTTGATGGGTATGGATTGGAGGATGTACAAGTTGACTATCAACATCACAGGAAGCATCTTTAATATAGAAACAAGAAGTAGTACTCTGAATACATGTAGTTTTCTGGCTAGTCAATGGAAGCAAAGAGGAGCAAATTATTAAACAAAACAAATGTTTGATGGAATTGGTAGAATGGATTAAGGGACGGGTCGTTATCTACTATCAAATGCAATTTTCTTTTTCATTGTTATGCTGCCTGAACTAACAATGATTGTGCTTTTTTGCTTAGTATGTCAATAAACTTCCTTCACCTTTATCATCTACTGCAATTATTACTACATACTGTTGATTTATCCTACAAAGTTGCCAATGAAAAAGCAGGAGAAATAATTATTTCTGTAAATAATTTTTTTTCCTGTTACCTACTTTCTGATGATTTCACTAAAGTTGCTTAGAACTAATTCATTAGCATGAATTGCCAAATAGACCTACTATTGATATTATCTTTACAAACAAAAATCTTTTCCCTACTACTGGCCGATGACCAATATCAATTGATGTGATTGCAAATGAGGCATGCATGGCGAGTTGGGAGAGTGGGGCAGTTCAGACAGATCTTGCTGCAATTATAGACAAACTTTCCGTTTTGGAAGACCAACTGCAATGCAATAAGATCACAAAAGAGTCTGTCAAAACTGCTATCTCAAAATGACATAAATACCACAGCTCCTTCTCCCTTCCAATATCCATACATTATCATAGTTCCTTCTCACAATCACCAATTTGTTTGGGCGACATGGTTAGGTAATTGAGTCCTACTTTTCAGAATCATTTTATTCAGGCACGTATCTGAAATTGGTTCACTGATGATACAAAGATTAGGCAATACTAAATTCTATATTGCATATGCCAGTAGGGACTGATATCACATGGAATATTGCCATGCTGGGACCAAAGGGAAGATTTGCAACAACACATATTTTATAATTAATCTTCTATTCAGCACTATCTGTAATCCACATCTCAAGGGAGTGGAATATGTTTACTCATATAGTTTGTTTAATTGAATATTCCACATTTGGATTAAAACAGGTTTTAATCTTGTTTTAATATTTAGGAACTTTGAAGATAGATTTAAAAGCATGATCATGAAAAGATAAATTAATTACAGATTCCATTAACAATAAATCTTTAGGGAGAGTAAATCAGTGTGTGCTGTAGTATATTTCAACTGATAATTTTAATATACTTCCATCCATATGCAAGCAATATACCTTACTGTGTAAAAAGGATATCTTTTTGCCTAAAGAACACC
Organism: Xenopus borealis; assembly: GCA_024363595.1. Classification (NCBI taxonomy): domain Eukaryota; kingdom Metazoa; phylum Chordata; class Amphibia; order Anura; family Pipidae; genus Xenopus; species Xenopus borealis. Next base: position 140,792,542 of record CM044431.1, read on the forward strand.
CTTCTCCCTTCCCCATTCAGCCTGTGCGCTACACAGTAAACTAAAGTGGTAGACTGACAGTGACTTCTTTTTTTATCAGCTTTAACTGTAAAGGGAAAAGTGGAGTTAGACATGAGTCAGTTTATAGCATAAACATATATGTGGGGTTAACAGAGCTGGATAAGAGTCTGTGCTGTTCTAAAGCAGATTACAGATTAATCCTGTGACAAAAAAGAATTAATCTTAATTTTAACAGCAATGTCAGTCTCTTTCTTAATCCAAAGTGCTTTCAGCAATGTATCCTGGGAAGGAACATGGAGATTGATTTTTTAATTAACATTAATTTGAATCCAGGGAAGGAAGGAGGAGAGTGATTTTTTTTTTCAACATTAATTTGAGAAGGGAGGTGGATAGTGATTTACTTTTCAACATTCATTTGTTCAATGAATAATTAAATTGCAAAATATCTAAAAGATAAAAGTGAAGGAAGCGCACATAGGACAATACTGTTTTATGTTGTCTGATAAGGGCAATCCAGCCACAAAAGGGTTAAAAGGTGTTCAGAAAAAAAAATTAATTGAATTTACCCAAGGTGCAAAAGGCTTCCCTTTTGGGCATGCACTTACAATCAGTCAGTGTTCAGCTTGCATGTCATATTTGTTTTGTGTTCCGCAGTTAATTCATTACCCCGTACATGAAGTGGAGATAAAACAGAAAATAATAATAGTATAATTCCATTTAATAAATATTTTAAAGGAGAAGGAAACCCAGGGCCGGTGCTCCTATCAGGAGAAATCTGCACCGGCCCCGGGTTATAGAATCGAGCACCATGTAGAGATCTTACTTTCGTCTTCGTGCAGCTGCACATGCACATTAGAACGAAAAGCCGTTAAAATCAGCTTTTTCATTCAAATGCGCATGCCTCAGTTCGGGGGAAATGTGCTGCAGTGGGAAGACGGAAGTGTTGATCTCTGTGTGGTGCTCCCTTCTATAACCAGGGGCCAGTGCAGATTTCTCCTCATAAGTAGGGATGGCGCGAACTGTTCGCGCGCGAACTTGTTCGCGCGAACATCCGCTGTT
>CM044431.1:140795142-140818920 GCA_024363595.1 Xenopus borealis
GCAAGTTCGCGAATATGTTCGCGAACATTTTTTCCGCGGTTCGCGCCATCCCTACTCATAAGAGCACCGGCCCTGGGTTTGAGGTTATGTCGATATAATCTCTAGTGTAGCCAGCCTTACCGTCTCCTTTAAAAGCAATTATAGAATGCCAATTGCCTGCTCACAAACAGTTCAGCATCAAAAGCACATCACATTCCAAGGTAAAAGTCCAGACTACTCAGAAGGATCTGCCACACTGTCCTTTCCTAAGCGTTTCACAGACTCTCTGGTCTTCCTCAGGGAGGGTGTGGCTCTCTCGTTAGTTCCCAATTTAAAATCTTTTTGCAGCATGTCTCTTCCTACCGTTCTCTACTACAATGTACTACAACTCCCATGATCCTCTGTAGGACCCCTGTAGTTTTATGCAAGGTGCGTGCCCCTTTGTCTAGGGGTTTTGCAATGCATTTATTTATCAACATTTAGACACTGTCTAGTCATAGGAAAAAAAATCTAATTTCTAAAAACAATAGTAATACAAAGCAAACTCACATTGCTGCTTCTAACCCATATTATTCTTAAACATAGTCACACATATATTGACACCATCTTATTGTTATATAAAAATTTATATCAAAAACACTTCTAAAATACAATGCAAAATTATGGCAGTGTCAAATGTAGATATTAAGAATTAAAAGCAGCTAAATCAAGGTCATTGTTGAGACCTCCTGGACCTAATGTATTCATTTTGTATATCCAATAGGTTTCCCTCTTTTTTAATTTGTTTAGTCAATCTCCCCCCTTTATATGTGTAGTGAATGTGTTCCAGTACCACATAACTTAGTTTCCTTGGGTCCGCACAATGTTATTCTTTAAAATGTCTTGGGACACTATGATTTGTCTGCTTTTTAAATATAATATTTACATGCTCTAGAATGTGCGTGCCAACTGCTCTCTTTGTTCTACCAATATACAATAGTTTGCATTCACATATTAGTGCATATACCACAAATACTGTTCTGCAATTATAGAACATTTTAGGTTCTGGCAAGCCCAATTCTGTATACTGAAAGTCATATGGAGCTACATACTTTTCTTATTAAAGCATTTGAATGTGCTTTTCAAACTTGAATTTGAATGGTCATTTTAACAAGGCTGCTGTATGTGTTTAAAGGCGCTAACATGCTCTTGATGATGTATTTTTTTGAAAATCGGTTTTGAATCCACATGTTTTCCTAAGATGGGGTCTATTTTAATCTTTTGACAGTGTTTTTTGATGATGTTACCTATTTTGTCCGATAAAACACTGTATTCGGTGACAAATGGAATGTTGCTGCTAATCTTAGTATTTGTAGGATATGTGTTGGTCCTCAGTGGGGAGTTCCTATTAATTTTGTCAGCTTTTTATTTTGTTTTTGACATGATAAGAGGATAATATTCCATCTCTTGAAAACATGTCTCTAAAATTTTTACATGGTTCCAACAAACTCATCTTCATGGTAATAACAGTTGAATATGCTCCTGGACAAACAAACAGTTTATGATATCAACATAATTTTATGCAGTGGTAATACAAATTGTTTAATAATCTTATACAGCAGACATCCAGCATTCAACAAAATGCAAATGAATAGTCACCAGATTTGAGAGATCTAACAGTCTGTGCACAGAGAATAAAAAAAAACTGCAAGAAAATTATATTCATCATTTACAATATAACTCACTAAAAGGGAATCTGATATAAGCATTAAGTGAAGGTATCAGGACTTAGACAGGATAAGTATTACAAGCAATTACATACAAGATCAAAATGCTTGTGTTTGTAATAATTTCTCAAGTGATAAAAATGCCTGGAATCGGTATGAATGAATAGGAAGTGTCAAGTGGTGACACCATTTTGAAGAATAAAATAATTCGAACACATCCATTTTCTGATAAACATCAAATTATTCTTCCAGCATTGAGAAATGATTGAGAGAAAGTCAAATATTTTGTGATAACTCTGTTCTGTCACTACACATCCTATTCTAATATAGGGAACCTCCATGTTTTTACAGATATCAGGCAATCAAAATGATATACATAAATATGATAGAGCTTTATGAATATACATAAAAATGGCCTAGGTTATAGAAATGTCACAAGAGATAAGGGACTTTTTTTAAAATGGCATATAAATCTGTGCATCAGATACTAGTAAGACTGAACAGTATAAAGCATCTGCTAAATCTCTTCTTTCTGGATGATAAGAGATCTCATACATTTAAGAAATGTAATATCCTAGTGCACCAGTATGCAGCCCAGATATATTTTATTATATGCAATATGTCATTGTAAATGTGTGGCCCCTGTACATATGAGCTAGTGACCAGTGAATGGGCTACAGTCCTGCGTGGGTCCATTTTTTGCAACCTGGACCCGCATTCTTACCCACTTGGACCCGTGACACAACCCAACCCGCAAATACCTTATCCGCAACCCGGACCCGAGACCTGCTGACCATCAAGGATCAGGAAGTGCTGTCATTGTAAACCGGAAGTGACATCATCAGAAGTAGCCGTGATAAGAAAAAAAGGAATAAAACAGGAAGTGCTGTCATTGTAAACCAGAAGTGACATCATCGGTAGAAGACGTGCTCTGGAAAAAAGGAGTAAAAATCGCTATGGAGAAGATCCGCGGCCCATCCTCAACCTGCAAACCCGCAGAACCACCGAACCGCTTCTATACCCACACCTGGAACTTGTACATGCAACCCACATGGTACTGCAAGACTTTGCAGGTAACCCGCGGGTACCCGACCAGCTGCAGGACTCTACAATGGGCTGCAGCACATATGCAAGAAAAATTGTAGGTGGCAGAAACATACAAAGATTGTATGCTCTGTTTGCTCATCATGGAATTTGTCTTAATGAAGCTTAAACAGCAATTATCGAAAAAATGAAAATGTAATGTAAGCTTCATCATACTGAAATAAGAAACTTTCTAAATATAATCAATTAAAAATACTGTACCATTGCTGAAATAATCAAGTTTATTTTCACTATTCCTCTCTCAGCATTTGTTTCTCTTCATTCTCTCTTCATGCAGCAGTTGGGTGTCAGATATTCATGGACAGATCCAATATAGCTTACAGGGTTTCCTTTCCTAGCAGATGTATTAGAGCTCAATCAAATAACTGATTCCAGTATAAACAAAATCTAACAAAATAACTTCCTTTTGCACAAATCCTGCATGTAGAGAGACATAATATCTGGTGATTAGTGATGTGCGAATTTATTCGCCAGATGCGAATTCGGGTCGAATTCCTGTGATTCGCTGCCGCCGAATAAATTCGTGAAACTTGCTAAAAAGCCATCCATCCACTTCTTAAAGCTAACTAATGTATGAACCAGTACGACTGATTCAGAGAGAGAATTCCACATCTTCACAGCTCTCACTGCAAAAACCTCTTTAAATATTTAGGCAGAACCTCTTTTCTTCTAATCAGAATGGGTGACCTTGTGTCAGCTGGAAAAACCTTCTGGTAAATAAAGCATTAGAGAGATTATTACATGATCCCCTTATATATTTATACATAGTTATCATATCACCCCTTAAAGGAAAAGTAAATGTTTTTCGTTTTCTATCTGTAAATTTGCTCTAAACAGCCCCCCAGATTAATGTACCTTAGTCCCTGCTGCAAGTCTGCTCTGGTTTCTGTGTTATCAGCAGCTTGTTTCCCCTTCTTCCAGGTGCAGAGTGAAGCCCCACCCTTAGCATACTGAGCAGTCCATTTGCTGCTGTTACACAATAGAGAGGAAGAGGGAGCCAGTGTGTGCATCCCTGAATCCTCTTCTCCAGCATGAACATCCCCAATTTGGCCAGTCTTTCCTCATAGCTAAGATTTTCCATACCTTTTACCAGCTTAGTTGCCCTTCTCTGTACCCTCTCTAATACAACAATGTCCTGTTTGAGAGATGCAGACCAAAACTGTATGGCATATTCCAGATGAGGCCTTACCAGTGCTCTATAAAGTGGAAGAATAACCCCTTCCTGCTGTGAATCAATGTCCCTTGTATTCTACATCTTCTAGGCAAAAGGAGCCCCCCTATAAGATTTATTGGATCTAACTGTCAATGAATATCTGACACCCAGCTCCTGCAAGAACAGAGAATGAAGAGAAACACATGTTGAGTGAGGGATAGTGAAGATAAACTTGGTTATTTCAGCAATGGTACGGTAATTTTAATTGATTATATTTAGAAAACTTCTTACTTCATTATGCTGAAGCTTATATAAAAATTTTCAGTTTCGCAGTAGTTCCCCTTTAATAAATTTATTATTCTTTAAAATATAAACAATACTAGTTTGTTTGGGCAAAACTGTATACATTTACCCAAACCCTCACTGTGGTGTTTATACAACTGGCCTGCGGGTGTCACTGTGCACATTACTTGTACTATGCAGATACACAGTACTTTCTGTACAACTTGAGAATGATAGAGTTCAAGTTACTGCTATTGTGTAATGGCTGCATGAACCTGCTAATAAAGCACTGTTATACCCTGCTCATCCTCGGCTATCAAAACAAAACTGCTCTTCTAACTTTTAGCGTTGGAGCGGGTTGAGGAGGGGCCACATTGATAGTGCAGTGAGCGCTATTGCACTCACTGCACTAGAAGAGTTGAATTTCCGCCCCTGGTAACTGGCCAATCCGTGCCGCCTGAGGCAAGATTCTCATCTTGCCTCATGGCCGGAGCAGCCCTGTGTGCAAAGAACTTTGTGCAAAAAGTTAAGTTGAGACTAGATGTAAAACCAGTACGCAGAAATTGAGGCGATTGCCCTACTCTATAAGGGCATAGATGTGATTGAAACATCAGAATCCTCCAAATGGGTTTTAGAAAACTAGAGGTATTTGATTGTGTGTTGATCTCCGTGAACCTAATAAACTCTGAGGAGGAAAATTCTTTTCAACCCTGGATCTTCAGAGTGCTTATTAACAAGTATTACTGCATGTGGAAAGCAGATACCTCACTGCGTTTATCACACATGATGGGTTGTTTTGGTTCAAGCGTGTACCTTATGGACTGGCTTCAGCACCGAGTTGTTTTCAAAGACTTATGTCTTCTATACTCCATGACATACCTGGAGTACAATGCTACTTGGATGATATAATTGTCTACGCTCCAACTATGAATATTCAAGACAGGTACTTAGAAAAGTTTCTAAAATGCACTGATTCTGCAGGACTGAAAATGAACGTTTCCATATGCCACTTCCATCAAACTCAGCTGTCATTTCTGGGTCATATAATTTCACAAGATGCTGTCAATGCTGTAACACAAGCACCTACGAGCTTTCTTAGGTCTTACATCATGGTATTTTAAGTTTATTCCCAACTATGCTTCAGTTGTGGAGATCCATGCTGATCATTCAGAGAAAACTGTTGCATTTGCATCCAGAACACTTACAGAGACAGAGCGTAAGTATTCAATTGTTGAAAAAGAAACTCTAGCATGTGTTTGAGCAACAGAAAAATGGAGAACCTACCTGTGGGGTAAAGAATATACGTATATGCACAGATCATAGCCCGGACCATAACCATTTAACTACACTACTTACAGCAAAGGGACTATGGAATGCATTTAGCTAGATGGTCAGCAAGGCCACTGAATTCCAACTACAAAATGCAATACAAACCAGGTTTGAAAAATGTTACCCCCTATTGTTTGTCACGTTTACCTTTACCTGCAGCTTCTGCTACACTGGATGAGGACATAGAAGTTTCAGCACTGACTGATAGTATTATCATCTACAGTTACAGCTGCTGATTTTAAGCAAGCTTGCCTCCTTGTCCAATTCAAGTAAAACTACGGGACATCTTACAAAGCAAATGTCCAAATGCTGAGAAGAAACTCAGTCCTGAGCTTCACTCTTATTATAGGATTAGACACGAACTGTCCTTAGTAGATGGCTATGTTGTCCATGGAACTCATCGGTTACTGGTACCAGAAACCTTGAGAGAAAAGCACATACAACTTGCACATGAGAGTCATCAAGGAATTATATGTACAAAACAAAGACTGCAAGAACTATACTGGTGGCCAGCAATGGATGCCGATGTGGTAACTGCCATTCATTCTTGTGTTACTTGTCAGAATCATGACAAAACAGCTATCACACATACACCACCACTTCAGCCAGTACCATTTCTTGATACAGCATGGGAAAAACTGGCTATTGATATTGTGAGAACATACATAAATGGAGGGCACTCCTTAATATGTTATCAATTTGCAGCCAAAACTACTTGTATACGTAAGTTTTTGTAGAGGTGCCAAAACCCGGGGGTGTACCTACTGCACTCCCCTTACCAAACTATCCATACATGTGGGAATGCACACTCACAATAATCAAGCTTTAATCAACGGGTGTATGCATAAAAAAATTTTACTAGAAAATTTCAAAATGCAATCCAATTCACATGTACAATGTACACAAAGTGCAAATTACCATAATTTTACATAAGAATATACATACCCCAAAGGAGAATAAATGCACAGTATGGCGCACAGATATACCTACAAGTAGCAGATACGCAGGCCACTGGTGAGAAACCCCGACGTTTCGGCTACAAGCCTTTATGAAGGGGATTTCCCTTGATAAAGGCTTGTAGCCGAAGTTTGATGTTGCAGGCATCAAACTTCCACCAAATACTGTTCCTACAAACTCATCTACTTTTGACATTGTCAAATGTCAACAAGCCAAATGGAAGTCTTATTTGGACAGAAAACGTGGTGCATGAGAAGTTTACTTTCAGACTGGATCTTTAGTCAGAATTAAGAAACCAGGAATACTGAAACAAGGACAATCTAAATTTACTACACCACTTGAAGTGAGATGCCAGCGAGGACCATACACATATGAACTCTCTGATGGACGCATATGGAATGCAAGTTGTCTTGCTCCTGCTAGATATGACTTTGGAGATGTTCCATTTAATGAAGGACATTTTCCTACTCCTGATGCCAACTGCAATAGGCCTGAAGAAAGTGAACCTATAAGACATACTGAGAGAATCAGAAAACTACCTGCATGGACCAAGGGCTATGTGATGTGAAGAATATATATGATTGCTTTAAGATACATACTGTTTAATTGTTACTGTTTATTTTATTTGTCCAAATGCTTTCCTACTATAGGGGAATGTGGTGTTTATACAACTGGCCTGCAGGTGTCACTGTGCACATTACTTGTACTATGCAGATACACCGTACATTCTGTACAGCTTGAGAGTGATAGAGTTCAAGATACTGCTGTTGTGTAATGGCTGCATGAACCTGCTAATAAAGCACTGTTATACCCTGCTCATCCATCGGCTATCAAAACACAACACTCACTAAACTAAGCATATAGTTTAAAGAGAGGATTCACTTTCATAGTCCCATAATGGAAATCAATACTGCAGTGGGGGTCATTTATCAACACTGGGCAAATATGCTGCATTCATTGTTCTACTTGCAGCTGGCTTTAAAAAGCTAATCGTTGATTGGTTGCTATAGGTAACTGCCCATGGGCAAATTTGCCCAACGTTGATAAATGAGCCCCACTATCTTTTCTCTTTTGCTTACATTCTCTAAAGCTAGACAACCACTTTTTTAACTACAGCAAAGAAAAAGCAAATATTTATATTCTTGGCATACTTTCAGGTTTAGATTACAGCTGTTCAGCAACTCGAGGAGATAAAATGGACTGCAGCTAAAACTATTCTTTTTCCCACATGTGCTGCAGTTTCTGATGGGCACTGTTTTAACCTAATTTTAGTAATGTACTGTGAATTTAATTCCCAACATTTCTACATACTGTAACTGGAAAATTTCTCAAAACAGAGATTAAATATTGAAGTTTAATACATTATTTAAAAAACAGCAGGAATTTAAGTAACTGTGCATGTCCTACTCATGCCAAATTTCTATTTGTGTCGTGACTTACTTCTAACACTATATTTTTTTTAGAAAAAAAGGTTATACTAGTTAAAGCTTTGTATTTATGTGAATATAAACCCATGCTGACTCTAAGTGCTTCTTGGTTTTAAGCTAGAGGACATCTAGAATGATCATGTTCTGATAAACTGGACTAAAAAACAAATTTCCTCTATTTGCTTTTAAGAGCGCCTACCATAACAAATTTGTTTAGGGCAGTAGCTCCAGTTTGGGCCATCATGTTGGGATTCTATGCATGCTCATAATGAGTTGTGTCCTGAATGAATCCTTGTGCATGAGCGAATGATGTAGGATTTGTAGGCTCCTACCCCACTATTATGTCAAATGCTCATGCATGTGACTTAAAATGGGGGGAGGAGCCTACCAATGTGAGAGTTTCTTATTATATGCATGCATGTAACCAAGCTTGGCTGCTCACACCGGGATCTCCCTCCACGGGTGAATGGTCAAAATTGTGCTACAGGCCCTCGAGCACAAGTTTCTTGGGGCATGATGCAAAGTACAAATATATATATAATTATATATTATCAGTGGGCTCTATTTTTTCACTATATATGTTAATTGCTTACGTGGGGGAAAACTTAAAACTTTTTCCATTTTAATTTTCATTGCTAAAAATACACAATATTAAGGGGCCGATTTACTAAATTCACGTGAAGGATTCGAAGTTCAATTGAATTCGATCGAATTTCGAACGTAGGATTTCTTTGTTTGGTCAAATATGTGAATTTTGGCATATTCGATCATCGAATAGGGAATGGTCGAACGACCAAATATATTTGAATAGAGTCGAATGGACGAATATTCGATCATTCGATCAGCGAAGGATTTTATTTTTTAAGTTTCTTCGATTGCCTACTTCGGCAGATTGGACCTACCGAATTGCAATAGAAGCCTTCTGAGACTAAGTCCTGATCGAATAGGATTCCTACGATCTAAGTGTTCGAATCGTACGAATGATCAATTGATCGAATGATTTATTCATTCAGTCAAATGATTTATTCAACCGATCGAATAGGTTTGTATTCGATCGTCGAATGATTGAATATCGAATAAAAGGTAGCCTAGAACTATCCGATTAACATTCGAAAATCGAATGCTAAACGAATATCGAATAGAAACAAATTATTTTTGGGGAATAATAGTAAATTTGCCCCTAAATTGTAATACATAAGCTCCTTTTGGACATTTTTAGCCAATATACAGCAATCTCACTTGTTAATCTAATTAAAAGTAATTCCCATTGCACATGGTAGTAGGTGTCTAGCATGGGATGCCATTTTGTCCTACCACTTGAGGGAAGTTTGTGTGGCTACTTGCAATGATTTACAATGCTTTTCCATTCATTGATTTCATTTTTTGTGTGTTGTGTTTTTAATAAAGATACATTCAACTAAACTTTAGAAGAGCAGAAAAAAAGGAGAGGCTATATTTGCACTTGCCACTTAATCTTTGGCATTACATATCAAATGCAGCTAACAAGTTAAGGTATTAATGTGCACTTGTGTTAAAGAAATTATTTCTTTATGCACCGGCCACACCCCATGCTCTTTATTTTGCTTAATCTTGCCCCACTGCTCCAGAAGTTTAAAGAGACTCTACGACACTTGAATATATCACTTCTTACTTTAATAATCAGAATAAATGTGCAAAATGAATCTGCAGTTTCTGCAACCTGATACACCTTCCTAAATTCTTGTGTATCCTAAGCAACAAACAAACAAAAAAATCTTATTGTTTTTAGACCCACACTGCATGTGCAGTTCTCTTTTCTCCTCATTTCCCAGATTTACAAACGCAAAATATGTTTTAGATTCGGTTCGGTAATGGCCCAAATCTTTCAGAAAGGATTTGGGGTTCAACCGAATCCTAAAATATTGGATTATGTGCATCCCTAATCTTTAGTTCTCTGTCTGAAGCATTTCATGACCTAGCACTTCCTCAGAGACTCCTTACACACTGCACCCTCTTCTTACAACACTGCACCTTTATACATATTTGCCAATGACAAACAAACAGCCTAGCATACAATAAATTAATTGCAAAACCATAAATCCTATATAAAATTCTCAAATGAGAAACAGAGGCATATACCACAAACTTTCTACTCCATATAACAAATAAATACAAATTAGAACCATAAATAAATAAATAAATAGGTTGTGTCAAACCTACTTCAGGTAACAATTAAATAAATGTACAAAGGCAGGGTCTTGTAATTAAACCCTATTTAAATACCTGGGTTGAAACTGGGTACAATGTTTAGGCAAATGACATGTAATTTGTCAGAAGTCATTACATTTTGGTATGAAATAATATTTTAATGTTATAATTTTTTATCTGCTTAACAGATTCACTCAGAGGACTGTGTGTAGGGATGATTGGCAGTTATGGCCATTGCATTTTTTGCAGCTTGAATGTTTTGAATACATTTTAATAATACATGTATTGTAGGGATCACATATTTTATTCATTTTATTTTTTCATGTTAGAATTCTAGGTAGTTTAGTTATATTTCTAAACAATGTATTCAAAAGCCAATACCCTTTATTAAAAGTGTTCTCTAAAGAAAAAAGGAAACATCTGTGAAATAGAAGAATAATATATTTTTTATTCATTTTATACAATGGTGGGCAGATTTACTAATGGTTGGAAAAAACTTTGATATTCGACCATCAAATTTTTTGGGGGGGGGCATTTTCAAATAGGTTTATATGTATTGTTCAATTTGAATGATTTGAACGATTTTAACCAAAATCCTTACTGGACAGGCTCTAGGACAGGGGTCCCCAACCTATTTTGCTTGTGAGCCATATTTAAATTTAAAAAAGAGTTTGAGAGCAACACAAGCATGAAAAAGTCAATGGGGATGTCAAATAAGAGCTCTGATTGGCTTTTTGGTAACCCCTATATGGACTGGCAGCCTACAGGAGAGAATGTTTGGCACGACATCTGTTTTTAATGCAACCAAAACTTGCCTCTAAGCCAGTAATTCAAAAATAAGCACCTGCTTTGAGGCCACTGGGAGCAACATCCAACTGGTTGGGTATCACTGCTCTAGGAGGTCCCCCCATGGGCTAAAATGGCAATTTGGCAGCTTTAAGGTGGTGAAGTGGCAAATTCAAAGGATTATAAAGAGTCGGTACTTGGAAATTCGAATTTTTTCATTTCAAATCGAATTTTGGACTGTTTGAAAGTAGCCCAATATTACTTCAAAATTCAAATTTTAAAAATTCGAATTCTATTGGAAAATTCTCTTTAACCCTTAAGATTTTATACAAGAAGTAAAAAATATTATTCAATGCATATTATTCAATGCATAATGCTTTAAAAAACACCTTTTTTCATTGGTTATCCAATAAATCCATGGAAAACAATTACAGAGTAAACAGCAGTTCATTTAGTTGTACTGATTTTTTACTATACAGGCAATAAAAATAGGCAACAAAAATGTCTTAAAACTGCTGCCAATCTCTGCTCCATATTTGTCATATTTCCAGCTTTTTTTCTGTGCTGGTCCCAATTATTACATCCTTAAGTGTATATAAATTACACATCACATTTTAGTTTTTTATGTCTGAGATTCTCTAAGAGAAATATTGTTAGTTCAGTATATATCATTATATCCAGTATGCCAAAACAATCATTTATATAATACATCAGAAGCCACTAATTAGACAGAGGAGACCTTCCAACAAGCCACATACATGACATTCTATTACCTTTAGCCTTCATTTAATTCAGCATGGAGTCCTACTTCGAAATGCTGTTAATTAATATGCAATGATCAAAGTTTCTGTTCAAGTGTCAAAGACTCCATTTATATTAATATCAGGTTTCATATTTTCTATCTTGATCTTTCCCGTTTCTTACATTATTAAAGTAAGTAATTAGTGTGGAGAAGTAATGTGAATTACAGAATGACATGGTACTAAGATGTGCAGAAAGTCTATTTCTGCTAAACTGTTCATACATGGTTCAATTAATAAAAAAACCTTCACTGGGGCGATAGAGAACATATTCCAAGCCAAGAATTCATTAGAAGAACAACTATTTACATTATATAGTATCTACTAAGGATATTGAACAAAGCACTTTCAGTTGATACGGAACTTGGACTCATAAAATCTCCTCTAGGCCTTTAGGTGCCAGTGATGGGGATTATAGAAGACCACTTATGTAACAAAGTGCAAAATATAAAAAAAAACGCATTCCATCACAAAAGGATATTTTATATCCATGAAAAACCTAGTGAAGTGTATCCAAAATCAGGAATTCTTTTTAGGCATATAGGTGGCTGACAAGACAATCCCCATATTAGTGGCACTGCACTATTTCTGTCTGAGTAAAGTATTATTCAGTTCTCTTTTATATTTATTAATGTCATTTTTTTAAACATTTCATTAAAAAAATCAATGCTTCTATTGTATCTGCTAAGTGCATTATACAGTATCTGGAAACAGGAAAATGTCAGATTTGCCTGAAAGAGGTTAGAATATTATGAGATGAAAACAGAGAGCTGTGCTATTGTCCATACAGACAATAATACTAAGTATAATTGCTAGAAGCAAAAAAGCTGAGATGTTTGCATATTGTCTAACAAAAGGCATTAAGAAAGCTTTAACATGGTCACCCATACTGTATAAGGGGTAACTAGTGGTGTCTAATCTTTGATGAATACAAATTATTATAGGAGCTAGGAGAGATACATAAATTGCCTTGCTGGTCACCACCCAATATAATTTCACTTTTTTTGTAAGGGAATAGATCGACATTTCCTTTACTGCATTGATATTCAAATCATGTCTATTCCACACAGTACTATAAGGTTGTGATGTGATTTTAATCAGGGATCTCTAGTGCTATGCACTTAACTCTGGGCCCAAAAGGCTGGGGTATTTGAACTTTTCAGCTACCTTCCCCAATGTGTCTTCTACATCCCAGCAGCCATGTTGGCTGTTTAAGGTCAGCCAATCAGTGCTGGGTATGCCCTATTAAAACCAATCTGCTGCATAATTTCATGGCCTGATCATTGTTACTTGAGCACTGAGGCTTGTCTATAGATGCTCCATTTTGCTGCAATCTGTCCAGCTTCTTTGCTCACTCTGTCCTACTCCAGTCTGCTTCTGTTTCTCTTCTCAATCTGCTCCTCTCTGTCCTGCTATCTCACCTACTCTGTCTGGCTCCAGTCTAACTCTCTGTCAACTACATCCCCCTCCAGTCTGTCCTGCCTCTCTGCCCGATACATCCTGTTCCATGTCTAGTTCCTCATTGCTTCATTTTCAGTACTGATTTTCTCCAGTCTCCTGCAAATCTCATACACAGCCAAATGCCTATCCACCACCATAATAAAATAACTATTTTTGTTGTACTCACTGCAGTTTCCATATATATATATATACAGTATATATATATATATATATATATATATATATATATATATATATATAAATGCAATAATTAGAAAAATATTGTATACACACAATAAGTCCTTATACTCAAACCCTCTTATTCTACCAAAGTTCTATGGATTTATCATGGTTGTTCTAACTTACGAGTAGCACCATTTAAATTGTAATGTCATGATACAGGCCTGCAAGAGTAATAAAACAGGGATAAGGTATCATGAAAAAACATTTTTTGCCAGTACCAAAACCAGATATGTAACAGACCTCTCTTCACTAAGGTCTGGAGTCAGCCAAGTGGAAATGGGTCAATGCCTGTGATTCCCTACTCCAAGCCCTGGCTGATAAGAGCCGTTCCAGTTGGGAGAGTGAAAGCCCATGGAGGCGACTCAGAGTTCACATTAAAGCTCCTCATAGGTGAGGTGGAGGTCACACTATAACCAATACTCAAACATAATTATCATCTTAGAATCCATTTCTGTTGTACCAACAGTATGAAACATTGTTTATAGATTCAATGTCCCATTAGCTTTCAAAAGAGTCCAAACATGATTAGGTTTGGCTCTTAGTTTATCAGATGGGAATATCTGGTTAGGGGGAACCCATTGAATAACCAATGAATTTAATACCATCTCTCTATTATATTTCCATTGAGACTTATGGTCATTATATGCTTGGTCCAGTTCCTACTGACAGGAGGTCAGAAAAACTCAATCTGTGTCCTGCTAAGTCATGCCCCCTTCCATTGCATGGGGGAGAGTATGCAGTTACCTGATGCCCCTGAAATCACTGATAAATAGTCAGCTCTTCTGACTAAACCTTGTATTTACTTTGGAGGACCAAATTCTTTATGTTTTTTCTTTTTATTTTACAGCTGTTTGTAACTGTGTATAATCTATGTTTTTTGTAACATCTTTTTTTGTTAATTTGCACTGTTCTGTCTTGTATAATATAAAATGTAATAAGTTTGTCTTTGGTGCCCTAAATGGCCCTAGCCGATTTTGTGTAACGGTGAGTAGCGAGGAGCGAAATTTGTTGCTAGGTTTGCCACAAAAATGATGGCCATAAACTCTAATTGGTGAAAAAATGTGTTGCACGTCAAACATTTTTGTCACCCATTGACTACAATACATTTCGATGAGTTTCACCTTTTCACAAATGTTTGTTGAAGTAAAGATGTGCCAATCACTACCTGAAGGTATCTACTAGTATTGGTGGCAGCAAGTTTCATAAGAGTTTTGTGGGTGTTGTTTGGTGTTTGGGGTGCTTTTGTGTTAGTCTAACCTGTGTGCAAGGTGTGTGAGAGACTGAGTTAATAGCCCCTGATAGCCACACCTAAGTCATGTGCAGCCAGAAGTACTTTAATTGTCTAGCCTTTAAAGTCTATAGCCAATGCTCATTTACAAAGATTGCTTATATTTATTATATTCCTGACATTTTGGAGATTACAATCTAAGTGCCCTATTACATAGCACACATGTTACGTTCATTAAAAGCATTTGACCTTCCTTAATATAATTTTAAAAATTATATTAGGTTAACCTGTGAGAAAAGAATAATCAACCTGTCGCAATCTAAATAAAACCAGTGACACATAAATATAATATAAATGTTTATTGTTTATAAAATGAATAAAGCATTACAAAAAAAAAAAGCATTTGATCTGCCTGTAAAGTGCATTAAGAGAAAACCCACAGAGACAAAGGGAAAACAACCTTCTTGCAGATAGTGAGCAGGTTAGAATCAAGCCCTAATGCTGAAAACCATGGTGCCACTGAAAAATGCAATACTGTATGCAGAGGGACATCAAATATAACTGCTTCATTCTATGTCTTTTTAAAAGGGCACATTTTCTTGTCCCATTTATAGAGCTTTGGATTTGCTCTGCGCTGGCACAAAGGTTACTGCTGCATGGCTGAATTCATTCCAGGGAGAATTCATGACACTAAACATGGATCTCTCCCTATCTGCATTTTAATATACCCTTACTTACTGCATCTGTCACTTATTTTTCCACTTACAATATATATACACATATATACAATTATATTTGCCTTGAGCACTTGTTTTGGGGCTTGAAAAAAACTAAGTGTTACTATAGATAATGGCAAGTTTCTTACAATAGCAAATATTTGTTACTATATATGGATATTCCATGAAATTCAACAAGAACACAATTTATCTGTATATAAAGTTTTCATAGTATAATTAATATTTCATTTTTCTTCCCAGTTCAGCTTGCAGATATCTCCGGGGACACCTGCTGGTGAATAATGTACAAGCAGAACTGCCAAAAGCATTAGCATAACAGAAACAAGTGGAAGAAAATGTGATCCACAGTAACATATAAAAAATAAATTTGGTCATCATTATGTTCCTGTGTGTTTTTAGTAACATAAATTATATATGTATATATATATATATATATATATATATATATAATTATAGGTCATTTACTAAAGGCCTGCAGATGTATTATCCACACAGCGGGAGGAATATATTTTAGTGGTTATATAAAAATAGATTTGTTAGGTTTCCTGAGATTCACCAATCGTTAACCCCACAATTGTTTTGTTTAATACAGAAAAAGATCATTTCATCATAGCCTGATTCATTAAGCAAAAAACTACTAACATTATGCAAATGTGAGCTATATACTCACATTTTCAGCTATTTTAAGTTGCCAACAAGCTGTTAATGATGCTTTTACCCCTTCTGTTATTTTAGGGTTAGCTAGAAACTTGAGCTTGTACTCTTGTATGCTAGACTGCTAGTGCCCATTAATATGCTTATAAACCCCCATACTGCAGCTGAAAATGCCAGGAAGAAAATGTAAACTGTGACTGCAGACATACAGTACCAGCTAATCCATATTTTTTGGGATTCACCCCCCCCCACCTGTGTACTTGCAATATTAAAGGAGAATTAAACCCTGGTAAATTCCCCTAACTCTTTGCTTACCCCTCGATTCAGATTCAGGGCATCTGAGTTCATGAGAGCCTTCTTCTTCGCTTCTGTAATCTTCGGAAAGTGAGCAGTTTATTGGTACATGTGCAATTGGAGCAATCTTCCGTTCTTCCGGGGGAGTGCGTGCAAGGGGCCCAGAGGGAGCCTTGCCGTATGGGCGGGTGGTCGGCAGGAGGCCACTGAAACAGCAGCCACAGTGAGTCCCAGGTCCCCCAGTCCAACCCCATCTTGATGAAGTGGAGTGTTCCACAAGACCACAAGAGAACAGTTTGATTGTAAAGAGAAATGTTGAGCAATGGCACATTTGAAGAGTTTGGCATATTGACCACTGAATTTTTTCAAATCCCTACCCTACATAGACCCCCTCCCTGGTCCCCCAGCTTAGCTGTTACCCCTGGTAAACAGGGGTGACTCTTTACTTACCCCTCCATGCAGATTTAGGGCATCGGAATTCATCTTCTGTTCTTCAGTAATCTTGGGGTCTTCTGGTGCTTCCGCAATTTCTGTGACTTTCGGCGTATGTGTGTTGTATGTTAAAAAATTATTTTGACAGGAGAAATTTGATAACTCATATTTTCATTGCTGTTAAAACAACTAGTGCTGTTGGTGAAATATTGGAAAAGCATAACCATTGCTATCATTCACTTATGTGATAATGTAAATGGAATCATGGTCAGTGAAAATTGATCTAGCCTTCTCCTTCTCCTTGAGACTTTCACTCCCAGTCCAGAGTGTCACCCAAACCTCAATTTATCTTCATGCCTATATTCCTTTTATAGCCCGCCGAACAAACTAATTTAATTTAATTTAAACATTCTGTATAACCATTTCCCACCTATTCAATTTTTTCTTAAGAAACCTACTGTACGTGTGCCAGCCAGCAGCACCCAAAATATTTCTCCCAATCTGTGCCAGCCAGTAGCACCCAAAATATCGCTCCCAATCTGTATCTGTGCCAGCCAGCAGCACCCAAAATATTGCACCCAATCTGTATTTGTGCCAGCCAGTAGCACCCAAAATATTGCTCCCAATCTGTATCTGTGCCAGCAGGATTGCCCCCCAAGTCTGTACCTGTGCCACCAGGATTGCCCCCCAAGTCTGTACCTGTGCCATCAGCCATTGTCCCCCAAGTCTGTACCTGTGCCACCAGCCCTTGCCCCCAAGTCTGTGCCATCAGCCATTGCCCCCCCAAATCTGTACCTGTGCCACCAGCCTGTGCCAGAGCAGCAGCAAAAATATTGCCCCAAATCTATGCCAGGCAATGGGCAAGTAAGAGGGAGGTGGGGACTGAAATAGAGCAGAATGCTGCTGCTGGAGACAGGGGCGAAGTTTATGACTGCACCCTAGGCGGCCGCCTACTCTGCCTACCCCTAGTTACGGCCCTGGTCTAGAGCCGTGATAATGGATGGCTGGGCTATGGTGCTGGCTGCTTGTAAGAAAGACAGAGAGGGAGAGGGGTGTGGCTAACGACAGAGGAAGGAAGGGAGGGGGCAGCAGCAAACGAGAAGGGAGAGAGCCTCCAACGCCACTCCTGCATTTCCCTATAGTCCTTCGGAAGAAAAATGATGGGCCCTGGACCTTGTGAGCTTCAGTATATACACATATATATATACAATGAAAAATACAATGAAAAATTTTATTCATATGTGCATATACAGCCTATACAGGCTGTATATGCACATATGTATACAATTTTTCATTTGTTTCACTAAAATCCCCGTGTTGCTGGTCTTTTGAATGCTGTATACTACTTATTACCGTGCACCCGGGTATTCTATATCTGATACGGTGTGCCACCCTAAGGACTTTATATATATATACAGTATATATGTAGGGATGTGAAAATTAGACACCCTCACATATTTCTAACAGGCACATTCCTAATAGTATGGACACCTAAATGTGTCCACCATAGTGTGTTTACATGTGGGCTGCTTTTTACTCCCAGTCTGGCCCTGCGCCTATGTCATTTGTGTAGTGTAATAAGTAAAGAAGAGATTAGTAGAAAAACCAAGACAATGTATTGTACCCAAAAAGAGACTTGCAGAGACATGTGTGGAGTAAAAGCTTATAAACATAAGTGTTAAGGAGATCTTAATTTAGCAAAACATGCAACTGTAACTGTGTACAGTATGTTTGAGATAACAGTTGAACAAAGCCAGTGCTGTGTACAGCAGCAGTTAGTGCTAATTTTATATTAAACATTTATATACAAGCACAGGTTGTTGATTTAAACTTTTTAAGTTTGAAAAATATGAATTTCATTCTGAAGCAAGGAATATTAAATTTTTCTGCCAGGTACAATACTGCAGTACACAGGGTTCTGTTTATCATCTAGGCATCCAAAGGCATGTGCCTGTTGTGGAACCTTATCCTGCTGCCGGTTATATATCTGTAGGGGTTTGGTAAATTAGCCACCCTTAGTAAATAGTGGCAGGCAAATCCACCAGTGTTATAGATGGCTAAATGGGTCCTAATGGGGGACCTATTTCATTATTCTGCTTTAAGCTCTGCCCTTGGTGTTCTAAAGTGACCAGTAGATGTCACTGTGTGATAGTATAAAGGTCTGGGTAACCATGTGCTCAGGGTTCATTGCTTTAGTCCTTATAAAGCAGGCAGGAAGGGAATGGGTGTTGGAACCTAGGTACTTTAGGCCTAGTAAAAGATAAGCTATGATCTGTCTTAGGTCACTCTAGGAGGTTTTTCGCATGAAGTGCCTTAACTGCTTAAAATGATACTGTCATGGTAAAAAAATGTTTTTTCAAAATGCATGAGTTAATAATGCTGCTCCAGCAGAATGTTGGACTGAAATCCATTTCTCAAAGGAGCAAACAGATTTATTTATTTTGAAATCTGATATGGGGCTAGACATATTGTCGATTTCCCAGCTGTCCCAAGTCATGTGACTTGTGGTCTGATAAACTTCTGTCACTCTTTACTGCTGTACTGCAAGTTGGAGTGATATCATCCCTTTCTCACCCCCCCAGCAGCCTAACAACAGAACAATGGGAAGGTAAGCAGAAAACAGCTCCCTAGCACAAGATAGCAGCTGCCTGGTAGATCTAAGAACAGCACTCAATAGTAAAACCCATATCCCAATTTGACTCCTTCAGTTACATTGAGAAGGAAAAACAACACCTGCCAGTCAATTCAAGTATTCGCGTTTTCCCCCCTGATTGCATTGATTCAAGTTTTTTACATTTGGGTCTTTTCATAAATAAGCAAACATTCGAGTGGTGGGTTTCTTCGAGGCAAGAAAACCCCTCACAAACTTGACCATTTATAAATAACTAGTGATGGGCGAATAAATTTGCGAAACACCAGACGAAATATCTCCCTGGCGAAAATAGCTGCTCCTGGTAATTCGGCTCTTCTAGTGCAGAGAGCTATATTTTGCACTCTTCACTAGCGATGCGCCTCCCCCACCAGACCCCCGTCGGCGACCTTAAAGTAAGCACAACGGGCTGGTGGCGGCATTGCGAACGCCACCTCAGGCAGCGTCGATGCCTGAAGCGTGCCTGTGTGTTATTTAATATTATAAAACAAATGACTGCATTATTAAGTGTTTAAGAACTGTTTGGGATTATGAAAAAAGGTTATTATTTGTTAATTATTTTCCTTTGACCTTTAATATAAATAAGATGTTAACATATAAAGAAAGGCTGCTCCGTTACTTTATCTTATGAAGATCAAATTTAGGCTTAGTAATTTAAAATTCATGAAATTCAACTAAAGTTAAACCTGGAAATCTTACTGTTGGTTCAGTATAAAAATGTTAATTTTACCTGAAGCCACTAGAGGCCAGTAGCTGCATTTATTACCTATGCCCTGTACATTCAAGCTTTCAAATTATTTTCAAACAGTTCAAATATAAAATTATTTTCAAATAGTTCTTGCAAATCATATACAGTACCCACAAAAAGAAAGAATCTAACTGCCTTGCAAATAAATTGTTTTATTTATGAAGTATCTGAATGAATGGTGGTAAGTGAATTCTTTATGATGTAAATCCAGCATTTCTGATGCATTAAATTACTAAATCTACAGGTGGCAACAGGTATAATGTGTGAAATAAAACATTGTTTCCTCATCAAAATATATATCTATATACATATGTTTTATTTTGGTAGACCTAAAATGTGTTTTGTGCTCTAAAAAATTTAAAATAAATGTCTTTTTTTTGGGGGGGGGGGAAACATCAATCAAACCTTCCTTTCCTGAAAAGAAAACAGCCCTGTTGTGTTGTAATTCCAATATCAATTATCCACTATAGTAAAATTACTCATGCCATTGTATACATTTATATTACAGTTGCATGCAGAGATCTTAGTGTCTTGAGCCACATTCAGATGTAAAAAGACATGGGGAGCACTTGTGGTGAAAAGTGCAGTGATGTGTTATAAGGCATCAACTTTAAAAAGGTGCTGTCTTGTTTGTTCATTTATGTAGTTGTTTTTTGGCTTTCTGTAGAATCTGCTTGGCTTTGTGGCCCTCTACCATTGAATCAAGATGTATACTGCATGGTATGAGCCCATGTTGTTGGCATCTGAGGTTGAAGCACAGGTGGTTTCCATAGTCTGAAAGTTTTCTCGCTGTTTTCTCATATTCCCATCCAAGTTTAAAGGGTTTCGCCCCAAAATGGACTTGCAATATGTTTGTGAAGATTCTCATTCATCCAGGTCATGGCATATCTGTAGAATTAAGTCAAATCAACTGGACTTGCTGTGTTTTTCCCTTGAAGACATTTAACCAGTCATCCAACTGGCTTCCTTAATACATATGTACAAGTTATTCTGAATTGAGAAATCCAGTTTGATGACTGGTAAAATGACTTCAAGGAAAAAACACAGTCCAGTTGATTCGACTTATTTCTACAGATATACCATGACCTGGATGAATGAGAATCTTCACAAACAATTTTTTTTTACTTTTATGGTGGGTCCTGACCACCAATGTTTTCTCTTAACTTGAAGGGGGGTGGATGACCGCTAAAGCAGGGCTGGAACTAGGGGTAGGCAGAAGAGGCATCTGACTAGGGCGCAACAAAAAGGGGCACTCGGCAGGTACCTGTCTTTTGCCTACCCCTATTCCATGTTCGCTGATTTCCCCTCCCTCTCCTTTCCTTTCTAGCGCTCTCCCCTTCTGATTTTTCCCCTCCCCTCTGGCGATCTCCCCTGCCATCCCCTCCCTCTACCTTCCCTTTCGGAGTTCTCTCATCTGTTTTTTCCCTCCCCTCTAGCAATCTCCCCTCCTTCACTTTGTGCAAGTGTGCGCAAGCTGCATGGGATAGGTGCGTGCACATGGAGGGGAGCACGCACAGGAGCATGGAGGGGAGCGTGGTGGACGGCCAGGTTGCCTAGGGTGCCTGGTCGGCATGGCCCAGCACTGCACTAAAGTCACACATTTATATGCTTTTTACGCCCAGTCTGACCCTGCACATCAGCCAACCAGAACATAGGTTTGCAAATTAATGGAGCATGCACCATATCAGTCAGCACCTTTATTTCTCTGCTTTGGCTTTAAAGTCATTCTGACATAACCTGGACCATGCACAGCCAGGGTATTGGAAATTCCCTGGTTTGGGAAAACAGAAGAGACCTACAGTAAGAATCTCTGTAGTTCTAACTTTGCAATAGTGATTTGTGGGTTAACCAGAAACCCACAGTGACCCACGAGTTGACCAATGGTTGAGTGGGTTTGGGTTGAAATCTGGACATTGCAAGTTAGGGTTGGGTGTGGGTCAGACTGGTGAAGTAAACTCCTCCACTACTGATTCCCAGAAATAACCCACACAGCAAGATGATGTGGTAAGGTGTAGGTCCTATAATGAAAAAATTTTGCAGGTTAGGGTTGGGTACGGATTAAGGTTTTAGGGGTTAGGGTCATGTGCAGATTGCAGATTTCCTGACCTGCACATTATTACTTTGCGGGAAGATATTTTGAAAAGACTCAATTTTTTTATAAATTAAACCAAAATGTAGACATTGTTTAAATGTCCTGATGTGTCTGTATTCAAAAACTGCAATAAATGTGTACATCCCCTTAAATAAACTAGGAATGGCAAGGAGAATTATAACTTCATACTTACAACTCTTTAAACTAGGATGTCGCCCTAGGCAACCTGACTGGCGACACTTCATGCAGGATGATGCCGGTGCGCATGTGCACCGCGATTGGCACTTCTGAGCATGCGCATCAGCGTCATCCCACAAGAAGAAGACGGGGAGTGAGGGGCCCAGACATGGGGTAGGCTACAGAGCAGGTAAGTGCCTTGCACCCCCCCGGCTTTGTGCCCTAGGTACGTGCCTACCCTGCCAACCCTTTGGCCTGGCCCTGCTAGGATGAATTGGGCTATATATATTGCCTTTTAAGTCCATATTTCTACATCTATATTTTTTAGAGGCAAATGATAATTTCTCTGGCATTAGGTTTTTTTTAGGGTCTTACCAAAAAAAGTGTGATTATATCATGGATAATTTGTCTTATAAAATATGTTATGAAAACTTGTTTCAAGTATGAAATAATAAAAATCCTAATAATGGTTTATGTCTTCCTAATCATAACAATTTAGAATAAGATGAGAGGTGCCGAAGATTTAATTTTTTAAGCAAAAAGACAGTTTGCTAAATGACATGATCAATGACAAGGCCATGAAAGCAGCATTCTTCATGTTTAATAGGTTCATCTTACCTTCATGTAAGTGACAAAAATCAAATTGTTTTGTTTTTCGATAATTAGATGCAGATTTTTGTTATTGGAATTTTCTTCCACGAACCAAAATGCATTTATCAGATGTCATTTGCATTAATTGACATCTCGCTAGAAGATTAAAGTATCTGCTGAGATTAATGGACATCTGTTGTCAAATAATTATGAATGGAGCATAGTATTTCAGTCTTTTCCAGGAAGGAGCTGCTGGAGTTTATGGTTAAATCTTTATCTCTGAAAAGAATTTCTCACAAACAAAAGTAGCAGCTTTTTAATACAAGAAATATACCGTCCATAAACAGACATAAATAGCCTGCACCAACATGTAGCAAAATGTATGAGCCATATTCATGGCTTGGGGTAGGGGTATTTTAAACTCATGTTATACTGTACACAGTGATCCTTCAAAAAATCCAGATCCACAGAAAAAAATAATTGACTAGATAAGTAAGACAGAAATAATACAGTGTATGTGAAACCTGTTTTATGGTTTTATAACTCTTGACCGTTACCAGGAAACATTTTCCAAGATATAATTTTATTTAAATCATCTCATTGCATAGTATTGTTATAACTTTGAATGACATATATCTCTGTTTTTTAAACACATAATTCCTGTACTGTAATTATATTTTCTAACATTGTGACATTTCTAACCCTATCTACTGTAATAGTATGAGACTGGGGTTTTAACCTTGTGACATAATTAGCAAATCCTGTAATTCTCTGTGATCTAA
>CM044431.1:140878480-140891059 GCA_024363595.1 Xenopus borealis
TTTCTCTTGCAATTTAACACTACCATGTCTTTCCACAGTATCGGAGGTAAAATAAAACTTTACAACATTTGCTACTGGTCTAGTAACCCATAGCGGCTATTCAGCAGGTAGCATTTACACCTTCATTTATTGAAAACCTCTGCAAAAACCTTATTAATCCTACCCATCTGTTCCACTTCCTGTTTACTCCTTTCCTGGTCTACTGAGAGCACTCAGCACACTGCACTGTAGAACTGGAGCAGCTAGGTGGACTTGCTAGTGAACTTCAGTCTGTCTTTGTTTGTCTGAAAACGGGGCTCTGATCCTACTACAGTGCTTCTGGAAGGGACTCTTAGCACACACCCACCTCTCATTTGAAAGTGGAACCGGGGCAATAGCCAATCTAAATTGACTATTTTTAAAGGGGTTGTGTGTTTCTGAGTTAACTTTTAGTATGGGGTAGAGAGTAATAAATCTGAGACAATTTGCAACTAGTTTTAATTTTTTATTATTTCTAGTTTTTGAGTTGTTTAGCAGCAGAGGTCTCAAGTTTGCAGTTTCAGCAATCTGGTAGTTAGGGTTCAACTTTCCATAGCAACCATGCATTGATTTAAATAAGAGACTGGAATATGAATAAGGGAGGGTCTGAATAGAAAGATGAGTAATAAAAAGTATCAATAACAATAAATGTGTAGCCTTACAGAGCATTTATTTTTAGATGGGGTCAGTGACCTAAGTTTGAAAGCTGGAAAGAGTCAGAAGACAGGCTAGTAATTAAAAATGAATAAACAATAAATAATGAAGACCAATTGAAAAGTTTCTTAAAATTAGACATTTTATAACATACTAAAAGTTAACTTCAAGGAGAACTATCCCTTTAAAGATATTTCTTTTATTATGCTTTCTATAGTGTCCCTTTATAGAAAGAACCCATTAAACTTGCTAAGCATTTCTTGCTAAGCAAGAAACTTCTAATTCCTACAGCTGCTACAACATTTAGCAAAATGAAAATTTGGAGGGGTATTTTATTTACTTGTTCTATTTCTCGTTTATGCAACCCATTCTGTGTTATTAACTTACAGCCCACAGATATGTGATCCATTGTGTTGAATTAGCATAAATCTAATTACACAGTTATAAAGAATGTGCATTATTAACATGTATTTCTATAGCGCCATACTTGCCCTCCTGACTGGCAAAACTGTAGCATATCTCCCTATTTAAAACATTTGTCAATATTAATTGGTCAGCAACCAGTAGATTTTATTTTTAAACACAAAAGTTTACCAAAAATTAAACTAGTGTGAATAAAACAATACCTTATGTATTTAAAGTTATAAAAGGGAAAGGTGTAACTAACTTTTCTCTATCGGTTGTTTTTTCCCATCCAGCACCCTGGCCCTTCTGAGCCTACATAGTTCAGCTGAAATCTATATGAAAGAGCTTGACCCAGACCCAACTGATCTGCGGGTATGGGGCCAGCCTGCACATCACTAGCATTGGCTTGCAGGGTATTCTCAGGGCACATGAAGATGGCCAGAAGCTAGAAGAAGGTGACACCCACAGTGCAAGGAAAAGGCACTAAATGCATCAGAGCACATGTAACTTTAAGGGAGTTATTTACAAAAATTCTAATTTATCTTATGTTTTATTAACCCTTTTATTCAAGGTCCATGCATACCACATACTTTGGTATATCTACGCACTGGGCATAAAACGGTTCAGTTGACCCTTGGCATCAATATTTAGGGTGTTTTCCAATTGTATGTAAGAAATTGGGTGAGATAAATGTGGCCAATTGGGAGATTTAAGGCCATTTTCAGAAATGTCATTAAAAAACACTGTCTTTCACATAGCTTTGCAGTATGGTAGTTTGGCGTAGAAAGAAATAATTACCTATTTTGGATCCATAAGAATGTATTCTTTCCAAACATATATGGTTTTGGGGGCAATATGTAATGTTGGTGGGTCTTGCGTCACATAATACACAGGCTGGAGGCTTTGTTCACAGAAGGTGAAAAGACAGCCAAGAAAATTAAAATGCACATTTTCTCTTAGAATTTCCACATGCCCACCTACTTTATTATATTATATTATATTTATTATATCTATACATATTAGGCATCAAACTGTTGAGTAGATCCTTGGTATCAATATTTATTTATTTTTAGGTGATTTTCAGAAATGTCATAAAAAACGCTGCCTTTAGCCTTTGGAGTAGAAAGATATAATTAACCAATTTGGATTTGTCAGAATGTGTGCTTTCTAAAAATTTGGTTTTTAGGGGTCACCATAACCTTTTACAGATTTTATCCCACATAAAACTAGCAATGTTTATAAATTTGTGTAAATGTAAACCATCAAATAAATATGCACAAGACAGATTTGGGGGTCTTTACATGCCATGTACTTCAATAAACCTATGTACATTGGGCATCAAACCATTCAGCTTTTATCAGCTAACAGTATGTGGGAAAGAAGATGTCGCAAGGTTGAAGTTCTGAGGTGATTTTTGGAAATGTTACCAAAATCACCAATTTTAGGAAAGCTTTGAGGCTTGGTGCTTGGACATGAATACCCAATTTGGATTTGGAGGAATTTGTAATTTCCAAAAATATATTGTTTTCTTGGGTGAACATACTTTTTTCTACCTTTGTCCCCCAAAAATTGATGTAAATTTGTTGATTTTGCAGTTTCTGGAATTGATAGCTCGAATGGGGTATCTCCATTTTGGTGCCCTTATCTGCCAAATGTTTAGGTAAACCTATACATATTGGGCATCAAACTGTTCACTGGACTCCTGGCATTCTCTTGGTGTTTTACATTGGTGCCTAATGATGTGTGGGTGATATGATGCTGTAGACTGGAAGCTTTGAGGTAATTGTTCAAAAAATTCATCAATTTCTATAAAAAATTATTACTTTAAGACAGAATTGCAACTTGGTAGTTTGGAGTATATATATATATTTACCCATTTTTTATTTGCCAGAATCTAAAAATGTGTAGTTTTGTAGGGTAAACCTATTATTAGTGGAATTGGCCTGAAGTCAGAAGTATGCGATTTTGTGGATTGGTGCTTTGGAAATTTGGTAGTGTACTGCTTGGAGATTTTGATCTATACAAGTGAGAAATACTCCATAAAACTATGAATATTTAGTATTGGCATGTTCAGGAGACAGAACTTTCTGTTCTATGTGTTCTGGTACATAAAATAAATTATGTTTCTGATATATGTGATTGTACTATGGGAAACATGATTTTTTTCATTTTATTAGACACTAAGAAGCCTATATCTCTTTACAGAAGTGGACTTACACCAACGTTCTAGCATATTTTGAAAAAAATAAACTAAAAGAACCCCCCCAGGAAAGGCCCTTAAAGTGAAAGAGTACAAAATGTTCAAAAATGGTCTCGCAATAAAAGTACCAAATCAGCCAAATCACATGCCAATGAAAGGGTTCAACCAAGTTTGATCAAACTCCTATCCAGGCCGGATTTGTGGGGTGGCCACATAGGCCTGAGCCTAGGGCGGCAAAATATTAGGGGTGGCATGCCACCCAGCCACTTCCTGAAATGTACTGGGGAGTGCAGCTCCCCAGCACTCCGGTGTAGGCGCACATGCATGCTCGCTCGCACCAGAGAGGGTATTTGGGCGGGCCTCCGTGCGCCCACCCACCAAATCCGGGCCTGCTCCCATCCATCTTATTTATGAATAAAATAACTTGAAAAATTCAGCTCAGGAAAAGACTTAATAAAATCAAGTGAAAACGTACTCATTTTTCGGATTTGAGGCCCAAATCACTCAATTTTTTTGGGTTATCAATCGAAAACCCTGATTTGTTTTGATTATCGCACAAAAAACCCAGTGCAGATCACGATATCTTCATATTGTAAATGGGACATCTGCCATTGGCTTCTACATGACCTTGACAGGAAAAAATCAAGGTTTAGTAAATAAGCCCCTAAGAGTCCGGATATTATAGGTCTTGTGTTACTGCGTCCAGTTCACATGACCTTCTGGTGTGTTTCCACCAGTTCATGAGGAAGCAGGACACCAGAAAATGGCAGCAAAGAAAGCCTCAGAAATACGAAAGGTTGAGATATTCAATGCAAAGGGTATTACTATGGAGACAAGGGGTTCAACATGAGTAGCTATTTGTCAATGGAATAAAAAAGAGAGAGTGGAAAAGTACACAGCCTTAACCGTTGTGGGCATTAATACAGGACCTGGGAACTACAAGTTTCAGCTTTTTTAAAAAAAATGTATTAATTTAGGACATTAGATAGTGGACCTTATTCAGACTTTTAGTTTTCATACATAAATGGCCCCATTCACAGGCCGACAAAAGATGCAGACATACCGAGTTGGCAGCTTATTGGCCCTTGTGTGGGGCCATCCAACAGCTTCCCAGATCGATATCTGGCTGAAAGTTGGCCAGATCTCAATCGGGCAGGTTAAAATATCCTGTTGGATAACGGGCGCATCTGTGTGTGTATGCGGTCCTGTGATCCAACCGCCCATATCAGATACATTATGATCCATCTTTGGGCCCTAGGGCCCTTGTGACACAGATCTAGAAGCTTAGTGAGTATCACAAGAATAATGTTATATAATCTTATCTCTTTAAGCCAAAACCAAGATATGGTGCTTCACCCTTCACTACCACCATAGGTAGGGACACAGAATTGGGCAGTGGGCAATCCTGTCCAGATTAATTTATCCAGATTAAAATATAAAATGTAATGCTTAGTATTTGCTGAAACTACAGTGTGTGGCATGGAGACTGATTCGGGTTCTTATTTTTTAACACCTTTATTTAAATCTGACTGAGAGTAATATTAAACACTGCACAGCAAAACTAGACAGAGGCTTGATGCATTAAATGCCAGATGCATTAAACTGAACTACATATGAAACTTGTGTATAATCCTTAGTAAAAATGACCATAACCAAACAGATTGCCATTGCTGGCACCACACACTTGTGGATAGAAATTAATGTAATTATAATTAATTTCTTGTGTGACACTAAAAATATGGAGCCTGCATGCAATCTAAAGTATACTGTACATACAGAAACATAAACATCTCATCCACTGACTTGCTTAAATAATGCAGTACAATACACAAGGTTAAACGGAAGATGGTTTGTACAAACTCTGTGACTCGTGTAACTTTGCTAACAAACAGTAACTCTATTAGTACAACCATGGAACTATTTTATCCATATATCAGGCTAAATGAAGATTGCTGTTTACACTAAGAATAAACACAAATCAGCAGTAGACTATTATTATTCAATTTGTTACTGTTAAGTACTGCAATAAAATATGTTTGAGAGTTCTCAGTCTTGTTCCAAGCTTTATTATTTCATTCATATGTTGAAAAATGATTTAGTGAAAAAATATACAGTACTAAGCCAATCAATGCAAATGCCCATGAAACAGAATAATTTGGTTATATAAATGGCATAATTACTGATTCAATGAAAGTTTCCTGTTTTAAATAAGCACCAAGCAACAGGGCATCTCAATCCTAGTTCTAAAGTACAGTTGGTTTTTTTTTTAAATAAATTGTAGTCAACTGAAAACACAATTAATTTAAGATGCATTAAGGCAAATTCGACCCAGAATACGTTAACTTTCCTGTGTAATAATGTATTTAAGCAAGTATGTGAGATTAAGCACTAGGCGCATAGTTACCATCTTTGAATCAATATGGCATCATGCTAATTACCTGTCAAATGAAATGCAGCCTTATGTCACATGTTAAGTTGTAACGATCTTCTAAACAGCGTCCCCTCGAGATTAGGCAACTAAAATTAAACATCATCATTATTTCATGGAATATGTTCCTCGTAAATGAGCTGTGTACCACCCCAAACAATTAAATGCTCATTGAGATTTATATATATATATATATATATATATATATATATATATATATGTCTCACTTTCCTACACACATTAGTTTAGTGACAAAGGCTGAAACAGCTGTGGTTCTAGCTAAGTTAATTCTTCTAAAGATCTGTTTTAAAATGAGAAAGGTTTCAGGCATGCAATGACAACAACCTGAGCACTCTAGAGACCATCAGAAAATATGTGATCTGTTATATATCATTACTTAAACCAAGGCACAGACAGTATTCTAATCTGATGCAGCACTTAAAGGGGATGTTAAACCTCAACAGAAACTAAAAAGAAACATTTAAAAACGGTTTTAAAGTTATTTGTGAGAGTTTTCAAATTGAAAGCACCATTTATGGTCCCTTTCTGCACTGCTGGTCTAGCATTGTTGAAATTGTCAAACTGAATTTCGCATTGAACCATGGTTTTCCACAAGTCTGCTAACTAGAGGTCTGCAGAGGATAGCAAGGGGCAGACAGACGTTGCTTTCAACAGCAAATTACATTTACAAATAACCTTTGGAAAGCTTGCTTTCTTTGAGCAAAGTTTTCTATTTGGGCTTATGTTCTCTTTAAAGTTATACCTAGAAGACAATAGGGTTTGTCAAAGCACCAACACTTATTAACTCATTCCCTCCAAGTGGCTGGCAAGCAAAGCGATCTTTCAAAGGGTGGGGAAGGCAGATGCCAGGCCACCAGAGGAATGTGCACAAGCAGCAGCCACCGCGCTCTAACACAGAAGCAGTGAGCGGAACAGATGGCATTCAGCACCTCGGACAGCGCGAGCGATTGGGTTGAATGGAGCGTAGCTGGCGTTGCCGGTGCCTTACCGTGGGCTGCTGGGCCACCCCGGAACGTTTGGTAGATCCTTGCCTTGAACTTATCCTTTTCCAGGACTCGGAAAACCGGCTGGCGCTCCTCTTCCTCCCCGTTTCGCCCCCTTCATCTCTAGTCGATAAAGCTCTCTCCAGTTCGCCGGGGCTTCTCCACTTCTTCACCATATTACCAAGAGTTGGCAGCTCAGTCGGCAGCGTGTCCAATATCCAGTATTTTCCTCGCGTGCAGCGGGGCACAGGCTGCTTTGTTGCTTTACCTGACACACGTTAGTAACAAGTTGCCGTACACTCCTCCCAAGGTGAGCTCAGTACTTCTCCTTGGGGGACTGGGAGCTAAGGGGTGTCGCCACCAAATAGCATAGAGACTAAGCACGCCCAGTCTGTGCCTGGCACAGTGTCAGCAATGGATGGGTGAGGAAAAGGTCGGGTCACCTCACAAACAGGTGAGCAGCTGGGAAACAAGAGGAGCACAAAGGGGAAAAGTAGAGAGGGAAAGGCTCAGACACCATGACAAACTTCTAGATAGAGACAAAGAGAAATAAAGAGAGGGAGAGAGCTCTGAGCTTTTACTTCTTGCTCATCTGCACTTCATCTTACTTCTGCTCATCCCACTTTTACTGCAAGCCTTGTTTATAGAATTACAAGCTATCCCAACCCTTTATCCCAATTCCTAGTGCTCTGGTCTCTAGTAAACATTAGCCTGCCAGCCCATTTTCAGGTACACAGGGGAGCCCTCAATAAAACCATGAGAGGAGAACAGTGGAGCTGAGGCAAGAGGAGGGGGTGGAGAAACAAAGCAGGGTGGGGAGAGTCACATTGCTTCTAACTGGACCACAGATACAGAGAATTCTCGGTGACTGAGCTACATCTCCTCTGTGTTACATATGCGTCTATGTAGATGTTCTCTTGCCTACCTTGTAGTACCTGTGTTACCAATTAGGGTTGTGTAGTAGCAGAAGCATCAATTACACAATGTTGGTACTTGACAATATGAAAACAACACCAAGATCAAAAAAGAAATAGCTAGACAGAATTGAATTTTGCTTGATAAGCCAAACCATTTTATTTTATTCCTCCCTTCCTGCTTTCACAGCACAAGATTTTATCTAATGTATAGTACACATTTAATATTAAGAAAATACACACTTTCTGAAACGTATAAGGGCTCAGTTACAAGTGCATTGTGCAAAGTGCCATTTCAGGAGTAAGTTGCCATGGTTTTTATCCACATTGTGGAGTTTTCACCCCCTCCACAATTTCAGCATAATATTGTCCATGAAGTGTAGTTGATCCTCATGTGTGTTTGCAGCCAATGCAATAAAATGTGAGCAAATGTTCACTTTGATGCAAATCAAATGTAATTGCACTGAAAATATTCTGTGTTGTTACATTGTAATTTCTGGTGTTCAATGTCAAAATGATGTCTCCAGTCCGCCCAATTCATTAGGCACAAGTATATTGTGTCAGTTGATACAGGCCACTATGGAAACCACCTCCCATGGTTGTGCTACCACTTAATAAATTGCTTAATAAAGAACTTTATATTATAAGAGTCCCGAGGAAATGTAAAAGTCTGATCAGCTGTTAAACTCAGAATGCAAATACGATATATCACACTGTCATTGTTTAACAGATTAAGGTGGAGTCTTCTATATGTTGGGGGGTTATAATAGTGCAATACTGCAGTATAAAGAGCATATCCCTCAAATAACTTTGAAAATAATTGAGATAATGAAAGCAAATGTAATTCTGAGTAACTTACCATAATACATTAATTAAACATTTATAATTATATACAAATGACTGGAAATCAGATTGCAATTAAAAGCAGTTTCTGTCTGTCTTCTAATTATTCAATTCCATTTACTTGAATACAGAAACACAGGCCTATTTAGCGTGGGGGCAGGGTGAAAAATGCCATACAGTTCTGCTGTTTGCATTCTGACAACAGCTTCTTGCTCATTTGAGCACAAAGACCTGTGACACTTCCATAAATACTATTTGCTAATTGCAGTGCTGTTTTCACAAGGGCAGGCAGGGGTTATAACATGGGAATGCACTTGGATGCCTCCAGGTTGTGCTTCATTCAGACATGCAGCTAGGGAGTGCCATAGAGAGGAAGGTATGTATGCTACATTAGGCCCAACTTGTGCTGGCGCAAGGTGCAGAGGAAACTTCAACTTTGTTCCAGGTGCAACAGGTAAGTGCATAATAGATGGGCAATGGTAAAATAAGCCTACTATACATCAGAAATCAGCTCTCCTCCAGCCAAGGCTACAGCTCATACAATGTCTTGAACAGCCACCCCCCCAGATACCCACCCTCCCCCATGCCCGAGATAATGGCCAAATTCCATTGTTCTCTGCCCCCCCCCCCAGTATTTATACCAGTGGTAGTCAGTAAAAACAGAATAGGAAATTGACAGAGATTTCTTTTCATAAGAATTACATTTTCAAATAAGATTATAATCATTAAAAAATGTTTAGCGACGGTTTGTCGGTTCAAATTATATTTTATTAATTGGCCTTGCTTCAAAATTGTTGTAAACTGCCCTCTCTAATTTAAGTCTTGGGGTAATATTTGCTGTGGTCAGCCATGTAAATACTAAATTAATTTTTTTATACATCAACATTCACATAGGTTGTTGCATAATTCTGTCCTCATCCCATCTAACTAGCAAGGGAATTTTTACACTTTTACACGTTTTAAAGGGTTGTACATTTGTACGGGGAAGAAAACTAATACATTTACAAATTTAAATCCCAAGACTAATAGTATTTTTCCCCTATTTTAAAATTGTTTGACATTCTGAATAATATTGCTATAAAAGGATGAAAGAATGGTTTTGGATTCTGTAACTTCTTTCCATGATAAATTTAAAATTTTGATTCCTTCGATCATCGAATGATCGAATTATCGAATATCCGATCATTCGATCTATTTGATCTATTCGATATTCGATGATTGAAGAGGCCAAATTTGAATATACAATTTCACGAAAAATTCATACGATCGGTATTCGATCGAACTTCGATCATTTCACGTGAATTTCGTAAATGGCCCCTTAGGTAATCCTTCATTAGAAGTTAGTATGGGAATGCAAGTGTGTAACACCCATTCCTCAACTGTGCACTAACTTGCCCATCATTTAATTTACAAAATTCACGTGAATGGATCGAAGTTCGATCGAATATGATCGAATTACGATCATACGATTTTTTGGATATTCGAATATGCAAAATTTGGCCTCTTCGATCATCGAATACCAAATTATTGATTTATCGAATAGATCGAATGATCGGATATTCGATCATTCAATCATTCGATGATCGAAGGATTTAAAATTTTCAAATACTTTGAATGCCTACTTCGCCAGATTGAACCTACCAAATACCAATAGAAGCCTATGGGAACCCGACATAGGCTTCTTTTGCTAAGTCCTGCTCGAATACCATTCGTACGATCGAACGCCCCGTACAAATTTTTCGGAGGCTCGAAGCAAAAAGTACGATTTTTTCGTGAAATCGAACGATCGGTATACGATCGTACGAATTCATTGAGAAATCGAACATCGAGCAAAATGATAGCCTAGAACTATTCGATAAGCATTCGATAGTCGAATGCTTATTGAATTTCGAATAGATTCGTAGGATTTGAGGTGAATTTTAGTAAATTTGCCCCATAGAGTCCTGCATTTACTGTCTGCCATAGGACAGATCTGCACTCTGCACCTCTTAATGTTTTGTTATCCAGAGTGAGGTGCAGAGTGCAGACAATTGCTTTTTTTATTAGCTTTTGCGCCCATAATGCTTTTGCTCTAGAACCCCTAATATTTTTCCATCAAAATTATTCTGATGATAAAGTAATTAATTCAGTTGCTTCAATATGGAAAGATTTTAGTCATTTGACTTTAAAAGGAAGGATTTCCACTCAATCATTTGTAACTACCATCTACCATCAGTTTTTTTTTAGGCAAAAATAGTCAATAAAGACATTACATAGGCCAAATGAAAGGTGAGAGAACGTATTAAAGAACATAAGTACAATATTAGAAACTTTAAACCTAAAACAGCAACTGATGCATCTTTGTCAAGACATTTCTTTGAAATGGACCATAACCCCTTGCAGTTAAAGGGGTGGTTCACCTTCAAGTTAACTTTTGGTATATTGTAGAAGGGACAATTTCTAAGAAACTTTTCAATTGGTCTTCGTTATTTATTTTTCATAGTTTTTTAATGATTTGCAATTTTCTTCTGTTTCTTTGCAGCTTCCAAATGGGGATCACTGACACCATCTAAAAACAAATGATCTGTAAGGCTACAAATGTATTGTTATTGCCACTTTTTATTACTTATCATTCTATTCAGTCCCTCTCCTATTCATATTCCAGTCTCTTATTCAAATCAATTCAGGGTTGCTAGGGTAATTTGTATCCTAGAAATTAAATTGCTGACACTGCAAAATAGAGAGCTGCAAATTGTCTCAGAATATCACTCTCTACATTATACTAAAAGTTAACTCAAAGGTGAACAACCCCTTTAAGATGGATGGTGCTTGTAAAGTTACCACAACGTGGAGGTGACATTTGTAAACTATTACTCCAAAGGGAGGCATTTTGGCTTAAAAAATTGAATACATTGGCACCAGAGGGCCTAAACTATGCATGGGGTGTAAACTGTTTTTTGTAAGCTTGTTATTACCTTTTTAACTTATACATTCATTGTTTTGCAGATTCTGGTGACTTACTCTTTCAGGAACTTATTGAGGATTAGTGCTCTATCACCAGGTCTTCTTGGGTAATGTTAGCTTTACTAATGGACAGTAAGCAATAGTAGCTGATTTTGTACATAATGCAAATACATGTTTTGCAGTAGGTCCCATTGGCAGTTTCTATTATAAAGTAACAATTTTTAATTTGTGGTTTTATTTTTTCACTCTTTAATTTTGCAAATTTTTTATCCTCCAAATGTTGTGCTTTTGGACTTTGGTTGTTGTCATGAGTCCAATTGCTGAATATGGAATTACACTACAGATGAACTTTTAAGATACTACGGATGGGTTTTGAATTCAGGTGGAGGTTTTCCTCATTCACCTAACAAGGATTGGGACTGAAAGTTACACATGATCTAATCCTATTTGTGGAAGAAGAGGTTGTGGTGAAGATTGGTTAATTGTGATGTCATTTCCTGTGATTTGGCTATTTAACATACTGTATGTTTGTTCTTCAAATTTTTACACTTGATAAAGGGTTGTTATACCTGAAGCCTGTCATGTCATAAATGCACATTGAAGTTATTCTGCATTTGGACGTATCCTTTCCTATTATACAATACTGAAGTAATTAACGACATATTTGGTCTCAGTATGATTGTAACATTTTACTGCTACCAAAATAAAAATTCCTGTTTTAGGAAAGTTTATTTTGCTGTGCTGTGTTCTTAAACACATGTTGAAATAAACACAATATAAAAATATAATTTAGTGACTGGAAATAACTAAAATGGCCACAGTACTGCAAGCTCTGTAATTTCCCTTGCTAGATCTTAATTGATCTCGCATTATGGACCACAGGGCACCTGTTAATCCAAAGCAGCCATAGTCAAAACAGCTATTATACATTATACACTATTCCCTGTAATGTGATTTATCTAAGCTGCTGCATACACTTACATAATTCCAAAGTGCAATGCACCTTTGTTTTGGAATTTTGGCTCATAGATTTAGTCATGCTGAAGAGATTTACAGTTTTGCAAACACTGAAAGAACGAAATTACTCTTGATGTTCAATGTAGCTCATGTTAAATATATTCTGTCACTTCCCTCTCTAACGTCAAACATCGGTCTGAAGGTTGATCGGCC
>CM044431.1:140907048-140917446 GCA_024363595.1 Xenopus borealis
AGTTAGTTGGTTAGTGCTGCCATAAGAAATCCATTGTCTGCAAACCACCCACATAATCTTCTTTAAGCACACTGAGACCTTGTATTTTTTGATTAAGTGCTTCTCATTTCAGGTTTAGAAATAATCTATCAAAGAAATCTATCAAAGAAAATTACTTTTAGGCTTTTAGCAAAAAAGTGTGTTTTTTTTACTACTGCAATAAAGATTTTTAAGTAAAAACAATAAAAATTGAAAATCTGCATTACAGACTCACTACTATAATATATGTACTTCCAAAAGCATCAATTTAAGAATGTTTAAGATTATTTTTCTCTGGTTACAGAGTCATGTTTCAAAATGTCACTCATGTATGGTTTTAGCCCTGGTAACTTGAGAAGCCCTGGTCACTTGTGAATGTGTAGTAAATGTAATAACCCGTAATACTCAAATTAATCGTGCTTTCAACAGAAAAAAACTTGCATCTCTCAAATTAATCAAGAGAAACCCATCTAAAAACCCAAACATCGTGAAGGCTATTAACATCTTCATATGGTTCAATGGTCCTCTGCCATGAACTTCTACATGACCTCGACATGTTCTAGCTGGATTATATTCTGAATCAAGAAATTCTCAGCTTCGGGCTGTAATACATCTTGAATTTTTTTTTAAATTAAAAACTGAAAATTTGAATTTTGATTGAAAACTACCCTTGAAAAACTAAAATTTTTCAGGAAACCACAACTCGACCTTTTGGAAATCTGCCCCTAAATGTCTATATCTATTGGATGCAGTGAACTTGCAACAAGTTATTGTTAAACTCACCATGAACCGTGAAAACTATAGTATCAGACATATTGATCTATACTTTTCAAAGTAACAATTAATTGTGTGCATTCTGAAAACTGTTCAAACTAACACAGTTCCACATTCATATCAAGTTACATGTAGTCCTGTTAATGACTACAGAATATTGCTGGCTATGTGGGTATTTATTATCATGCTAATCTTAATAATTTGCCCATTTTTCCTCACTCATATTTCTGTTGCCTGCTGCTTGTTTGGCTTTAATATTTATCAAAGGTCTCACCTGCTATTAACCTTTCTACCTCTCTATCTTCAAGTTAATTCCTCAACCATAATGGATTGCAAAACCCTTACTCTAGGATAATACTGCAGCATAACATCACTTGTGTTACAGAAAATAGGGTTTTTCTTTGTTGCAGAAGCCCTGTGCCACAAAAATAAAAAGTAATGATGTGAAAAACACTTATAGGAAAACACAAGGCTATTTAATTGAAAAGGAGGAAGTGATTTAGTGCGTTCGTTATAAAACATTCATATGGCATTTTGTCCCTTTCTACTGGACTAACTAAAAGGAATGTCATTTGGTTCCCCAGTTGGGTGCTCACTGAATGCTTCTGCATTATTTAGCATTCTAAGGGAGAAACATTTAATCTTTCATATTATAAATGAACATTTCCATGACTTGTTAAAATAGCTTTCTTTACACCCTCACAAATTATCCTAATGTTTGCATATCTCATGGATGACAGCAATTATGTATAATTACACATTAAAACAGTTACAGTTTCAAATTAGTTAGAAATTAGAAAGTGAAGCAGGCAAGATGTTATTTGTACATATAAGCTAAATAAAATGTATTTTAGTAGAGTAATCCCCTACTGTCATTTTCACTGCTTTAATGAAAAGGGAATACATTGTTGGCAAACCTTATTTTCCACAACTTTCAGCTGTCGCTTTATCCATAGGGGGTAAAAAGCATCTAGCACATAAAACCTTAATGTCACTATTGTATACCATGGCTTAGCCTAATGCTCTTTAACCACTGTCCATAAATGATACAGTGTTATCTTGATTTTCTATTTTGTCATCTTTCCTTTTTACTGTTGCAGGAAACCTTACAGCAACAACAGCAGCCTAACAGTAATTAATACAAACTGTAAATATATGTATGCAGTATCTGAATAGGCCCCATGGTGTCCATCAGAAAATCTGACATGCAAGGCCCACTCTCACAACAATTAGATGCAGATCTGTCCCGCTGCAGCCTGTTAGGATTCTAGATCCATGGAAATGTTTTTATTGTGCTCATTGGGAACAGGAAGTACAGTAAAATGTCTTTACATATTCCGTTTTTGTCATGTTTAGTGCAAGAAATAAAAACCATAGATATTCCCAAAGTAAAACTTAAGGTGACTTAAGTGTTTTCAGCACAAGCCCTATACAATAAGTTACTGATACACCAAATTGGGAATTACACAAACCAAAATGAGTGTTTTAGTTGTATGAAACATTAAATCCTAGTATAAAAAAGTTTAGGTTGACTTCTATGTTTGCATAATCTAATTCCAGTTTGTACTTTAAACAAACAAAACATAGACAGGAACTTTGCTATTAAGCTGACAAACTGAAAAATATCTGTGCTGTCATAAGTATGCCAATAAGTAAACAAGTCCTATGTACCCAGTATCAGATGCTGATCAGTGACACTGATAAATATTTCTATTAAACCTCTGACACCTCTTGCTTCAGTTCAGTTGATCCCTTTCTGCGTTCAAAATCTGTTTTAGTCATTATTTTTCAGCAAATCTATTTAGAGAAACCATGCTTTGTATTTATTATAATTTGTTTTTATTAAAAGACAGTTGTAGCTTAAGATAGTGAGGGTTTTTGAATTAAGTCTCCATTAGCCCCACATTTTGCCATAGAATAGTCATTACAGAAATGACGTGAGAGGTGATTGGTGTTCTGGATATGACATCACAGCAGCTATTCATTATCACCTCCCCTAAAGGAATCCATATTGATTTTCTGCAGCACATCTTGTGGTCTCCTGTCAACAATTGTCACAATTTTGATAAAGTATCTTTTTTATAAAGCATTGCATTTAGATGTTCCAACACTGTGAAATTTTTTGGCGCTATATAATGACAATGATAAAATCAGCTTCACAGTCTCTAAAACTATGAATCTGTACAATTTATATAGTGGAATTCAAAACGCACTTGACTTATAAACCATATAACAGTCTTAATTACATTATATATTACATAATTACAAATAATTCTTTCATGATTTTCTGTGTTGAGGCCAATCATTATTCATTTCCCTTTTTTTATTCACGCTACTGCCTGGTTGCAAGAGTCAGAGCACTATAACAATCAGATATTTGTCAAAATTCATTACTGGAACCCTAGCCAGGGCATAAATATCCTTCTATAAATATTTGGCCAAATCCCAAACAGTACCCTATGGGTAAAAGAGAATCTGGTTCTGATTTGGTTCAACCATGCACTTGGATTTGGCCAAATGCCACCTGGATCTCAAACCGAATCCTGGATTTGGTGCATACCTATATAATGTCATAAGTCTTCAGCAGTTCATCTTACTTAGGTTTCCATATGCATTTCAGTGCCCCGTAACACTGATTTAATTTTACCTAGTATACCACATAACAGAAAGCCTATGACATTCCCATAAAGTAGAAGTATTTATGTACAGGGAACTTAAATACTTGTTCATCTTGTGTTTGCTAAAATGCTTGTAAGCAGCTTTAAAGGAATAGTAACACCAAAAGTGTTTTTTAAAACACTGAAAATATCATGAAGTGTTGTCCTGCACTGTTAAAACTGATCTGTTTGCTTCAGAAACACTACTATTGTTCATATAAACAAGCTTCTAAGTAGCAATGTCGGAAATTGAAAAAAGGCTACATGGCAAAGGATAAGTAATGGATAACAGATAACATTATGTTCTACAGAGCATATCTGCTGTGTAACTTGAACCTTCTCTCCTTTGAATGGCTGCCCCCATGAATACACAGCAGCTTATTTATATAAACAATATTAGTGTTTCTGAAGCAAATACAGCAGTTTTACCAGTGCAGGGCAACACTGCATTACAATTTTATTACTTTAAAACAATTAAATTTTTTGATGTTACTGGTCCTTTAATTGCAAAATCTTTCAAAAATGCTAAAGAGAAATGACGCTCTAGTAAGTGAGTAATAATTAAAAATGTGCTACTCTGTCTACACACACACATACACATGGTATATATTTTTTAAATCTATAACTCCACAGCATACTGTCCCTTATTTTGATAATACTTACCTTTTAATTAACTTATTTCTATATATATATTTTGGGGAAAGCTCTTTATATAGCCAGGCCCCATTCTCATTGGTCCCTTTCCAGAAACAACATTCATTTGCACTGGACATTTAGCAGGTATTGCTTTAACAGTATTCAGCTTTTAAGGGACACTGGGGGATGTTGTTTTAGAATAATCAAAATCTCTGCCACAGAGGCACAAAAGATTGTTAAAAAATAAGTACAATAGTATAGTAAAAGTAGACATCTGAATGAGAGTCCCAAGAAAAAGAGCTAAACTTTAAACTTAATTAAAAATCCTGTAAAATGTGCATACAACAAGCATTCTGCTTTCTGTTTACTTCTGTTAACTTGTGATTTAAAGAGATCCATGCAGCACTTCTAAGGAGTGATGTAGAAAACCAAATGTAATAAATCAAGTTGCTTTGAAACATATGAAAGGAACATTATAGTCGTTTTTTGCATATCCATTTCTGACAATGGGTTATTTTGCTTCCATATAAACAGCACTGCTTTGATCTTTAGTTGACCACAGGTTACTGGTCAGAAGAGGGAGACCAGCCAAATCAATGCACTATGTG
Organism: Xenopus borealis; assembly: GCA_024363595.1. NCBI lineage: Eukaryota > Metazoa > Chordata > Amphibia > Anura > Pipidae > Xenopus > Xenopus borealis. The sequence goes on from CM044431.1 coordinate 140,911,742, forward strand.
TACAGTAGCAACCAACCCTTTAACTGCTCACTTTTAGCTAACTGGATAGCAAAATCCAAGGCTGCAGAACTGTGAAAGAACAAGGGTGTTTTTTGGGAAAGGAAATTAAAGCAGATACAAGCAGATACTTGGAAGCTTTCAAATCGTTTGGTACATCTGCGCCACGTTTGTCCATCACATGCAGAACTGGGACATTTAAACTAACTGAACACGTTCCCAATAACTGGATCAGCATGATGCTCGTTCCAACTGCCATATACATGTGAATAACTGCTAAAAAAAGAAATGTATGAAGTCTAGCTGCTGACATTCAACAAAATACAGAGTAATTGCATTTATTCTGTTACTGTACAAAAGGACTTATTCATTGTAACACCTGAGTATTCCTTTTCCAAAGCCATGCCAATTTTCATTGTAATTTGCTAAAAAAAAAAAACTGGGGCACTCACCAGACTTGCTTGTTTATTTTTCATTTCTGAAAACCTCCAAATGATCAGTTATCTGGAATCCAACAGGCTCCCGTTCTAACAATCCTTCCAGGTGCTGCTGGAGTGATTCAGAGGTTTTGAAGTCTTTTCTAATGAGTTTGCTTAGTGAGTGCCTGACGAGCAATACGATGCTCTTCCACAAATAGCGGGGATTGGCTTTGAGTGGTGTTCTCTTCACTTTGCTCCCTGTCAAGCTGTGATTGTGCAAATGAAGACTAACCACTGTTTAGCTTAACCTGCATGCCGTACTAGATCCTGATGTTATGGTGCTTGCTACTGAGATAAGCAGTCCCTAGAGATAAAGCATTATGCCATCATTAAACAAAGGTCAAATTATCATTTTATTTTTCACAGCTTTGGTTCTGGGCACTATTTTGTTCTGCCTGTCGATTATCTGATCTTACAGTGCAAGTTGCAGGCCATCATTTTATTTCTGATAGGGTCACAGTTTCATTCATAGGGTACCTGCACTGGTAACTACAAGTATCTCACAAATCACTAGAGAGAAAGCATCTTGAGTAAGTTTTCATCAATTCCTTTTCTGGGTTTAGATCCCCTTTGAGAGAGAATATAAAATGAGCTAATATCAATGTTTCTGCACTAGGCATAATTAGGCAAATAAATAGATTGAGGTTAGACTACATTTCTGCAGCATGAATAACCCACTCGTTGATATGAGAAATTGATCTCTTTGTTTACACTTTAGATCACCAGGGTGAGAAATTTAATCATCACTGATGTGTAAATAATAGCATTCAGATGTATTTAGCATGTTCTCTAGTTCTCTTTAACTGTCTTTAATATTACAGGAGTAAAATATTTGGACACAAACACAATATGTGAGCATACGTACTTGCTTCAGTTTATGGTCTAACCTTATAGGGCAATACAGGAATGGAATCCCTTATTCAGAAACCCATAATCCAGAAAGCTCAGCTATATGGGAAGGCTATCTTTTTCATAGTGTCTATCATTTAAATGTTTTAAAATCATTCCTTTCTCTGCATTAATAAAACAGTACCTTCTACAAGTACATCATATATTATCCAGAATTCTTGGGATCTGGGGGTTAGCTAGATGGATTTATACAGTTTTGTTATCATCAAGCACAAGGTATTGTTTCATTATTACAGTACAATTTAACATTAGAAATGTTTGCTTAATTCTGAGCTTTCTGGATAGTGGATAGTGCAATACCTGTACTGGTAACAACACTTCATAAATCCATTTTGGTGTCAAAACAATCTTATTGGGTTTATTTAATTATCTCTTAGTGAAAGTTAGTTATGTAAATTATGTTAATACCCATTATCCAGAAAAGCACAGGTCCCAAATTGTAACATAGAGTGTCACAAACCCAGAACTAACCCCAAAGTTTCAGCCCACTCTTCCGCCTATAGCAGCTGCCTTTGGCTTTAGGGAGAACCCTCCACTTAACAGATGCTGCCAGGTGTTACTGTGGGGAACCAGGGAAAAAGTTGTGTGCAAGAACGATAACCGAATGTGTATGAGGGGAACAGCAGAGCAGGCAAGGAAGACAAAATACAGGCCAAGTCAAACCAGTCTAACAATGCAGTACTGAAGCAGAAAGAAGAGGTTAGGTCGAGGTCACAGGCTGAGGTCAAGCAAAGAGCAGGAGTACAGTACCAAATCAGACTCTGAAGGGTAGTAACGACAGGCAAGGATCAGTTGCAGCAGGGACAGGCAAGAGTCAAAACCGAATACAACAACAATGAAAAGCACATGTGGAAACCAGGAAAGGACCTTTACATTGGGCAATTTGAAATAGGACCCTCATGCCAAACCTCAATAACGCCAAGTGGCACACCAAATAACGCAGAAGATACCTGAGCCCTCACAAACCTGGAAGCGGTGAAGATCAGGAAAAGGCCATCTCCATCTTATTCAAATCAAATTTTTAAAAATGATTTCCTTTTTCTCTGTAAAAATAAAACAGCACCTTGTATTTGATCCCAATTAAGATATTATTAATCCTTATTGGACGCAAAAACAGCCTATTGGGTTTATTTAAAATGTATATAATTTTCTAGATGCCTTAAGATATGAAGATCCAAAGTACGGAAAGATTCATTATCTGGAAAATCCCAGGTCCCGAGCATTATGGAAAATAGGTCCCATATCTGTATTTGAAATATTTGCCAATATTGTGCCCATTTTCTATGTAGGAATGTTTCTAGGTGTGAGTAATCTGAAACATTTACCTACATTATTTAGTGATTTTACAGTGTCACCTGAGCAATATTTTTGGTAAAGGATAGTTGTTGTAGGAAACAGTATTACTATAGAATGTTATTACCATATCAGGCTCATTATAGTGTCTATTACAGGAAATTTGGGAAGTGAGACTTTTATTGGTTGCATGAACCATATAAAGTAGCCAAACAAAACCTACTGTACTAATGTTATAGGGAGATGAAGTTCTGGGTTCAGGGCGATTCTCCTATTCTGAATTATTTAGTAATGGCTAAAGGCCTTGAGCAGGTCATTCCCAATTCATCAGAAAGGGATAAGATCTATGGGACAAGCATATTCTGGGCCTGAAAGAATCTCAAAGTTTCCTCAGTTTACTCATCTCTGTTGATGGAATTTTTTATTAAGACTTGTGTATTGTTTAAGGGAAGAAATAAAGAACTTTTTAGCTACTGCAGGGTTACTTCCATGCTAGTGGGATAATTGATACTCATGAAATTAACGATAGTGTGTGTGTGTGTGCACAGCTCTCCTGGGGCAGTGGCCAATGTGAATAAAAAATAAGATTCATTTATTGTCAATAGGCAGCCGTGTAACAGAGGGGTGCAGAATTGTGGTCCAGTTCAGATCCTTCTCTATGCACCTTGAACTGGTTGCATTTTTGAAAGTCCATTTGGTGCAAGGTGCAGACAGCAGCTCTAAGGCAAGCATTAATTACAGTATTGTGGATACCCATGACCTGCACCCTCCAGCATCCCATTCACAACGAGGCCCATTCTCTGTAAAGTGCTGTGTAACATGTCACAGCTATATAATTACGTACAATAAAAAGCATCTGTGTGTTCCATCCTAGCAATATTGTACTTTTGTGGAATCCAGTGATATTAATGTACATTCTGTTAGCAGGTGGTATGTATCTGCTGCACTGACCTTTTGGTATTATTACACTTAAATACATAGTAAATTGCTAATTCAAGTGTAGTTTTGGCCAAAAGTCACTCCTGCCCTTTGATAAGTAGATCAGAAATATTTCCCTTCAGCCCAATGCTAGCTCATTATTTTTCTATTCTATGAAATGAAATCAAACATGTAGGATTGTTTTTGTTTATGTCTAGCTGCTGCTAGTTAAATACAAACTCAATTTTGTCAGTTCTTTTTTTTTATCAGGCTAAAGGCTTCTAACACATTTTGTCTTTTGTAAACTTTTCACATCTTAGAATTTTCTTTTTCTGAAAAATAAATTACTATCATTAGCATTTTCAACAGGTGCATGAGATTAAAGAGCCAGCATGCTTCATCTGTAACATTTTTCCTATGGAAAAAGTTGAATATAGATTTTATGCTCTGTGGGACAGGGACATATTACTGTCTTTCTCACCACATATTACTTAATCTCTGTATTTTATACAATTTTTTTTATTTATTATGTTTATTCTATTTTGTATATTATAAAATTGTACAGTAGCACATATCCTAGTGTAAGATTGTAACACTTTATAAATAATGTCATAAATACAGTAGTTATATACAGATTTTGCATCATTTCATTGAGCCATTGAAACCAAATCAATGAATGATTAGTCTTGATTTGTTTTATGTAGTCATTAAACCAAATATCTGCTGCTTGGATTCCTTCACTTTTCCACATGTAAACCCAAGTTAATAAATTAGGTCCAGAGCAACCATGTATCACCTTCTCAGTCTCGGGAGACAAGGAAAAGAAAATTGGGTTGCATTTTCTTTTTTGATTTTAAGGAATCATTCCTTTTAAGATGATTAAGCACCCTCTTGAAAGATTGTCCCTGGGGACGGAATATTGTGATACATATTTTTGACTCAAAGTTATTCTGAAAGAATTGTGCATTGTGTGGTTTTTTGAAACATATTTTTTTTGTGTGTAAAATGGATCCGCAGAAGTGGTTTCATGTAAAAACTAAAAGGGGTTGTTTACCTTTAAATTAACTTCAAAGGGATACTGTCATGGGAATTTTTTTTACAAAACACAGTTAATAGTGCTGCTCCATTAGACTTCTGTACTGAAATCCATTTCTCAAAAGAGCAAACACATTTTTTAATATTCAGTTTTGAAATCTGACATGGAGCTAGACATTTTGTCAATTTCCCAGCTGCTCCCAGTCATGTGACTTGTGCCAGCACTTTAGGAGGGAACTGCTTTCTGGCAGGCTGTTGTTTTTCCTTCTCAATTTTACTGAAGGAGTCACAGTGGGACATTTTTTTTACTACTGACTGCTGTTTTTAGATCTACTGTTATCTTGCTAGCAAGTCAAATGACTTGGGGCAGCTGGGAAATTGACAATATGTCTGCCCCCATGTCAGATTTCAAAATTAAATATAAAACAATCTGTTTGCTCCTTTGAGAAATGGATTTCAGTGCAGACTACTGCAGGAGCAGCACTATTAACTGATGCGTTTTGAAACAGTATCCCTTTAAGTTTGACAGTATCCCTTTAAGTATGATGTAGAGAGTGATACTCTGAGATACTTTGCATTTGGTTTTAATTTTTTAAATAATGGTTTTTGAGTTATTCAGCAGGTCCTCAGTTTGCATTTTCAACAATCTGGTTGCTAGGGTCCGCATTACCCTAGCAGTCATGCATTGATTTGAATAAGAGATTGGAATATGAATGGGAGAGAGGCTGAATAGAAAGACGAGTAATTACCAAGTAGCAATAACAAATACAATTCGAGTCAGAAGTCTAAATTTAAAAACTATAACAAAAGAAAAAATGAAGACCAGCTGAAATATTGATTATAATCAGCAACTCTATAACATACTAAAAATGAACCACAGCTTTAATAGTGGGCTTAACTCTGCTTGGCAACATAAGCAGGGCCGGCTTTAAAAACTGTACACCCCTAGGCCACCCATACACAGGTGCTGACTACAATACAATACAAGATTAAAAAGGACTTGTTTTTGTAAAGCTATATCATCATCATCATCATCATCATTTATTTGTATAGCGCCGACAAGATACGCAGTGC
>CM044431.1:140920992-140945788 GCA_024363595.1 Xenopus borealis
AGACATTGTTAAATGCCTGAGAGTGGGAATAGGTGATGGTAGGAAAGAGTGAGTGGGGCCTTTGCATTGGTATCCGACCACAAAGTTTCTTTTAATCTTCTATACAATGCATATGGGAGCTACGGACCAATAGGATTATTCCAACACCTGAAATAAGCAGATGTTGGAATTACATGTCATTAGATCTCAGGGGACCAATTTGCCACTGCTCAGAAGTAATGATCAAAGCACATTTGGCTAAATTTGCTAATAATGGGGAGAATTTCCCCAGTGAAGTAAAGCAAAGCTTCCATGCAGCGATTTGCTTCTAGTACTATACCTGCAGAATATTGATCAAAACTAAAAACTGATTGGTTGCAATGGATGCTATGGCAAATTTATAAGCAACAGATTTAGGATTAACTGACAAAGACAGAAAATGTCACTAGGGATTGAAACAAGGATCTGACTTGGTCAGTATAAGAACAATTATTTCAAGTTGAAGAAATCCAATGGAATTTGGATATTTTTATTTCTTCAACTTGAAATACTATGGCAAATTTGCCAATTATGTGCGCTTGCAATGTTAACAGGAGATTATCCCCCTAGTGGTGATGCAATGGGAATTGCCCCAATATAGCATGGGTAAAAGTCAATAGTTATTATTTTAATCTGCCATGGAAAAAATAAAACTCCCTAACTTGTAAATACCATGGTCATTATCAAATTCAGGAGGGGCCACCCCACACTACTATACACTTGAAAAAAATATTTAAAAACTAGTCACACGTTTACTGTAAATATAACTAGAATGCACAAGAGCCATGTCAATTATATCCTTATAAACAGTTCTTAACAGCTATTAAAGGTGCTCAGGGATGTCATTTCTGTCACTTGACTCACTAAAATGTGCGTACAGGTATGGGATCCACATCCAGAAACCCATAGACTCCATTCTAATCAAATAATTCAAATTTTTAAAATTGATTTCCTTTTTCTCTGTAATAATAACAAAGTACCTTGCACTTGATCCAAACTAAGATATAATTAATCCTTATTGGGATTATTTCATTTTTACAAGATTTTCTAGTAGATTTAAGGTAGAACCAATGGAAAGATGTGTTATCTGGAAATCCCAAACATTATGGATAACAGGTTCCATACCTGTATTATAAAAAATAATGTACCTCCTGTTGTAAAATATAAGGAAGTCACTTGGGAGCCCATGACCTGCATAAAAGTATCCCAAACTTCTTAAAGGAAAACTATACCCCCAGAACAATGTAGGTATCTAGAAAAAGATATTGCATAAAACAGCTCATATGTAAAACCCTGCTTCATGTAAATAAACCATTTTCATAATATACTTTTTTAGTATCATGTGCCATTGGGTAATCATAAATAGAAAATAGCCATTTTAAAAAATAAGGACAGCCTCCTGGGATCGTATGATTCAACGGTGCACACAAACATATCAAACAAACTATGAAGTTAGGTCACAGGAGCCAATTAACAGACAGAGTTGTGTCTTTTGCTTCCACACTTCTTCATGTTACAGATAGAGTTGAAATATTTCTGGTCAGGTGATCTCCGAAGCAGCACACAGACCATCACAAAATGGTGGTTCAAGGCAAGAGATGTAAAAGGGCAATATTGTTTTGAAAAACAAAAACATTTTTTCCCATGACAGTATCCCTTTAACTATGTAGGGAAATAAATCCCTTAACCTTAATGTCAACTGCCACTATGTTCCTGTGGAAGCTACTTCCCACCAAGGGAATAAAATCTATAAAACACATCCAATTGGATCCCACAAGGAAGATTTTTTAAAACCCAGTTTCCAGAAAGTTTAGGTTTCGTTGGATGCCAAAGAACATGTAGAGGGGAGTGTGTGCAAATGCAAATCAGTGAGTATGTCGAAGGTGCAATGTCAAAAAGACCACTGGAGAAACAACAGCTTGTCTTCTCAACTGAGAACTAGTAATACAGGTATGGGACCGGTTACACAGAATGCTTGGGACCTGGGGTTTTACAAATGATGGATCTTTCCATAATTTGGATCTTTATACCTCAAGTCTTCTAAAAAATCATTTAAACATTAAAGGGTCCATTTATGAAATCTCAATTTTTAGAGATGTATTCCTCTAAGCAGGGACCTATCTGAGAAACCTACATCATGGTTAATTGAGAAACTAGATAACCTGGTATAATATTATAACGCAGTTTCTTCTACTCAATGGGACCCTGGTATTGCTTAAAATCCAAATCTGAAAATACGCCATGTCTAACGTGTTGAGGGGATGCAGAAGTCAATGACTGATTTCCCTGAAGTTTTTTTTGACATCATGATCTGTAATGAATAATCCCACTGGATAAATCAGGGTTTATGTCAGATAATCCGACAAAAATCGAGTTTTTGGAATGTCAATTGTAGGATTCATCTCACAATATTTTTTTGCTCTGACTTTTTCAAGAAAAATTATTGAGAAATGAGTTACATTTGTGTAAGGGATTTTGGTCGACTTTAAAATTGAGATTAATTAGAATTTTACTAAATCAGACTCCTAATAAACCCAATAGGATTCCTTTGCATTCAACAAGCATTCATTATATTTTAGTTAGTATAGAGTAAATTGAGCGGATTCATTTTTACAGAGAAAAGGAAATCTTTTTTTGAAATTTTAATTATTTTATTAAAATAGAGATGGCCTTCCCCTAATTCAGAGCTTTCTGGATAATGGGTTTCCTGGTAACGAATGCTATAGCTGTAGTATAATTTACTAGTAAAGTGGATTTTACTGCTGGATTAAGGTTAATAACATGTTTCACTTTGCTCTACATTACCTCTGAATAACTGCAAATGTGTGCAGGTCTTGAAGAGATCTTTGAGATGTCTTTTAATGAAGACCAGTTTATCATTCACTGATAAATAAGAGGTGGAAGTGGAAGATGGAGGCAACTAACAAAATAATCCAAAACTCTGTTTTAATTACCAGAGTCGAGTTATCAATGAACTCATTAAAATTGATGTTGCTGAAAAACTTTTCTATTCCACTCTTTAATAAACTCTGTTAGTAAGCGACTAAGACAAAGGGCAAGCCAGTTTAGAGTGTAATGTTACACTCCTTTGCTCTTGTTTATTCAACGTATTATCTGTAGTAACCTAATTAGTGCAGTTGATCATAGTTACTGGGGTTGCCATAGTGCCAGCTTTTTAGAGTCTACATCTATAGTCTCTCTGTGCAGAGGATATGCTTACATAGCAACATCTGGTGCAGGTGAAATATTGTTTTATATATACCCTGCACTTATGTTTAGTTATTGACAATACCAGGGTCCCAATGAGTAGAAGAAACTACATTATCATAATATACCAGGTTATCTAGTTTCGCATTTAACATGATGGAGGTTTCTCAGATAGGCCCCTGCTTAGAGGGGTGAGTATACTTGTAATTTTTTTTTTTTATATTTTGTAGTTGGTCCGGCCTCCTCTTCCATTTATATTATCTGCATAAGCCTTTATGACATTATGTGACTACAATCATTAAAGGGGTTCTTCACCTTCACACACCTTTTTCAGTTCCATTGTTTTCAGATAGTACACCAGAAATACTTTCTTTTATCTATTTGTGATAGTTTTTCTAATGTTGAAGTTTAAAGCAGCTGACTCTGTCAACTGTTCTAAAAGATACATTAGTTAATACATTTCTTATCTTTGTCCCTGCTGATCATATTCCCTGAGTTTCATTAAAGTCAGCTGTAAGAATTGATACCATAGTTGCCAATATTCTGAGTTGCTCAGACATGTATCAACTAAAGGTGGCCATAGACGCACAGATAATATCGTACGAAACGAATTTTCGTACGATATTCGGTGCGTGTATGGATTAAGGATTAAGATATCGGTCGGCTGGTTGATCGGACTGGATGGAAAATTTTGATCGGATGCCTTTGAAATCACCCTGAACATCGGCCATTGTTAGTGCTGAATCGTCAGATACAGGTAGAATTCTATTGTTTCTACCTGTATATCTGACGATTCAGCTCTACACGTGTGTGTTGAAACGAACGATCTTTCTTGGAAAGATCTTTTCCGAGAAAGATCGTAATTGTTACGTCTATGGCCAGCTTAATGGAGCAAATTGTAACAGTTCTGAATCTGCAACTAAATTAGTGAGCTGCCAGATGGAAACATCAGAGACGGGAACATTATACTTTAAATTCCAATTGTATTCATTATGGCAAGCAGTTGAAAAAAGTCTTTATTTCTGGTGTATTATCTGAAACCAACTGAACTGAAAAGAAGTGTTTGGAAGGTGAACAACATTTTAAAGTCCCTATTCCAGGAATGTCTTTTCTGAAGCTCTCTACACTGCTGTCAAGTGTGCCGACTTTCAATAAGTAATTTCTAAAATGCATGTTCTGTTATCTATTAGTTATTACTGCGATCACCTTTCATCTGTCTCATTTCTGTCCAAAAGCAAGCGAGGAAAGTTCCGATTTAGAACATTTTTAAAAAGGAAAGCAAGATTAACATAAAACATGTAAGCTATCAGTCTATGTTATTTGCTTTGTTACCATCAATTTAGTCTGCTTCTGTGCAGCCTACATTAGCATGCTGTGAATATACACAGCAGTTGGTAGAACAGCCTATGGAAACACTCATCAGGTAGCTTGGGGGCTTCTTTAATTATTAAAAGGCAAAATATTAATTGTGAAGTGTTTCATGTTTAGCCTCGCTAATAGAATACCATCACTGGCACAAATGCACTATATTAACAGCAAAGCCATCGGCATATTGTAATCAAGACCATCTGGCTGCAGCTATTTTGTTTTTCCTAATGGACATCCGTTTGCACTTTAGGAGCTAAAGTTCCAAAAGAAAAGAGTGATAAAGAGCTGCTTTTAAATGAAAGTGTGACATTTGTTCCAAATATTGCATGGGTAGTAAGCTTATTCATGCAAAAAGAGCTTCTGTTATGTGGTTTTATTAAAAATGTTATTAATTGTTTATTATAGCCACAGAACCCCTGGAAGGGGAAGGACCTGGCATCAATTTTGACCAGTTCCCAGTCTCTAAAAACACCACAGTATTCTTCGGTCATAATATTCTCCATCAACTTGATACCACATCAGCATGTGAAGAGTGCCATAGACCAAGACTAAGGGGCAGATTTATCAAAATGTGAGTTTAGAGCTTGAAGGGATTCTGTCATGATTTTTACAGTATGATGTCTAAATTACACGGTTTACACTGCAAATAATTCACTCTACAATTTAAAATGTCATTCCTCAACCAGCAAAAGTATCTATTTTATCTATTTTTATCTTAGATCATGTGCTTTCAGAAAGAGCCAGCACTTTAGGATGGAACTGCTTTCTAGCAGGCTGTTGTTTCTCCTACCCAATATAACTCAATGTGTTGCAATGGGACATGGATTTTACTATTGAGTGCTGTTCTTTTAACTACCAGGTAGCTGTTATCTTGCATTAGGAAGCAGCTATCTGGTTACCTTCCCATTGTTCTGTTCTTAGGCTGCGGGGGGGGGGGATATCACTACAACTTGCAGTACTGCAGTAAAGAGTGACTGAAGTCTATCACAGCACAAGTCACATGACTGAGGGCAGCTGGGAAATGGATAATATGTCTAGCCCCATTTCAGATTTCCAAATTAAATATAAAAAAGTTCTAAGTTTCACCAATTTATAAATGCTGTTCTTAAAATTCCATAGGAATCAATTGAACATGGATCTGTTTTTATTTATTAAGCTCAAAACGTTTAACCTAGTTAAGACACATCTACGGGGAAATCTAGCCAACCCTACTCAACATTAAATACAGAACAAAAATCCCTGTGGAATTGCCAAATGATACTTGGTGATTACACTAAAACAAATGTATTAGAATTCAGAATTCATGCTGTCACACATAACCTTGAAAATTGGCCAGCCTACCATTATATGCCTTATCAGCTAAAACAATAAATAGATGTATTTTATATACTCACTAAGGGGCAGATTTACTATTGGTTGAATTTCGAATAGAAAATGACCTGTTGCGATCAAAAACTGATGTTTTTGATCTAATTCTAATCCTTCGAATCGAACAATTTGAATGATTTTAACAAAAATAATTCGATTTTCCTGGACTTTTTTCAGGAGGTCCCCCATAGGCTACAATGGCAATTTGTCAGATTTAAGGTGGCGAATAGTATTCCAATTCAAAGGATTTTAAAAGCGACAGTACTTTGAAAATTCAAATTTTCTAATTTTTTCAATTGAAATCTAATTTTGGGCTATTCTATAGTCGAAGTAATTTAAAATTTCAAATTGTATTTGAATTTTCACTTCGACCCTTAGTAAATGTGCCCCTAAATGTCAATTGGTTTAATATGCTTACTTTTGAACCATGCCAATTGTCAGTAGTTAGGAACAGTTATAATCTATGTTTCTTAATACATATTCAGATAATACTCAATAGGCATTTTGCTGCAACTATTATGGAGATATTTTTGCTCATGCTTACTGTGACTGCATTTACGATGGATACACTAAATGCAATATCTCTACTTTATTATGTATTTTATTTCCTAATGATGGAATAAACAAAAAGAATTAAAAAATAAGAGCCAGCTATGAAATGTTCTCAACCCTGTTGTAATATTTGAAGTACAATCAGTAGTACAATATAGCTTAATGCCACAAGATGGCACTGATTTTCATCCCTTGAAAACATTGGTTGGCCATATTTATGAATGGGCTTCAATTATGTAAGACTCACACTCACTAAGTGCTATATTTGACTAAATGTAACTACATTTCATGCTGTTTAGCACTATTAGTAAATCTTGTTTTGCTAGACTAGTGAGAGGAAGGTTACTTACTTGGGACTCATTTCTGAATGCAAGACTGTGTGCAAAGCTCTACTTTTCTGTTGCCAATTATAAACCTTTGCTATTGGTCTGGGGCACATGAGCTTAGACCCCATGTGAGAATTACCTCTTTAAATCTAGCATTCTACCTGAATCTATGGACCAAGCTTTATAGATGATTTGAATGAATGCAATTAATGATGCCATGTCCACATTGCTGCTCTAGATGGAACGCCAGCTAAAAAGGTAAAACTCTGAATTGGTTTTCAAGGGTACAATTCCACAGCCCACTGGCTACTTTACAAGCCAATTAAAGGAAGAGGTAGTATTCTTTACCTGCAAACAATAGAAAAACTACATTTTTAGGTGGCAAGATTTAATTTTTTGTGACTGCAGATGGGCGAAGATGAACAAATCTGCCCCCAACTGTCAACTAAAATGGTGGTAAAGTTGCCAACAAAACCTTAAGGTGAACAGCATTATCTTGGGTTTGCCTGCTTTGCGATTCACACAATAAAGTCCTCATTTATGATTACAGGCACTAAACAGGACAAGTGCAGTTGCCAGTGTGTGAAATTCAGGTGCAAAGTTCAATTGGTTTTTCCAAACCATCTTGAACAGAACTTTACTATAGTATGAAATTATCTTTGGATTTTCTTTGTTCTTTGAATTCTCAGTGACAGTCGTGGGCAGAATAATATAAAACAATGCTTTTACAGGCTTTTATTCATAATTCCAATAATTTTACCATAATATATCATTTTATAATAATTTAAACCAGCAACATACTTTCAAGATAGATTTTCAGCACTCCAAATAAATGTCAATTTAATGTGGAAATATATCTTCACTTTTGAAGATATACACATTTAGTTGTCTTCCATAGAAATCTTTCTGCCACCTACCATGGGAGTAAGTAAAGGGATTTCAAGTTCAGAATCCATCACTTTCCCATGGTAAGGGAGGAGTTGTGTGTGAAATGGTTCTTACCCTTGAATCCTTCTCCCTTCTCCCCTAGAGACCGGAAAAGCAGAGTGAGAGCAATGGAGCACACAGCCGCCATCACAGCAGTAATCTTCACAATCTTTGTGAATGGACTCTGCATTTAGGTGCATGCACAGTTGTCAATTTGCTACAACTGTGCATGCTCCAAAATAGTCCATTCATGAAGATTGCAAAGATTAGCAAAGATGGCGGCTGTGTGCTCCATTGCTCTCACTCTGCTTTTCTGGTCGCTAGGGAAGAAGGGAGAAGGATTCAGGGGTAAGACTTTGCAGGGGGAGGCAGTGAGGGGAATAAAGGTAGGGGGCAGATGGCCACTTAACTTCAAAGGGGCTGAATTCTCCTTTAAGCTTTACTCAGCAAAACAATAAAATTCTTACGTGAGCATTCAAACCTACAGATGTCAGAGAAATTTCTTAATCTAGTAACATTAGATTAATTCCCATAGCAATCACTCAACAATTAGATTTCAAGACATAGAAAACAAAAGTAAAGATATGGTTGGCTGCTATGAGCAACATCACCAGTGATGTTTTTCTACACTGTTTTACACAACATAAATAGGAGTATTTGTTTATAATTGTATTTGGTATGCACCCAATGTTGGTGCTTTATAAATAAACATTTATAATCATAAATGGGCATAGTGATTGATACACATTATTTCTAGGGGTGCAACCATTAAAAAACAGGGCTGTGTTTTTGCATTATGTAGAAACTGTCATCCAAGCTTTCAGTATTGCTCTAAAGCAAGTGACTGCCTTCATGCCCCAGACTGAAAGATGCTTTTGTCAGGAGGATAGCATCTGTGCCGCATCTGGTGGCAAAAATTTAAATCACGAGTTCAATGCCTGATTCTAAGATTTACTTTATAGTGTTCCTGGGTGTTCCATTATTTCTGAAATTCTGCTGGACTTTACTCCGAGTGTTTTCTCCTTTGTCTGGACTTCTCCAAAACTGGAGCCACAAGGTTCATGACAGTAATGGATTATACTGTCATGAGACTTGTGGCTCCAATTACGGAGTAGTCTGGACCAAGGAGAAAGCACTCGGAGTAAAGTTCAGTTCACGGTAGCTGAAGGGATATAGAGTAGGCGTAATCAATAATCAGGCAAGTTCAGAAGGCAGGCAGCAAGGATTGTTGTCAGGAGTAAAGCCAAGGGTCAAAAGTCTTTATATAGTCTTAATTATAGAACACCCAGGAACACTGTCAAGTACAACCTATAATTGGGCATTGAACCCATGACCTCTGCGCTCTTTTAGTTTGAATTTTCACTCCAAATGCGGTGCTATGATGTCACATTTCTGTGTGCCGATGTCAGGGCACCAACACTGTAATCCACGTGTTGCCAATGGGTGCCATCATCTTGAATGCAGCTCTGAAGAGGACGGGAGCTCGATTGGGCATAAATGATTTTCCTGCCATGGCATCAGAAAAAAGGCGGAAAGTGCCATCCTCCTAAGGGGCTATAATATTCCAATATATTTAAAGTTCAGAAGTTGGTTGGATATTATGTGCTCTGAAATGAGTGTTGTCTATTTATTAGTTTATGATTGACTTAGCATGATAGTAACATTAGATGCTATTCCATAACACTAGATTTAACAGTATAAACAATATGCTGATTGCAAGAGCAAAGTTATAAATGACAGCTTAAATAATGAAAACATTATGACCCCCTCCCCCCAAACTGTTAGGAGATTAATTTCAAGAACAAGTCTGACCTTAGAGTCATGATCCTATTGTGATATGGTCAAGAAGTAAAGTAAATCCAATCAGTTTCTATGGTGCAAAATAAATGACTATTGATATGCAGTAAAACCAATTTGTGTTACATTCCTTCATGTCCTTGGGGAATAGAATGAATCCAAACTAACTATGAAAATACTTTCAGCGGAACACATTTCTAATCTTTCATTGACATATGTTGGACAGAAAAGCACACTCTTATATCACTGCAAAGGGCATGAGGGATGATCTAGATTACACAGGAGAGGCATGACATGCAAAAACATGATCTATATGAAAGGGTCATCAAGAGGAAGCCACACCTGCAGTTGTATCACAACGTCTCAGGTATGCAAAACAGCACCTAGGCATGCCTGAGATCTTTTCGAAAAGTACTGTGGACCGATGAAGTCAAAATTTAACTCTTTGTCCACAATCATCAAAAGTTTGCTTGGAGAAAACAATGAAAAAAAACACCTTGGCAGCTATTGATCATGGGAGGTGGATCCATTATGCTTTGGGGTTGTGTAGCAGGTTGTGGCAAAGGAAATATTGTATACTTTGCATACTTACAGGTTTGAGATGGAGTATTTCGGATCAGATTTTGGCAGCTTTGAGGCATAAGAAATCTCAAAAAATTCGAGTTTTCTCCTATAAACAAACGACCAAAAAATTGAGGTTTATTAAATAGGTTGACTAGTATGTGATGCAGTTATTATGATACCATTACTCATTGCCTACCCAGCTATATCAGTACAGCTAATGTGTGCTTTTTATATAATGGTGTCATATTACATCCGCTCTCCATGAATTGAATTGCAATACCTAATCGACTTTTTACATCTTTTGATAATGCAAAGTGCAATGGAGGTAATCTCCGGCATTAAAACGTAAAATGTGAGCAGGAAAAATCCCCAGTGATCACAAGGCCTTAGTAATGCACCTCAACAAATGCTATAAAAATACTGTAGTTATGATACTGCATGATATAAAAAAGCACTCTAACCACCCAATAATATTTTAAATTCAAATACAACGATTTTCAGTGACACATTTTTAAGGGCATGCACCTTGGGTCAAAAGTGTAAAGGAGAAGAGGAGGTATCTCCCAGACTCATGGGTAAAGTTAATGAAGAATGATGAAGAAGATGATGAAGAGGTGTTTTAGTGGATCAAATAAACATTATACAGTTTCCAGCATCCAGGAGTACCAGAGCCCAAATGTGTTTTTCTATGTGCATGGACAGGTCTAAGGGGCAAATTCACTAAGCAGCGAAAATGCGCTAGCGATGGCTTAGTCACAATTCGCCGCACTTCGCCAGGCAAATTTTCGCCAGACTGCCGCTAATTCATTAAAATGTTAATTTGCACTCAGGGAGGCAAAAAGTAGCAAAGTTAAACTACCGTTACTTCGTCAGGCAAAGTGTATTTACACTAGCGATGCCTAATTTGTGGTGCAAAGTTGAAAGTATATTAGAAGTATATGTTACAGCCACTACATTCCACTACACAAGCCCAGGAAACCTTTAATAAATTATATAAAGTTGTCCTATTGCCCTAAGCATGTGCCCCCTGTATAGTTGAGTTGCCATATGTTAGGAAATGTAGGGAGGAAGGAGTGTAACCCCCAAAAAAATTATGCTATTTTTCAGACTATCACCCAAAAAAAAGTAAAATACGGCAACTTTTTTTTTTTTTTTGGGACTTTTGTCAAGTTTTTTTTCAAACTCCTATCTATTGTATTGAACTTCGCCAGGTCTGACCTGGTGAAGTAAAGTCTAGCGCAAAATGTTAACGTTCAGTAAAATGGGCATTAGCGTAGTTACGTCCCTTTGTCAGTGCGCAACTTCACCTGGCGTAAGGGTGCAAAGTTGCACTAGTCTATCTACTTCGCTAGCGAATTTTCGCCAGGGACACTGTTAGTAAATTGACGAAGATGTGAAATGACGTTACGCTAGCGAATTAGCGCTTAAGCTAATTTGCCCCAAAGTTTGAAGAAGAAAGTTGGAGAAGGCAGGGGAAAGGTAAGTAAGAAAGAGATAAACACTATATTTCTTTTTCACCCAGATTGGTGTATTTTTTTCAGGGCGAAAACAGATTCACAGGAGGTGCCCAGTGCATGTGATAAGAAATCCTGTTTGATATTTTCTGCTACAATATGGAATCCAGATTCCTTACTCCACTACCCTGGTTACCATTAGTGTTACTATAGTATCAAAAAAGATGCTTATTTTAAACAAATTCCCATAGCAACATGACACCAGCAGTCTAAGAAGCCTTTACAAGCACTTCAGCAATAATTCATTGTTTATCTCATCTGAGCTATTAGGGAAGTGTGTTTACTGAGTTTTCAGGGAGGCCAGACTTTTACAACAATTTTGTATGTTTCAGGAGAGCCAACATTGACCACATGTAGTTGGGGGTGACATAACGGTGTAAGTTGAATGATGCATTTAACACCAACAATGCTTTACTTTTTTTTTATTTAAACCCACTTTTTAAAGATAGAAGCACATAATATTAATTTGTTAGGTCTAGTTGACTGCAATGCTTTCTGTGGAAATATTGAATCAACATTACCTGAACCTACCTTTTATCTACTGGCTAGCAGTGTGGCACAAGAATACTCTGATGAGTTGTATGACTGTTTTGCTAAATATTTCTGTCTAACTCGTGATCAAGCTTTGCCATATTTTATATAATGTCTTCCTCTAGTCTTTTATGTAAAATAATTATAATCTTTATTCCGCATTTCCTCCATAGCTGCTAACAATGATTCTTTGATCATTTGAGCATGGCAGTGCATCTGTTTTGCCTTTATTCTTGTCCCACCAATTAACTGGGTTTTCTATATAAGAACTAACCCTTGGGGACTGTACAGCATTTGTGGTACAATGTACTGTACATTTTCTATATTCACCAGTACATCTATAAAAATGATTCACAAGATAAAAATTAATGGGCAAAATTTTTCACCAGATTTTAGAGAAGAAAAATAAAAAAACATGCACATATTGTATTGAGAAAAAAAGGTCTGTGTTTTGGAAAATGTCATGTGAAAAAAAAGTTTAGGCTAATTTTTGCAGATTCACTAATTTTTGTCAAAGCGAAACAAGAAAGATTCACCCACCCCTACAGGTGAGTCAAGAGCCAGAATGTTTGGCAAACCAAGCACAGGTACTAGAACATGTGAGCACCATCTAATATATAGGGGCAGATTCACTAAAGCGTGAAGCTTCTAACGCTAGCGCTAATTCGCCAGCGTGACGTCAAATCGGAACTTCGCAAATTCACTAACACCGGCTCTGGCGAATTTTCTCTAGCGAAGTAGATAGACTTGCGCAACTTCACACCCTTACGCCAGACGAAGTTGCGCACTGGCGAAGGATCGTAATTACACAAATTCACTAAGATGAACATTTTCCTCAATGTTAGCACTTACGCTAGTCTTTACTTCGCCTGGTCACACCAGGCTAAGATCAATACAATAGATAGGAGATTGAAAAAAAAAATGTCAAATTTTTTCTAAGTCCCAAAATGCTGGCGTATTTTAGCATAGGAGGGTGATAGTCTGAAAAAGATTGATAATTTTTTTGGGGGGCTACCCTTCTTCCCCCCTACATTTCCTAACATATGGCAACTCAACTATACAGGGGGCACATGAAGGGCAATAGGACAACTTTATTTTATTTATTAAAGGTTTCCTGGGCTTGTGTAGTGGAATGTAGTGGCTGTAACATATATTTCTATTATAACTTAAAGTTCCCGCCGTATGCAAATTAGGCTTCACTAGCGTAATAGCACTCTGCCTAGCGAAGAAACACTAGCGCAACTACGCTACCGTTCGCCGACCTGAGCGTAAATTCGCACTTTAGTGGATTTGCATATCGCTGGCGAAAATTCGCCTGGCGAAGTGCGGCGAACGCTAGCTAAGTCTATGCTGGCGAATTTTCGGATCTTAGTGAATCTTCCCCATAGAATCTGGACCATTTGTATCATGGTATACTGTGGGTACTGCTAACTTTTGTACCAATGGCCGAATAAACTCTTTAAGGAACACACAATTGTTAGAGGGAATGGAAGAACTGAAATTGAACACTTAAGGGCACATTTATTATGCTGTGTACAAAGAAATTCGCAAAAAAAAAGCTGTGTAAAAAGCTATGTAAAATATCACATGGTGTGTGTGTGTGTGATTTTCACACCATGCCAGATTTGCCACTATTATATTACATTGCTTCCAGAGGATTTCAGAATAAAAAAAAAAGTGTGGTGTACATTTCCACTGTTTTTTAAAGCATAGTAAACATGAATAGAATAAACTGACTCACACGATCTTGCAGCTCAGTTTTATTCACAGCCAGTAGCACAAGTTCTCCAGTTTCTTGTAGTTCGCACAGTTGCCAAATATATTTCAATAGTCAAAGAGTACAAGAATGGCCAGGCTCTCCTGCTCCTTCCCTTCCTGGATACTCATTTGCCAGTTTGAAACTCATTTGCCAGTTTGCTGCCTAATTTTCCAATTAAGTCAGATCTCTCTGCGAAGTAGCAGAATCCTGCAAGAAAGTTAAAGATATGCACAGTTGCACAGTAAAAATAGAGCCAGTATCTTCAATCCCCGCCTATAAGATATTTAAAGGTAGCAATTACTCACTAATTGCTATTATGGTAAGGCATGTTGACACATTTTCTGATATACAAAGATAGATGGATGGATAGATGGATGGATAAATGGATAGATGGATAGATAGATGGATAGATGGATGGATGGATGGATGGATAGATAGATGATAGAGAGAGAGAGAGAGTTTATAGATAGATGATAGAGAGAGAGAGAGAGAGAGAGAGAGAGAGAGATGATAGATAGATAGATATATAGATAGATAGATAGATCTATAGATAATGGATAGAGAGATGATAGATAGATAGAGAGAGAGAGATTATAGATGGATGGATGGATGGATGGATAGATAGATAGATAGATAGATAGATTAAAACTTGGTGCATAAACTTTAACCTGGTGCATAATCTTCCAACCTCTTCAAAACATTTTCATAGAACCATTGACTCTAATTCTCTTTGATAAAGTCAAGCTGTTCCATTCAGTTATCAGTTACTTTTTAATGAGCAAATTATATAATCAGTTTGTGCACCCACTGTGTAAATAAAAGTGTTCCTTTTACAGTTCCCTCGTCTGTAAATGTCAGACTGAAAACTCTGTTTATTCACAGAAATTCTGGGTTAGGTAGGATTACAGATTTGTATATCCTTTGCAGAAGCTTGTGTGAATTTAAATAAATGTAGCAAATGTACCAGGAGTATATTTTACAAGAAAAACTTGCTATTTAACACTGGTCTAGTCAAATATTATATGTATGGAGAATGGGGTTGTTACATGGCCTGAATTAGCTTGGAGAAATGTATATTAGATAACTTATAACTTCTTTGTGAGAAGGCCGTAATTTATAATAGTTAACTGTCCTATTAATAATAATAATTATAATAATAATAATGTCCTATTCATAGCAATTTAGCAATTTGTCTTAATTATAATTTTTTTTTACTGCTTTTGAACTATTTGCCTTCCTTTTCTGCTTATTTACAGCTTTTGAATGGGGGTGGTCAAGCCAAAACAGTACTGCTCTTTGAGGCTTCAATTTTATTGTTATTGTATTATTTATTACTTATCTTCCTTTTCAGTTCCTCTCCTATTACCGTCTGTCATTCAAAGCAGTGCCTGGTTGTTAGGGTAAATAAGACCCTAGCTATCGGATGGCTATGAAACTGTATGAAATAAATATGAATTAATGTATGAATAAATATGAAACCAAAATATGAAAGTAAACCAATTGCAAATTTTCTCAGAATATTAATGGGTATATCATACCAAAAGTTACTTTAAAGGTGAAATATGCCTTTAATACACCACACTTGTGTTTCAGTAAATTGATGATGTTTGTGAAATTTCACATTCTACACTTTGAGTATGGCCCGTAGTACTGACAACAAAGAATAAAATCTCTGTTGATCATATTGAACAACTCTTAGGCAGGGGATCCACACTCAAAGGCTGTGTGGGCTTCATGAGAAAAAACAAATGAAAAGTAATAAATATTATGATGTTTTACAGAACAAATTTATTACAACCCAAGTCTTAGATGCTCCTTTAAAATCTAAACGTGCTAGACCCAAACCACTTTAACCTTGGCACACTGCTCATACTAAAGCACTCCAAAGACACTCATGTGCACTTGAGCGCAGTGCTGGACTGAGAATCAAAATAGGCCCTGGCATTTCAGGTACACAGAGGCCCAATCATCCCACTTAGAGGCCCAAACAGTCCCCACCAGCCCACTAAATACTGACTTTCTATGGCAACTTATAGCAGCCCATCTGGCATTTGCCCTAACCTACATATTGCCAGTCCGGGCCTGCGGTTGAGCGTCTCTGGTGCAAATCCCTCTCAGAATCAGACTTTTGGAGCTACAATTCTGCCCTCTGCTCCTATAACACCAGCCTTCCCCAAGCCAAACAAACATACTTTACTTCACTCATTAACTCCCTTTCCAAAAAATGACACAAATATTCTCCACCTTTAACACTCTCCTTTCCCCTTCTCCACCCCCTACATGCACATCTATCTCTGCTCAAGACATTGCTGAGCACTTCAAAAACAAAATTGACACTATCAGAAGGGACATTACACTACTCAACCCCCCTAGACTCTCACCACCCTCCCTCCACACTTCCCAGTCTCTTCTGTGCTCTTTCACCCCTGTTACTGATGAGGAAGTCTCAAAACTTTTGGCCTCTTCTCACCTTACCACCTGCGCGCTTGATCCTATTCCTTCAAAACCTCTCTCTGTCAGGGTTCCTCAAGGCTCTGTCTTGGGACCCTTATTATTTTCTCTATATACTTCCTCCCTCGGCAAATTAATCAGCTCGTATGGTTTCCACTACCACCTCTACGGTGATATCTATCTCTCCTCTCCTGATCTCAACCCAGAACTCTAACTCGTGTCTCCTCCTGCCTGTCTGCTATCTCTACTTGGATGTCACAACGTGATCTTAAATTAAACCTCTCCAAAACTGAAATGGTTCTTTTTCCTCCAACTAACACCAGTAACATTCCAGAAGTATCCATCATAGTTAACAATTCCGCTATCACCCCATCTCCCCAGGCCCGGTGCCTTGGGGTTATCCTAGATTCTGCCCTGACATTCACTCCTCACATCCAGTCACTTGTTAAATCATGTCACTTCCACCTAAGGAACATATCCAAAATACGATCATTTATCACCCCAGATGCTGCCAAAATTCTTATTTACTCTCTCGTCATATCGCGTCTAGACTATTTTAACTCTCTTTTAATTGGCCTTCCCCCCAGAGACTGTCACCTCTCCAGTCCATAATGAACACTGCTGCTAGGCTTATACACCTCAGCAACCGCTCTTCCTTTGCCATGCCATTCTGCCAATCCCTTAAGTTAATGACCCTGACATTCAAAGCACTTCATAACTCTGCCCCTCCCTACATCTCTGAACTCATCCCTAAATATTCACCCAACTGCTTACTACACTCCTCTACTGACCTGCTACTCAACTCTTCTCTCATTACCTCCTCACACGCTTGCATTCAAGACTTTGCCAGGGCTGCGCCCCTCCTCTGGAATTCTCTCCCATGTTCTGTCCGACTTTCTCCGAACCTTTCAGCTTTCAAGAAATCTCTTAAAACCCACTTTTTTAGAGAAGCCTACCCTCACTCCTAACGACCCAATTCAATACCACTTACAGTACTACATCTCATCCACCTACACTCTGATCTTGCCCACTCCCACACCTTGTGTATCATTCCCTTCCCTTTAGATTGTAAGCTTTTTCTGTACAGGGCCTTCCTCACTTTTTGTACCGGTATTTATTGTGATGTATGTACGTAACTCCATATTTATTGTGATGTATGTAACTCCTTATGTTCTATGTATGTAATTCATGTGATTTAGTTGTATAATCACATTCACTTTACAGCGCTACAAAATAAGTTGGCGCTATAGAAATACATGTTAATAATAATATTAATAATAATAATAATAATAATAATAAAAAGGGAGATTTTGTAGGATATGCCAGTATTGCAACTGAAACATTGTAAAAAAATCTGCTTGCCTTGTTTCTGCTCAGCATTATCATATTTTGTATATGTTAATGAAACCTCAGAATCTGGAGATCAAACCATTAAACCTAGCAAGATTTACCCTAGTCTACAACAGCCACAACAATGCCTAACCCTTTCAGTCCTAATGTTGCACTCACCTAGGGTCAACCTATCAGCCTCAAAGCTCCTCACATTCATCTAGAAAAACTCAGTCCTCTGCATAGAGTCACTCCACAAACTCCACCTCATCAACTTCCACTAATCACACATAGTTTCTGCAATTCATTGCAAATTTTGTTTTGAGGGGAAAAAAAGCAGAAGGTGATAGAAACCCTGTAAACATTTTAAAATCTTCACACTTTTTTTTATATTGTAAGGAGTTGTTAAATTAACAGCAAGGTACCCAGACAGCTAAAATTGGTGATTGTGTCTATGGCAATTAAGATGGTGCAAAGTTCAAATTTAGATGCATATAGCCATGATTGACTAATTTCTAAATTTACTTTCATCCAAACACAATCATGTACTACTATATGGTTTCCAATGTGTCAGTTCTGCTTCTTCTGATAAATGGTGCACAACTGCATCTACCATGAACTTGGCAGTTGCTCCAGGGTTCACACGGCCTGCTGCTTCAATAGCTACACCAGACTTGCTCCCAGTAAATTGGATGAAAACACAATCCATAAATGACGCAATCCCCACTCTGAAAATGCTACACTTAACTTGCATCCAGTTTATGTAAAAATGCAAGTGCACTTGCTTAATTTTGAAACACTGGGTACAACTGGGTGGATGCAACTAGGGGCACTGCCATAATTACATTGGAATTAAGAGAGAAACCACTGCATTATGAGTAACAAACATGGGGAAATAGAAATTTTCACAATGTACTTTCATTTGCAAATTACCCTACTGTCAGATCCAGTGTTTCAGTGGCTTCAGGGTTCCCTAACATCAATGGGGCAAATTCACTAACGGGTGATGTTTCACCAGCGACCGATTCACAACACTCTGTACCACTGGCAGGTGCAAATTTGTTACCACACTGCTAATCCACTAAAATGTGAAGTTGCGGCTAAGCAGCCGGACGCTGGCTAATTCCCGCTAGCGTTACATCGGCTGGGCGAGCTTTTCACAGAGAATTTTCGCTAGCATTCAATTATGCCTAGCGAAACTTCACTAGCACTTTTAAGCTAAGGTTAATTTGAATAAGACAAGTACCTAAAAGTTGTGTGGACGTCTTTATTAGTAATGTTGGTGCATGGACTTGAAGTGGCCACTTTTTCACACACATCTCCAATGAGCCATAATAAAGACAGAAGAGATCCTTTAATGACCTAGACATGAGCCCACCCTTAGACAATATGTGGCATGTCCCTCAAATTAGTTTAAAAATATTGTTCACACATAAATCTTTAATAGTCTGAACTTTTGAAGGCAATCCCACTTTAAAAAAAAGAAAAGTTGCCAGCATTTTCCTGCCGAATAAATTCACCCATCACTAATTATTCTGGTAGCAGCATTTGATACAGACTGCAGAGGAGAGAGATGGGAGTTAGGGAGGCCAGTTAGAAGAAGATCACAGTAATCTAGTCAGGATAGAATGAGAGCATGCATGAGCATTTTGGCCGTAGCAAGTGAAAGAAAGAAATGCCTAAGAAAAAATGACTGGTTTTGACAGTGGTGTTAATATGATCAGAGAAAGAGAAAAAGGAGTCAAAGATTACCCCCAGACAGTGTGCTGAGTTGACAGGGATAATGAGCAACCATCAATTTTTAAGAATAGGTTCTACACAAGCCTATTTAAAAGGAGAAGGGATGGTTCCAGAAGCCCGAAAAGAATGGAAGATTTGTGTAAGTGCTGGAGTAAACTCAGCTGCACAGTGTTTAAGCAGAGAAGAAGGCAAAAGAAATCAGCAAAGTCCTGAGGAGAATCTATCAGGTTCACCGACAATGTTGATAAGGAATGGAGAAACGTATTGAATATATAAAACAGGCATTGTGGGTTGGATTGTGATTGTTTATAAGGGCTCTGTAGTACTCTTGCTTAGCCTTAGACAAGGCAGAATTGAAGTATGACAATATAAATTTATAATAAATGAAGTCTACTTGCATACAGGATTTTTTCCACATATGTTCAGCGGAGAGTAGGCGCCAGGTGCTGAATAATAACAATAAGGGGTTGCAATGATGTCAGTGCAATGTTTTTTTTCTAATAAACGCATTGTTGTGTTTGGTAGCAGAGGATGAGGAGGTTATAACAATGCTTTATTAGCAGGTTCATGCAGCCATTACATAACAACATTAAGTCTTACTTTCACTTTCAAGCTGTACAGAAAGTCCTTTCTATGCACAGTGACATCTGCAGGCCATTTGTATAAACACTGCACACATTCCTAATCTAAAGTCCTATATTTCATCTCCATGCAATTGCAATTAAAATGATATCCTGACAAAGGAATGTTTTCCCATCATGTTGTATATTTCCAAATAAAATAAAGAACCACCGATATATAGACATGTTAAAATGTAGGCTGTAGAAACTGATTTAAATGGGTACAAATATATCATACATTTTAGTCCAAGTCTTAAAGAATATATAATATTTGTCAGAGCTCTTTCAAGATCCCTAATAACAGTATTTATTGTTGTCTTATTAATGAATTCACTCAAGCTACGTAAGTACTTTACAGAGAAAACACATGGAGTGTATCTATCATTTGTGTGTTGAGCAATTTCTACCAAACTGATCTAATTGGAAAATGAATGCCAGATGAACTTAGCTCTTAAACCGACAAGCCATAAACACTGCCAGATGTCCTAAAAAGTACTAGTCAAACAAGACAGAGAAATAATATCATGGTAGAATACCTGCATAGCTCAACCCCATACATAGTCAGCATGCGAAGGACTGTACTAACATAAAAGCAACATAATAACTGAATTACTCTGCTTGCTCGAACATATAAAAGGGGTCGAGTCAAGAACTGATCCATGAAGTGCAAAGAGCAAGAAATGAAAACATACAAACCATGTAGTACCTTCATATGGACAGCACATGTATGACAACATGACACAATTGCTCTTATTTCCTTCAAGGTTTATGCTGCAAACAGTATAAGTCTAACTGATTTATAGCTCTTGTTGTTCAAAGAAAAGCAGATATATTTCTATAAACAAATACTGTAACTGGTTTATTCCCAAATTCTATATTGACTCCCGCAATGGCTCATACATGAATTTGTGTTCTCATTGCCTGTGCAAGTTACACCAACATAGTGTACACTTCATAAGAAACGCCCTCGGACCATTCACCGAATTCCTGTGCTGTTCACGGAAGCCTTTCAAATGCCGGCCTACAATCCATGCTGTGGATTAAAAGACACATCTGGTTTCCATATATTTTAGTAACACTAATACAAGTTCTTAAAGAATGACGGACATGAAATTAAAAGTAAAATGTATCATTGATCAAATGAATTTGGCAGTGTTTATAAATTCTGTACATCTGCTCTGCTTAATTTGTCACTTCTCCAAGAGCAAGTTGATTGTAATACACAGTCATCTTCTGTTTTAGGATTTCTCTTTCTATTCATTTATATTTACAACTTCCTAGTTGTTGTCTGGCATGTGACCAGATTGTAATGGAAGACATTCAAGACTGCACATCTTCTTCTATAAGTATTTCCATTGCAGCAATGCAGGGTATAAGCATCACTTCTAACATGAAAATAAGTAGCTTTTCCAATAAAGTAGTCTCTAAGCATTCAGGCATTCCCAACTTAAACATAGATATGAAAGCTGCCAGGAACGGAATGACATATGAGTTGATAGATCTAAGATCAGTGCTCAGTAAAGAAAATAAATAAAAAGAGAATGCTTTCAGGGATCTGCAACCTTGGCTCTCCAGATGTTAAGGAACTACAAGTCCCACAATGCATTTGCCTTTATGAATCATGACAGACTCCTTCATTGCATTGTGGGACTTGTAGTTCTTTAACAGCTGGAGAGCCAAGGTTGCAGATCCCTGCATTAAACAATGAAAGAAACAAAAGGAGAAAAAAACTGGTAACAAGAAAAAGTCAAGATTGTGTCAATATGAATTCCAAGTCCTACTGCCATATATGCCATAAATACTGCAGGACAGTAGTCTCCTTCTGTGCCTTGTAACAGCACTTGACTTAATCTCTGTATATTTGTATTTATTTAATATAATGTGCATCCTCCCTGTATGTACTTATCTATATTGTTGACTTGTACATCATTGCAAATATATAAATACAGTTATACATACATCTGTTAGCCTGATGCATTGTGGATCTTACCCCATTAACATTGCTATTCACTCTCCATAATACAGTAGGTCTTATCCCAGAGGTTGTCGTGCTCACTGTCCACTATGCTGTCATATTCTCTTAATTCAATGATGCCAACAATCACCCCCATATCTTATGGTTTTTTGTGTTCTCTATACTGAGGCATCTTCAAACATAGGAGGCTCCAGGAAAAGACTAGGGTCGAATGAGCACTGCTGACTGCACTTAATATGTATTGCACTGAATAGCTATAAATTGCTAATAAATCACGATCATTTTTGATTTTGAGACCTGTTACTGGACTTTTTTGTTGACTGTCTTAACTTCATGCCTTTTACATTGATTTGCCTTTCGTCCTTTCCCCTGCCCCAATCTCTAAACTGATGCATACTCAGGGTGGCACATTTATCAATTCATGTGCATTTTTTTAAAACTCCCTTAAATCCAATTGCATTTGAAATTCGAATTGGGGAAATTTTCAAAACTAGAACTAATTTAAATGTTCCAAAAACTGGAATTCAGTCAAACTTGATTCCAGTTGTTTCTCCTAAAATAACTTGAATGTCAGGAAGGCTACAAACATTTCCAAATTGGTCAATGGACCTCTCTCATTGAGTTATACAGGAATTGGGCAGGTGGTGAATAGTCACATTCGTATTCTTCGTGTTATCTGGCTTACCCAGCATATAGGCTTCAAACTGCTGGACATTCATCAGCATTCAGACATGACAATTTCAAATTCAGACAATTGTTATTGTAACTTTATTTATTTTTTTATTCAGGCCTCAACTATTCATATTCCAGTCTTTAATTCAAATTATTGCATGGTTGCTAGGGAAATTTGGACCCTAGCCACCAGATTGTTGAAATTGCAAACTGGAGAGCTGGTGAATAAAAAGCTAAATAACTTAAAAACCACAAATAATGAAACATTAAAAATAATTGCAAATTGTCTTTAATATACTCCACTTGAGCCAGCAGGGGAGAGGCAGATTTATCAGGGATCTAATTTCAAATTCTAATAAATTGATTTTCCTCAAAATCCAAGGAGGGGGTTCGCGGTGGCCAGGAGGGGGGTCAGAGTTGGGTTGGCTGGGGTCCAATCCAGCGATCTGGCATCCAATATGGGCACACCGGCGGTAATTTCAGGCTAAGCTTGGCGGCCCAGTGGATGGGGACCCCTGGTTTAGACCATATAAGAATTTGAAAATTTGCATTCAAAATTTTAATTCTACCCTTAATAAATGATGTGATTTAAAAAAAAACTGCAATTTTTTTAGGATTGTCATGTGAAAAACCTGGATTTTTCTCATTTGACACACAAAAACAATGAAAAATTAATGATTTTGGGAAAAAACCTCCCCTCATTTTGTGAGGGTAACACATCTTCAAATGATTAAGGGGATATCTGCAATGGATTTCGACATGAACTTGGCAGGTTTTAGATGCTATTTTCCGATTCAGACTTGCAACACCCTCAGGGGTTTAATAAATAACCAAAAAGTCTCTTTTTTGCCGCAACGTTTTCAGGTTTTCCATGTCAAAACGGATACTGCCATAAAATTGTGTGTTAATAAATAACCCCCTAAGTGGAACCCCTAAGTTTTACTTCATTTGGCTCACCAAATCTTGTACAAAATTATATGTATGTTCATTTTCAGTAATGGTCCAGTGTCCTCATGTCCATTCAGCAATAAAGTCTGCCATGCCTATTATTATGGTTGGTACTCACAGCATCAGTGCTGCCTTTAAAATTCCTCTGTGATGATTTATTTCTTGCTGGTAGGAGAAATTAAAGTGACAGCCAGGGGCGGGTAAATGCCAAACTTCTCAAAGTACAGACTTTAATGAAATAAAAACAATTACTGGTATTCTGCAAACATTCCAGCTTGTCCACTTGATAAAGCCCATCAATCAGACGAAAATATTATGTCTTGACAACAGGAAAAAAAAACACTTCAAGCATTTAGCCCAAATTCCAGTAATATTTTTGATAAAAGACATTTCTGAAGCATTGATGTTGGAATCAGCATATGTATTACCATAAGAACCAAGTAAAACTGGCATGTGTCAAGGACCGAGATGGGAAAGCATTTTCTGTAAAACAGCCAACAGCTATTAGTGAGAGCAAGCCTGAGAGAGAGAGAGAATATAATAGAAAGCAATAATAAGTATTACACCATAATGTAACTGTGGGATTATTGTGATTGTAACTATTGACATATGCGAGTTTGAGGAAAGGTAAAAATGATACAAGAGGGGTAGTTCATCCTTCAATTGAATTTTAGTATGTTGTAGACTTTCATATTCTATCAATCAACTTTGAATTTTTTCTCAATCCCAGAAATACAATGCTGTGAAAATATGCAAATAAAAATACTTGCGTATTTTCTAAAACCTCAAATAGATTTTTCTTTTTTGATAATTTGACTTCCATAAAAGTCAACAATAACTGTCTCTAACAACTTTTTCTCCAGTTTTTTTTATAAAATGGTAATACATTTCAAATCTCAGATATTTTTTTCTTAAATATGCTAGTGTTCAAGGAAAAAAAAGGCATAAAAAGTAGCTGCCATTTGTTACAGATTTTTTTCTCCCTCATATTTTTATAAATAGGCTAAAATTAGAATGTGCACTTATTTATTGAAAACCTTGACACTTGTGTTATAACGTGAAGATTCAACTCGAATGCAGCAAAATAACATTCAAAGCATCATTTTCAATGAGTCTGCCAAATCTCAGAT
>CM044431.1:140949345-140981425 GCA_024363595.1 Xenopus borealis
TCTTGGCATTGGTCCTTCTACAATATACTAAAAGTTAACTTGAAGGTGAACCACCCCTTTAATTGTCTTATGTATGATGAGGTGAGCAGAAAACTAGACTCTGGGATAGCAGTGGATGTGATCTCCATCTAAAGTGCTTGATACAGTAGCATTTGATAATAGAAGATTGCTGAATAAACTAAGGAAAATTACATCTCTAAAATTTTCTAAGTAGGACCAGTGTTGTAGTGGAGTACCAGAGTTTGCTTATTAAAGACCTTCAAGCATTGTGAGTGCTTTCTCTATTTTTGCTTATTATACTATATTGTGCAAAACTATACATTTTATGCATGATGTTGCCACAGACTTATTTATTTGTCTGACATGAGGGGTAGGGTAGTTCAGTGATTTTCAACCTTGGTCCTCCAGCTGTTAAGGAACTACAAGTCCCACAATGCAATGAAGGAGTCTGACAGCCACAGTCAGGCAAATGCATTGTGGGACTTGTAGTTTCTTAACAGCTGGAGGACCAAGGTTGAAAATCACTGGGGTAGTTACACTTAGTAGATGGACTCATGATATTGGGGGCAGGACTATGACTCAGTGATCAGTTGACTGCCATGGTATTTAAGGAGCCATATTTTCAGTATGTGGCAGTTATTTAAAAAAAAGCAGTTTTTATTGGTTAAATCATTAATGAATATAAAAATAAGGAAATTAATTTTAACTGACTGCATATTGCAGCCCCTTTGCTTTGTAAACATGTTATAAAGTGTAATCTTGTCTGTTCTTTTTCATCTTGAACACTCTTGGTCCACCATCTGATTCATACTTCTCCATTATGATCTGTGTGCACATTTCCGGTAAAAAAAATCATGTATGAAATCTACAAGAAATATAAGAAGAAATAGCTGGACTAATAACTCCTGCCAAGTACTGTAATTTTGAATACTAGTAAAATCACAGTGTACTGTTATCATTATAAATACATTATTTAAAAAAAAAGTATCTATGGCTTTGTAAAATGGGGTAATTATTACCTTGGTCAAACCCTTGGTCAGCAATAAGGATTAACATCTTTCACTACTGAAAAACGCTTGCATTTACGGATGCAAATATTTTAAATAAATTCTCCTTTCATATGTAATGCTAGGTATCTTTTGTTAATTTTGTCCTGTTTAGTTTTGGAAGTGATTATAGCCATCAACTGTTCCAGCATCTTTATTGTGGCAATGTATGTATAAAATATAATTAGGCCATATTTATTAAAGGGCCCTTAATGATAAAATATCAAACAAATATAAAATAAAATATACCTGAGCCAAATAATTTTTTAAGGTTTGAATTTTCTTATGTGTAACTCATACTGCCTTAGTGATAAGTAATTACCAACATGTAAGTCATGTTAGACTCCTGCTTGTTATCTGGCATTTACCGTTGGTAAATTTTGCTGAAAGTTATAAAATTGCAGTGTATTAAAATACATCTTTATTTATAAATGTCCAGTATAGAATTTTACTCTTTGATTTAAGGACATGTGAGATTGTCTCCCAGCAGGTGATGTACTGTGTTACTCCCTCTTCTGAGAAATATGTCTTTTCCCAACCGCAGAGATTAAATAATAATGGATTCCATCAGAGCGTAACCAGCTGTATACTGCCATGTTGAAATACAAAGAAAGACCCAATAAGAACTACCCATTAATTTAAGATAACTACAAAATGATTAGCCAGCATGTAAAACATTTGTTTTTTTTTACACTGACATTCCAAAAAATGTATTTATCATCAAACATAAGGTGAACAGTTCATACTGAATTCTGATCCAGTTTAAAAAAAAAAAGCAAATCATTTAGCCCTAGAGGAACAGTCAGATTGCAAAATCAGTTCAGGTTCCTACAGTATTTACCGGGATATGGGTCATTACAAGTCAGACTTAACACATAATTAAAGTTCAAACTACTACTGGTTTATGAAAATACAGTATATGGAAATTCCCTGGAGAGAGCATGGCAGCTTTCATACAACTGGTTAATTTAAAAAAGATTTGCTTTCTTATTTTATTATTATTTGTTAAAAGCATTTGCAAAGCAACTATATGAATATATTTCTGTGTGTGTATGAATAATTGTATCTGAATACATATGTGTCTATATACACTTCATGATGGAGGCAGTGTGCTAAAGCCCCCCACAAAACATCAGCCAGGGTTGTCAGGTTTTACTGATAGCTGACAGATAAGCATCAAATCAGTAGTAGTGTAGCCAAGAAATGGTGCTGATACTACACTACACTAGAAAACATTCGACAAAAAAATAAAAAACAGCTTTACATGTTTCAGAAATTTTCAAACACTTTGGATAGCAAATAATCTGGGAAGAAATTATTTGAGAGAGAGATATGGCACAATGTTTGTCCAGGTACAGAAACCCTCTAGAAACCAATAAGGCCATGGGCACATGGAGCATAGGCTCTTCCTGCTCACAGTTTGCCACCATCAAGATCACTGTCTGCTGAAAGAAATCAAATGGGGGGGGGGTCAAGGCTTTCTAACAGGGGCTGGAGGGGAGTAGAGTTTGGCAAGCATTTGTGCGAATAACCCAGGCCCTCTGAAGATTTTTTTGCAGGGGGGGGGGCTGGTTAGCTGTAGTTATGCCGCTACTAGCTCACCTTGAATGATATTTATACCCTAGATTTTTTCTAAAGGACACATGGCTTCAGATAACATCACAGTCCTGGATATGTGTTCTATCATTATGAAAAATGCCCAGATGTCCTATAGTTAGACTGCTTAAGAGAAAATGCCTGAATCATGTGTCACAAATAATGAAAGAGGAATGTAACAGACAAAGAAACTTGCTCATTCCTATTTCAAAGTCTATTCCTCATTGTTTCTAAGCACCGTATGGCACAGAAGTTTGCAGCACCTTTGTTTGTCTATGTGGTGTCTCCTATTAAAGACTAATCGTTTCCCACTTTCCTGACACTTCCTGACAGTTTCTGAAGACACAAACTCTGTGCTTTCACATTTTCTCTTGCCACTAGAACAAAACTGCTAGGCTGTTTCATCCAGTGAACGGATGGGCTCCTTTGGTACAACAGTTATTATATCTGAAACCAACATCTGGCTTTCTAAAACACTAGAATTGAAATATACACTTAAGGACAGAATGTGTTCAATTCTTGCTCTTTAAGCAAATATAATTTATTATATGGTGCTGCTACAATACTTCTCTTTTGCCAAATACACACACTACTGCTTCTGGGAAGAAGTGGTGTTCATACAAACATAAATATAGTTGCCATTCATTCAAGTATTTGTGTCAAAAGCAGCTCCTTACATTCTGCATAGATGCACTCAGAACATCCTACCTCCTTTTGATAACCATTTGCATTTGCAACTACTGATGGCATTAACTATAGGGTTAAGTGGCAGCATCAGTAGGTCACAGCTTATTTGCACCTATAGAATGACATAGAGCACCTAAAATTTGCAATCTCAACTATGAAAATACTGGGGAACACATTTACGAAAGGTTGAAGTGAAAATTCTAATTAAATTAAAATTTCAAATTACAAAGTTTTTTGGCCACTTTGTCTATTGCATAGGCCAAAATTTGATTTGAATTGAAAAAATTTGAATTTGACTATTCGCAACCTTAAACCTGTGGAAATGCAATTTTAACCTATGGGGGACTTCCCATAGCCTTAACAGAGCTTTTCTCTAAGTTTTGGAAAAAACTTTTTTCTGAAAATCGTTCGACCCAATTGATTCGATTGAACGATTCAAATTAAATTGAAAATGGACCTATTTGATTAGAAACGGTCTGGACCTGCACAGAGGTAAGGTCACCTTAAAAGTAATTAAATTGGTATTCCCTTTTGGAATACAGTGTTCGACAAAACAAAAGCCAGAACTAGAGAAACTTAATACATTTGTCAAATATGAAAATTAAAAACTAAAGAATATAGAAATATCAATTCCCAAGTATCTCTAGCAACTCATACTCTCTGCGCTATGCTCAGAGGGTATATGCTTCCTCCATGCAAATAATGATCTACTAATCAATAGGCTAATTGTTTTAAATCCTCTGATATATAATATGTTTGCAACATAGAAATCTGCTTAACTTATACAGTAGATCAAAATCCTGTCTTAAAGTGGGCTTTATGTACTAATATTCTTAGATCCATTAGTGACCAGAATATATGTTTTAGTATTTTATATGTGTTAGTATTTTCTTGCTAACTTGTGCATGTTATGTGTAGAGAAGTGCCAGCATAAATGACTTAACATAACTGAAAAAATAAAGTGTCTTTGTAAATTAACTTAGAGTTATTATCTGATCTGCTTATGCTGCATTTACCAACTAACTAATGTTTGGTATTGAATTGAATTAAGAATTGTTTTGAAGTTACAGTAAAATCTGCAATAGAATGGAGTTTATCCTGCTTCATATGGCTTCATATGATTATAAACAGATATAAGGCCATAGTGCCCTCTACTGAATCATGAAATTATTAAAAACAATTGAGTTGTTTTAACACAGAAGATATAACACTTAAAGGGTCATTTACAAAAGAAGTATAGTTGGAATTGTGGGGAAAACTGCATTGTGGGTTAACGACATGGTGATCTACATTGGAAAATTGTACTATGCAATGACCGCAGTGTCATTCTGTAGCTACTAAAGCAAATAAAGTTCTGTCTTGCATAAAAAAAGGGCATAAACTCAAGGGATGAAAACATAATTATACCTCTTTATAGATCCCTAGTCAGACCTCATCTGGAGTATGCAGTGCAGTTTTGGACTCCAGTCCTTAGGAGGGATATAAATGAGCTGGAGAGAGTGCAGAGATGTGCAACTAAACTGGTTAGAGGGATGGAAGACTTAAATTATGAGGGGAGACTGTCCAGGTTGGTGTTGTTTTCTCTGGGAAAAAAGCCGCTTGCGAGGGGACATGATTACACTTTACAAATATATTCGAGGACATTATAGACAAATATCAGGGGACCTTTTTACCCATAAAGAGGATCACCGCACCAGAGGCCACCCCTTCAGACTAGAAGAAAAGGACTTTCATTTGAAGCAGCGTAGGTGGTTCTTCACAGTCAGGACAGTGAGGTTGTGGAATGCACTGCCGGGTGATGTTGTGATCGCTCATTCTATTAATGCTTTAAAAAGGGGTCTGGATGATTTCTTGGACAGACATAATATGAAAGGCTATTGTGATACTAAACTCTCCAGTTAGTATAGCTATGGACATATATAATTTATGGGAAAGTATGGTGGGGTGTGTGTGTATGGATGCTGGGTTTTCATTTGAAGGGGTTAAACTTGATGGACTTTGTCTTTTTTCAACCCAATTTAACTATGTAACTATGGTAATGCAAAATATACAAACGATTAGTAACTCAAATTTTAGTTGGAAACTAAAGGCTGGTATTTCAAAATTTAGAAACCTTATCATCACTTAAGTGCTATCACAAACAGTAGAATAAGGTTACAAGGTTTACAAATACAAAGGTTTTCAAAAAATATCAATAAAAGCCATACACAGATTATTTTGCTAATGATACATAAAAAGAAAAGCAACAAGAATCAAAAGCATCTGCAAATGTATTTAATGGTTTTCTTGATATCAAGCAGGCAGTTCCAGGTTCTGTCTGGATTGCTCAATATTTCCTCTGTTTAATCCGATATGACAGCTTGAAAATCTCCAGTTGATTAAAATCTGAGTGGCAGTAAACATGAATGTAACTTCATCTTGACTAAAGATTGAATGAGTGACAGTCCCTTTAGAAGCAAATTTACTAAAACTGGTACAGATTTTGTACCCATAGAAACCCACAGGTGTGTTCAGTCTGGTGTAGTAAGACTAATGACTGATTGGTTTCTGTGGATTACAATATTGTACATTTTAATCCAATATACAAGCAATTCAGCGCACTGCCCAACTTTGTGTAATAGTGGTGCTTCTTTCCTCTTTAGACTTCACCGTAAGTCTTCAGTGTAAAACATCAAGGAAATGCGGACAGCAATCCAAGGCAGGATAACTGCTACAATTTTGACTACTCGACATTGTACATTTTAATGTTTGGGCTCAGGCCTGGCTCTCCTTTTCAATTATACAAATTGGGTTTGAGATCAGGCCAGTCAAGTCCTTTCAAGACCATCTCAGAAAACCCACTCAATATGGAGGAATTATTGTGTTAGAGGAGAAAACAGCCTCATCTAAACAATCTTAAGGGCCCTTACACACGGGCGTTTTTACCTGCGCTCCCCTGCGTCACGTTTTGCTGCGTTCAGCCGCAGGGGAGCGCAGGTATAGACGCACTCAATTATTTTCAATGGGTCTGTACTCACACGAACGCATGTAGGCGCCAAACACAGGAAAAATGCAGCATGTTGCGTCTGAATCTGCGTTCGGTGCTTACACGCGTCTCGTGGGTACAACCTCATTGAACAAAATGAGGTGCGTCTAGACCTGCGCTCCCCTGCGGCTGAGCGCAGCCAAATGCAACGCAGGGGAGCGCAGGTCCAAAACGCCCGTGTGTACCGGCCCTAACAATGGCTTGAAATAAAAGTGTTACTTGCAATGTAAAATGGGGCCCTTGACCCAAACATGGAAAACATCCCTAGACCATTATTCCTCCTTTGTCGGAAAGCATATTTTTTTTGTTGCAAAACATCAGCACTCTGCCTGCTAATCTACTGTATCTCACCAGACGTTTTAAGGGGAAAGACTCATTGGTTAAGACTTAAGTCAGAAAAACATGTACCCTGATGCTGCACTTCAGTCTGCTATCTCCAAAATTACATGCCTCCCATCTGTCCAATGAGTTTGCTACATAGTACATACAACTACTCGGCTAATATAAAACATGTATAGGAGATTTCAATTGCACTGATTTTGGTTATGCAATCTATTGGTCTATAT
Source organism: Xenopus borealis (assembly GCA_024363595.1). Classification (NCBI taxonomy): domain Eukaryota; kingdom Metazoa; phylum Chordata; class Amphibia; order Anura; family Pipidae; genus Xenopus; species Xenopus borealis. The sequence goes on from CM044431.1 coordinate 140,956,266, forward strand.
ACATGCAAACCTGACTGGCATCTCAGGAAATGATTAGCATAAAGCCCACCTACCTATCTGACCAATAATATTGTATCATTTCATAGTATTGGAGAACTTCTCAGTAACCCAATGGTTTGCAAGGAGTGCTTTTTTTCAATGTATTTTGATGATATTTCATTAATTTGGAATACAATACATGAAGCCTACTATAACATTAAAAAGATAATTGGTTTTCCTCCCATAAAGACTAAGTACAAGGTTCTGTTTTGTTATTACAGAGAAAAAGGAATTTAAAAAAAATATATGAATGATTTGCTTAAAATGGACTCTGCATAATGGGTTTAAGGATGTTCTATACCTGTATTATCTGTAATCTGAAGAAAACGGATTTTTCCATATAGATGTTATTTATGAATAGCTGGAAATTACAGTGTCAGATGTTACAGTGCATACATATGCAGGAGCCATGACATATTCACTGAACTGAATACACAATGCGCCTGCATTTTCCCATTTTATTTGTATAGCACAGGAATTGTAAGGCTGTCTATGTTAGAGCAAAGAGGGCTTTTGAGCAGGGCCTACAATTCCATTATTAGAGGGCCTCGTTGGAGTGAAAAGTTATAGATTTGTGAATTCTGTTATTAGGTTTTGGATATGCAATATTTAGATTTGAATGGATCTCTAGTGTTTAACTGAACAACTAACCCTAAGGGGGTTATTTATTAAAGGGATACTGTCATGGGAAAATTTTTATTTTCAAAATGCATCAGTTAATAGTGCTGCTCCAACAGAATCCTGCACTGAAATCCATTTCTCAAAAGAGCAAACATATTTTTTTATATTTCATTTTGACATCTGACATGGGGCTAGACATATTATCAATTTCCCAGCTGCAGAAGTCTACTGGAGCAGCACTATTAAAGGAAAACTATACCCCTCGAACAATGTAGGTCTCTATAAAAAGATATTGCATAAAAAACTCCTATGTAAAACCCTGCTTCATGTAAATAAAGTTAAGTCACATGAGCCAATTAACAGACAGAGTTGTGTCTTTTGCTTCCACACTTCTTCCTGTTACAGTTAGAGTTGAAATATTTCTGGTCAGGTGATCTCTGAGGCAGCACACAGACCATCATGAAATGGTGGTTCAAGGCAAGAGATGTAAAAGGTCAATATTTACTTAAATATACAGATGCAGTCACTTTGGATTGTAAGTTTAATGCGTCGTGACAACTCATCTATCCCATTTATCCCACTTAGCACAGAATATTGTGTCACAGCATCCCATCCAATTAAAGAGTTCACCATTGAAAACAATGGAGCTTTGGTATGCTAATGAAAAGGTTAAATGCATTAAATGAGTTAAGATAACTTTAGATAACACAGTTTCTTCAATTAGCCCTGAGTCACGACGCATTTAACTTACAAATCCAAGTGACTCTATCTGCATATTCCAGTTTGGAAAGATTGTTTAATATGTCACTTAATTTGATATAAAATATCCTTTGCTCAAGTATTATTTTTGGGGGTATAGTTTTCCTTTAACTGATGTTTTTTGAAAAAAGCATGTTTTCCCATGACATCATGCCTTTAAGGTTTGAGTGTTTTCTCTGTGATTTTTTTGGTCAGAACTCCCATTTTCATATTAAAAAAACTTACATTTTATCAGATTTTCTATACCCCAACCCCGGAAATAGTTCAAATCTGAAAAACACCATCTAAAGCCTGTTGAGGTCATGTAGGAGGTCCCTTTAACCACCTGAAGATGTTAATAGCCTTCATGAAGGTTTCACAATTTGAACTTGCAGAATCTAGTTTTTTTCCATTCAGGTTTTTTGGTAAATACGAAACCATTCCAGTTGTGAGTTCATTCGAGTTCACTCAACAATCCACCTTTGATAAATAACCCCCTAGATGTCATGTTATTTTAACATGTTGGACAACTGAAGGTAATCATCTGTTGCTCCCATGTTTCCTATATCTGTTTAGTGAGCTAATGTGGTCCACCAAGCAAAGGACTCCAAATAGAAGCCTAAGGTTAATCTTTATCTCTATCTACAAAACCATCTGAAGGTCCCTTATTAAATGTGCAACTGTTGCTTCCAGCTCTTGTTTTACTGCAATTTTCAGCACTCCACTCTCAGCTGAAGGCTGCCTAGGAATGCAAAAGTTGTAGTTAAACAACAGCTGAAAGACCTCACGTTGAACATTTGTGATTTATGCAATTTCCCACAGCTCACTAAAGCAGAGTTCCAGCATTGCTTTAAAGGTCTGTTCTTCTCAAATGTTGCTCTGAATCTGGACTGATATTGTATAGACACTTATGATTAAAAGGAGTAACACATGAATATTGGTTTATACAAGACAAGCCTATTTATTAGAATCCCTGCAGCTGCTTGCAACAAAGGCATCAGTTTGTGTCACGTGCAAACATTAAGGGCTTTGTTGCAATACAGGTGCTAAATTGAAAGGGGTAATAAGTTATACAGCTGGTGGAAACATCTGGAATATGATTATCAGACTGCCTCAGAGGCCAGATCCAAAGAAAAAGTAATTTGCAGCGCCAAAGTCATTACATCCCCCTCTCTCAGACATTCGGATTCCCTTTACTTGTACCCATGGCAACAGGGCTTTCCATATCTGTAGGGTGAGCTGTGTGCAAGATGAGCTATTAACGCAGTTCAACTAACAAAGGTTATTTTAATTCACTTATTCTAAGTTTTAATTTAGGACTTCACATCAGCTCCATAATTAAAGTGACCTATTCCACTGAGCAACCTTAGTCTTCATTTCTTACATTTTATAATGTGTCGGATTTGTTAAGGCAGCTCACAGACAAGGTAAATCTGTCCTGTAGAGCCATTTATGTTTCCAAAATCTGTAAAAATTGTAATGAAAAGCCTAATGTCTCCCCCTTGTGAAGCCCGTGATGGAAAGATTGTGATGTCCTCTCACTCTCTATTTCTCTCCGAGTAAGGTGTTTTTAATTAACAAATTCAATCCAGATGCCACATTGGAGTGCCCTGTAAGAAAGCTGAAATTTCATATGCGTCAGTATAATAAAATTATTCTCATTAAAAAGAAACATTTAGATGCTTTCAATATGTTGAGATAAAGGGATTGCCGTGGATGCAGGTGTGTTACTTTCTCTTGACATGCTATTTAGATTTGTATACATTTTGATTCTCAATAAACTATTACATTTTATTGCATAGTTGTTTAGTCTATAGCCACATTAAAACAATATTGCTTCAAGTGTGTGCAGTCTGCTTAGTTACATAAAATAGAGTAAGGAGGTAAAAAAATAAAAATGATTACATTTTTTTTTTTACAAATTCTAATTGAATGCAGAAATGAGTTAGTTACAGTATGTGGATTATTTTGTTTTCATCCCAGTAGAAAGGTGTGGTTCACCATTAAGTTAACTAACTATTTTATAGACTGTTCTGTTACTAGCAATTTTGTAATTGGTTTTCAATATGTATTTTTTTTTGTTTTTTATTTGCTTTTATTCTGTTTATTTACAGTTTTCAAATGTGGGTCACTGTCCCTGGAGCCAAAACAGTATTGATTTGTGAGTCTACAATTTGATTGTTGTTTTATTACTTATCTTCCTATTCAGTCTCTCACTCAAACCACTGCCTGGTTGGTAGGCAGGGGTGTATTTATATTAAGGTACCCAAGGGTCTGTGCCTAGGACGGCTAGGTTTGGGGGGATGGTCCTCGGGTGCCTATAAATGTATTTTGTGTGTAAAAAAAAAAAATTCCCAAGCCTCTTTCACAGATTTCCTTTGGAAATCCTGTGAAAGAGCTGGGGGTGAAGGGTAGGAGGCCAGGCCGGTTACTGGGAGTGGCGTAACATGCACGCAGTGTGTGATGTCACTTCCGCAACGTCTAGGACTGCATCAGACCAAAATACAGTCCTGTTCTTGGGTAAACAAGACCCTAGCAACCAGATGGCTGCCGAAATGCCAAACTGGAGTGTGCTTCTGAGCAAAATGCTAAATAACTGAAATACCATACAAAAAAATCAAGCCCAAGTGTAAATTATCGTCATCTGTACATCATCCTAAATGTTATTTAAATGTGAACTATACTGTATATTTTTTTACCATTTGACGTGACCACGTTTAGATTAGATTAGATGTACAGTAGTTGGGGCAGACCTTTTTTATATATTTGGTGGATTTTAAGTAGCAAGACTAATATCTGTGAAAGGCCTATTTAAAAACTCTTGTTCTTCAAGCAGAACGATCCTCTTTCTCTTTAATGGTAGTAGAACATAATCAGAACTTGGTGTTAGAATAGATAGCACAGGATTAGATCCAGTGGAGGCTCTAGATCCAGAAGATGGTGAGGTTAATCTTCACCGATAAGCTTTAGTGGGGTTGGTTACATAAATTAATAATCCAGAAGTGAAACCTTTGATCTGCTTGGTGAAAGCCATACAATGTGATATCAGCAATCAAAAGATCAATACAAGTGAGCCACTTTAAAAATAAGATTGTTTAAAAATAATAGCATGTGTGTGGCCTCTCTTACATAAGGGGCTATAGATCTTGTGAATGAGAACTCTTGATATCATGATAAATCACAGAAACATATTAAAAATTGTCACTGATCAGTCAGTACAGATTCCCATGCTGACTGGGAGGATGGTACAACCCCAAATTTTAAAAGGACCCCATGCTGAAGAATTTGAAGCTAGATGACAACAGAGCCAGACAGGCTGAGGAGACGAGAAAGATGGAAGTGAAGGTAAGGCAGAAATAAGTAATTTTTGTACTAGAGTAGGTTGATGACCGTAAAAATGTTTTAAAGGAGAACTTAAGCTTAACAAAGAAGTATAATTGAAATCCTGACGTTTATATCTAAATTGCTACACGTTCTAGGTAATTTAGATGGTAATCTTGTTGGTATTTCCTGTAGTTGTAACATTTTTAATTGATAGTGTTATACACTTTTGAATGATATAAAAAATGTTTAACTTTTAATTTTCATCCCTGTAGCAATATCGTCTATGATATTATAATATATCATATATATATAATATCGTCTATGTAAACCTCATGATTTGTAAGAGCCTTTAAATTTAGTTTCTTAGAAGCTGCCCAGAGCATCCTGAGCATGTGCAATGTCGCTCCTAATAAATTCCAAAATGGTGAGCTCCTGTGTACACATATTTTTTAAGGTTTAAGTTCTCCTTTAAAGGTCCCCAACTGATACACAGGCCTTTGGCTGTAAAGCTTAGCCATACTAATTGCAGGACTTAAGTTGTGAAACCTTAAAGATTCTGATCTCCATCTCATGAAGGTTAAAAAACAAGGACAACAAGACCTGCCATGTATGTTAGGGAACAAGGCAGATACAACTGCTTTAGAAGGCTATTGTGGTTCTCATAAGTTTGTTGGAGAATTTAAAAATGGTATTAGAGCATATTGTAGGATCTGTTTTCCTAGGTCATTTAGTGTATTTATGTACTTCATATTATTTAATTAATATATTCAAGGAGAATATTTAGCAGCCCTACAGAAGCTTTATTTGGTGGACGTAATGCACACCACTGTTACTCCCTCAATAACAGAACAGACATCTCACGATTGTAGCAATAACAATATTATATTCAATTTATCTATAATTTAATGCACCAGCTACAAATAAACAGTTTTTTGCTTTTTCAATAGTATATTCCCATAAATGAAGCGAGGGCTGTGGTGTAGTTGCCCAGAAGTGTTTTCTAATAAAACTGGATCATGCTAGGCACAGCTATAGCATGAATAAGCCTGTTCATAGACTGTATACAACTGTAACAACTGCAACTTAGTAGGACATTTTAGGGGTCACTTGATCACATAGCAAGCTGGGCACCACTATTATTATGAGTTCTTTTTTCCCCAAGGGAATTTAGTTACTGTTTTTTATCCTTAGAGTGATTTTAAGCCCAAATGCATAATGTGTGTAACTCTTTTGAGATAATAAGGGCGGGTCAATTTTTTGCAACCCATACCTGATCCGTACCCGCAACCTGCAATACTCAACCCAGACCCACAACCCGCATTCTTACCCGCTACCAGACCCGCAAGTACCTTATCAGTAACCCGAACCCGCGACCCGCTGACCATCAAGGATCAGAAAGCTCTGTCATGCTGACCATCAAGAATCAGGAAGTGCTGTCATTGAAACCGGAAGTGACATAATCAGAAGTAGGTGTGATCAGAAAAAATTAGTAAAAATCTCCCACGGTCCAACAAACAACCCGCAGAACTGCCGACTCACGTCTATTCCCACTCCCGGAACTTCTACCAACAACCCACAGGGTACCGCAGGTTTTTGAGGGTAACCCGCAGGTACCTGACCTTCCTGCCGGACTCTATTTTAAATAAGACCCTGCCCCCACACCTTTGTGACTGTTTTATCTTACAGATAAGGATACGACCATTATGCAGGAGGTTTATCTGTGCATTGCAGGGCTGGAACTAGGGGTAGGCAGAAGACAGGTACCTGCCCAGGTCACAACAAAAAGGGGGCGCTGGGCAGGTACCTGTCTTCTGCCTACCGCATGTTCGCTGCTCTGCCATCAAGATCCCCCCCGCCGGCGCTCTCTCCCTACCCCTCGCTTACCCACTCACTTACCCTTCCTCTGGCAATCACTCCGGTGGGAGCTCCGGGGACGTGGGTACACAGTGCACATGCACAGGTCCATTTGGCCCGGCACTGGTGCACTTGTAATCTTTCTACCAAACTTGAACCACAACTAGTTATGAGCAAAACTGACCAAAAAAATTTGTGAAATGACAAAATTAAGGTGAAATTTTGTCAAATTCATTGGATTCATTGTGAATTTTTTTGCAACATTTTTTTCTCACACCAGATGTATTGTGTGTGGGTTTTTTCTTACACCATATGCATTAACAGTCACCATTTTTTCTTGTGCCAAAATGCATTGGCGGCAATGGGTATAAGTGCATTGAAGTAAACTGGGTTTTTCTCTTGTGTAAAAAAAACTCTATTTTTTTTACCTGGCTAAACACATGGCGAAATTCCAGCATAGATTTGTGAAATTTTTCACCAATTGCTGAAAATCTGTATCAGGCAAAAAATTTTGCTCACCCTTAACCTGGATGTTAGAAATATGTAGGATTTTCAATCACCCTGGTCAGCTCAAGACTAATAAAACGTTTTTCTGAATCAATAGGCAAAACGTATGTTCCCCTATTTGCTGAACTCATGTTAAACAAAAGGATAGCTCTTGAGTAATTTGCTGCTTTTTGTGTGAAAACAACTGTGCACAATGCTTAGTCATTTGTTGCTTTAAAAAGTGATGTATGAGGGAGAGTCTATTACATGAACTTGGTAATAAACCAAACACTCCAAAGAGGGGCCTACTGTGTTGACTGTTGTCAGCAGCCTCTGCTGCATTGTGACAGACTGATTTATTTTCTCCCTTGAAAAATCCTGTAGTAAAACATGTTGATTTGCGTAACCAGAATGGAGGGTATTAAAAAGTAAGTTGTTAACCTCTCCAGAAGAGTAGATTTAAACTACCTCTGTGCTTTGTGTGTGGGTCCTGCAGTCTGGAAACGCTGTTACTGCCTTTCAAACATCTTGTAATTTCTTTTCCATTTTTATCCTCAATATACAGGAAGGTCTCATCTTTATCTTAATGATTGTATTCCCTTTGCATACTCTGCTGGGGGCTGTTTTATGCATTCACTGCCTTTTCCATAAAAAAAACGCACTTCCTTGCATTTCCCCTGACTATAAGAATGCTTTTCTTTTGGCAGTGAACCTGAACTATTGTGAAAAGTTTGGCTGAACATTAGAGGAAACATTTGTCCGTACTCTGCCTTCAAAACTGAAAAATTATACTGAACTCAAAACCCACACAAAAATAAGAAATTAAAACAACATGCTGATGACAGACCAGCCTTTCTTTTTCTTGAGCTGCTTATACCTGACACAAGTTTCTGCTTTACGACTTCGTTTAAAATGAATTGCTACACTTCTCAGACAGAGTGACATTACTAAATAAAGCAGCACACTTGCAAAGAAGCTCACCCAAATAAAGATTGTTTTAAAGCAACCCATCTCCTGCAAAAAATACAGGCAGAAGCCTTGCAAAGCTACAGTATTTCATCACTGTGGGTCTGCGTGTTGTGAGAATTTGACTATGTCATTGGGGTGAAACAAATCAGCTGGATTTAAGGTCTGCTTTTCACACAAACTGCGAAATTCAGCGGAATCAGTCTCAGGTTTTCCTTTTAGGAATTCATTCCATGACATTGTAAAGAAAATAAATAAATAAATTATTTTGCTTCCAGAGTTGAGTACACAAAGTAAAGCATGGAAACTATTGAGAAGGGCTATATTTAATCTGAAAACAATGCCATTTTGTTGTTATTATAATGCCATATGTTTAGGACTGGTAAAGCAACAGCTTTATATGAAGAGTGGGAGAACTACAGGAAATATATATTGTAAAAATAAGGGGAGTTTGGGCACAAAACAGCTGGTACGAGATGTTTGCCTTATTTCTTCCTTACAATGGTAACAAATGGATACCAAAAGTAATGTAATACTTTATATGCAGTATTTAACTAGGTTCCCCATCTTACTACAGTATCATATGTGCATATTGATTATACTTTGTTATTCATATCCACATTACCAGTGACAAGTTATGTGTCCAGCAAGAAGTTCACCTATAGGTGACCCACAGTTGGGTCTTATTTGTACTTTTTAAGGATCTGCTCTACTAAAACTGATTCCAGATCAAGATCTTAGAGTATAAAAGAAAGAGAGACAAAAAGCAAAACCATAAACTGAAAAAAGAAGTTATGACTTCAAGGGAAGGGTGGTAGGAATGCTAACACTAGAACTCATGATTTAATGTACACGAGGGGTTTTGGGATACAAGGCAGAGAAGATGACAATCAGATATAAACAGGTAGAATTCAAAGTAAGAAATGGTCTAAGCACAGAACCCATTGTGACAAAAGTTATTAAAGCGCAACATCTTGAGCACCTCACAATCATCACTAGACTTGATACATTAGGGGGCACAACTGCACTTGATAGGACAGAATATGCCAGAAAGAAAGTTGGTTAATGAATCTCAGTAGAGGCTGATTCCAGCTGACTCTATTCTAAAATGAAAAATGAAAGCAGTGCAATTATGGATGAGACAATAATGGAAGTGTTAGGATCAGCCAGGATTTAAACTCTTGGGTGTGTGGTAATGGAACTGTGCTTTTTCCAGTTGAGTCACTTGAGGCTTTCATGGGTGCTCCTGCCCAGTCCTCCTACTCATATATTCATAAATTTTCTGTCTGCTCCCTTGTCACCACCCACTTCATTAGTCCCATGGGTTTGTCATTCTGTAATCAGGGCCCTTTATAAACCTGTCCCTGACTATTGCTCATTTTGCTTCCTAGACCTGATGTTGCCCAGCTGATTCTTGTTCTGAGATTCCTGTTCCTGGATTCCTGTTCCTGAGACCGTTCCTTGTTACTTGATTCCCAGCCTTGTTCCAGTGCTCCTGTCCTCTCCTAGGGGCAAATTCACTAAAGTGCAAAAATTTACAAATGACACCTTCAGAGCAATTTGCCGCACTTCGCCAGGCGAATTTTCGCCAGTCCGCTGCTAATTCACTAAAATGAGAATTTGCACCCAGGGAGGTGAAAAGTAGTGAAGTCGCGCTACCATTACTTAGTCAGGCAAAGCACATTTACGCCAGCGATGCCTTATTTGCATATGGCGCAAAGTTTAAAGTATAATAGAAGTATATGTTACAGTCACTACATAAGCCCAGGAAACCTTTAATAAATAAAGTTGTCCTATTGCCCTAAACATGTGCCCACTGTATAGTTGAGTTGCCATATGTTAGGAAATGTAGGGGGAAAGGAGACTAACCCCCCAAAAAAATTACGCTATTTTTCAGACAATCACCCTAAAAAAAATAAGACGCCAGTGTTTTTTTGTTTTTTCAAACTCCTATCTATTGTATTGAACTTCGCCAGGTCTGACCTGGAGAAGTAAAGTCTAGCGCAAGAGGTAACGTTCAGTAAAATGGGCATCTTAGTGAATTAGTGTAGTTACAGTACGTCCCTTCGTGACCAGACGTTTGACTGATCACTGGGCTCTATTTACATAGTTACATAGTTACATAGTTAAATTGAAATTGAAAAAAGACAGTCCATCAAGTTCAACCCGTCCAAATTAAAAACCCAGCACACACACATCTCCACTCTTTCACACAAACCATACATGCCCATAGCTATACTAACTGTAGAGTTTAGTATCAAAATAGCCTTTGATATTATGTCTGTCCAAACATTTATGTTTGTTGATTCCTTCTGTCACTGGCTATTATATTTCTTTCTATTTTCATTGAGCGCCTGTTTAGTTACTTTGTCATTAAGTCCTGTATTACTTCATCATGACTCCAAGGGGCACATTTAATAAGGGTCAAATTTCGAAGGTTTAAAAACCCTCGAATTTAGGCTGAATTGAAACCCCTCGAATTTCAAATTCGAGGGGTTTTAACGCAGTTCAATTTTTCGATCGAATATAAAAAATTCGGACGATTTTAAGCAATTGATCGAATTTTTTTTATTTGAATTTTTAGATCGAATTTTTCTTAAAGGGCCAGTACTTTGAAAATCGAATTTGAATTTTCGATTTTGAACAATTCTGATCAAATTTTCGGCTATTCAATAGTCGAATAAGCCCAAAATTAAATTAAAATTTTATTCATTCAAATTTGATTCGAATTTTCACTTCGAATCAATTCGACCCTTAGCAAATGTGCCCCTAAGACTCGGTTTCACTATTTATGGGTTTACCCGGGATTCCCCACCATACAGACTCCCATCTGATTGTTTCAATTCAGTGTCCGATCGTAACAGGAAGAAGCAATTACAGAGGAGACTTATCAGTTATTACCATGTAAAAATCAGTTATTACCATGTAAAAAGTCTAGGATACTCCATATTTACTTTCTCCCCAAAGTATATAAAATACTTGAGCAGCCTCCTGGTCAAAAGCAGTGTCTAATACTGAGGGTGGCAGCCTTTAGCAATCTAAGAAGATAAAGTTTTGCAGGAAGTCATTTTGGTTGAAGCCATGTATATAAAATTCAATTGATTTCTCTATTACCACCCAAAGAGGGATTTCATTGTGCTCACTAGGCATAAGTGATTTTTATTCTGAAAAGCTCTACAGATTTGTAAAGACGTTGAGAAGCATACATTGAAACTATTACATCATGAGCATTGCAAGCTGAACATCCTTGATGCTTAAAAATGAAATTCAATTTTCATGTTTATGTTTCTGAGTGTGTCATATATAGTTGTTTTATGGACATTAGGTCAGCTCAAAATCAAATCAATAAAAAATCACCTAATTCAATTTCCCTAAAGAATTCTATTGAGTTTTCCTGAGATCAACCAAGGAACTGTGTGTGTGGTCACTAGACAATGAATAGGCCAGAGATCGTTGTACTGCACTATAGCTTTGCTCTAGTTTTTTTGGAAAGATCATTGCTGTCTGCAAAGCTATTGTTTTAAAATTTTTACCATTTTCATTAGTACAGGACTTGGAGCAATTTAATGTCTTGGGCACAGTTGAGAAAGGAGATATAGAAGAAGGAAAACATTCTCACTGTCCTTTAAGAGTTATTTCTGGGGGAAGGAAAGCATCTGTCTCTCCTTCATGGAGTTTGGTCACAGGTTATTGGCCCCTTTATAAACACCCTTATTGCTGGTTGATTCCGGGACTTTTACACACTTTTACACAGAGCATTGGTTCCTAATGTCCAGCATATCTTGAAGCAGGAGTGTAGAGTTCTTATATCCAGAGTCTATGGAGACTAGGCATATGTTTTAACACAGTCCCATATTAGTAGATGCCTTGAGGATAAAATTGAGAATTTCTTCATACAATCCTTTTACCCAAGAGAAACACGGCTTTCACAGAATTCATTTTCATTTTTGGATAATTTTGCTATTTAGGAAACATCATGCATGGAGCAAACTAGATTAGTTAAATTAGTTAAAAAAGCAATTATCGCAAAAACAGAGCTCACAATATGAGGAAATCATCTCACCAAGGCACTAAGTTTCTTCAACACCTGTTTCTTTGAATGTGAAAGCACTGCATATCTTTAGTCATAATCAATATCTTTCAGGGTTCCTCAGAATTGTGCTTTCATTCTTTGTGTTGTGGAGTAACATCAGCTGTTCCCTTTAGATTCCGAGCCCATTCCACTATAGCTGCTTGTTTGCATTCTCATAACAGTCAAGTTGTGTAATTGTGTTAAAACTGAAGGGAGACCTGGCTGACATCTGATGGAAGTGCTACACCACTTACTGTGAAAAGCAGTGAGAATGCCAGCATTGCTTAGTAACGGTTGCTCTATGTTTCTAGAATGATTATATTAATTAGACTAATTCAACATTCCTAATTAATGGAAAAAAAAAGAGAAAACTGTTGAGCGTCTAAACTTCACAAAGAATGACAAGCCCTAATTCAAGAACATAAATTTTCATGAACAGAAAAGCAGGGGAGCAGGAAGACACTCATTGTGGGACAACGTTTTTCAAATCACCAATGGACTCTGTTGATATTAGCAGACCTAATAATACATATAGTGGTGAAGTTGTTAGCATAGAGACAGGCTCTTACTACAGACCAATGATATGCATGCATAATACATAATAAGAACCATTTACCATGACCCATGAACGTGTGCTAGTGAATTAACGGGGGGAAACTCTGAGCCCTTCACAACTCTTACCTGCATCTAGCGCTGACCACCACAGACACTGCTGTTAATATCAATGTGGCTTTAGTAGGACAATTTCTCAATGTGACATTGCTGTGGCAGTGGGTTTACAGGTAAACTTACGCATTTTGCGTCTACATACTCGGCACTTCCTCAGAGTCTCGACTCTCTGGACTCGGGCTGAAGTTGCCGAACTGAGAGCTGCAACTGGCTTGGAGATGCTACTACATAGGGGTGAGCTCTGCCATTAACACATCCTTGTCTTGAGTGCTACAAAACCTTGAGCTCCTTAATGCTTATTCAACAAGCACCTGTGTCTGGGGCCAAACTGAGCCAGCACCTAACCATGTATTAAAAATCCATGTGCAATGCATAGTGGTGGTGGGCACAAAGGAGCCCTGTCCTTACCACTTGCCATAGACCAGGCTAAGTACAGGGGATCCCCTGTGGCCTGTGCTTGTTGGCACTCCTTAACTGGTGCGTCAGAATAGGACAAAGGTAGGGGTGGGTTGCCTGTGCACCTCTCCAGCCCAATGCAGGTCCTTGAACAGGGGCCTGATGGTAGAGGCAAAGTGCAAAGTGCCAAGTTTTTACACTTTGCACTCTAACCTTGCAGTCGATAAATGACCCCCTTATATGTTTTTAGGTAAGATGAGGGGGTTTTGTTTTTGTTTAGCATATTATAGTTCATAGTGGAGGTTCAGGGGAATCACGCCGGGAAGTTCAGAGGGATTGCACCATAAATGCAGGCCACTCCAGAGTGAAGGAAAAAACAATCTGTTTATTTTTCAACTTAACTTAGCTTTAACAGCAGCAGTAAAAATGGCTTGAATTCAGCAACACAAGTCCAAAATAAAAACATTGCTTACTTCAGCAAAATTAAGTGTCCAGAATGCGAGTAAATAATCTGATCTTTCAGATGATCTTTCCCCAGTGAACAGCACATTACAACCACGTGAACTTCTTTTCTCACTCAGACCCAACCACCCTGGTCTCCTGCTCACACACACACTCACCTACTGCTCACCCCCTTAAAACACCCATTCACCCTTGGATGTCCAGCCCACACATCTGGTTGGTTAACCCTGTCATGTCTATTAAAGGGGTGACTCTTAAAGGGATGGCTCAAACCTAGGGACATCTATATCTGCCATCCACTATATATCCCCTCTGACTTGTACACCTCATATTTATTGAAAGGCATACCACAATGGGTCGGAGTATGGAATAACCCTTCTGTGAGAGCTCCTACCAATGCTACAATGGATCTCTCTGCAGGTATAAATGCAAAAGAGAATAGATCAAGCTCTAAACTCCCAGGGGTATGACCATCAAATATAAGTCTGGTAAAATGCAACATTTCCAAACCAAAATCTGCCCTATCTGTACAGGAATAGGATCTGTTATTCGGAATCAAATTATCCAGAAAGCTCCAAGTTACGGAAAGGTGATCTCCCATAGGGGTAGATTTATCAGAGTGAAGTTCCGCCACTAGAGTGAAATTCCGCCGCTCTCCATTCATTTCTATGGGATTTTGCAAGGCGTATTCATCAATGGGTGAAGTGAAAGTTTAAAAATCCCATAGAAATGAATGGAGAGTGGCGGAATTTCACTCTAGTGGTGGAACTTCACTCTTAACTTCACTCTTTGATAAATATATCCAATAGACTCTATTTTATCTAAATAATAATAAACAGAAGCTTATACTTGATCCCAACTAAGATATAATTAATCCTTATTGGAAGCAAATCAGAGTATTGGGTTTATTTAATGTTTATATAATTCTCTAGAAGATTTAAAGGAGAAGTAAACCCCTTTGGTGCTAAAATCCCTCCTCCTCCCCTATGTTGCCCCTCTCCCTCCCCCCCAGCCAACCTCCCTTGCCCCCGGGCAAATTCCCCTTATTTGCTACGTACCACTAAGCGCAGGTTCTGTCCACGGAGTTCACAGGTGCCATCTTCTTCTGTGCGGTCTTCTTCCTGGAGCCATCGGTGTTCGGTGGTGCATGTGCAGTAGGAGCATTTGCCGGTTCAGCTCTACTGCATATGCAGTTTCTGAAAACAGAAATCACAAAACTTCATGACTTTCGCCGCATGTGCCAGACGTCGCCAATGAATCAAGGAAAAGGACCAAGACCACACGTGTGAAGATGGCACCTGTGAACTCTGTGGACAGGACCTGCACCGAGGGGTAAGTAGCAACTAAGGGGCATTTGCCGGGGGAAGGGGGAGGAGGGGCAACATTGGAGGGATTTTAGCACTGAAGGGGTTGATTTCTCCTTTAAGGTATGGAGCTCCAAAGTATGGAAAGATCCATTATCCAGAAAACCCCAGGTCCCGAGAATTTTGGATAACAGGTCCCATACCTGTACACAAACAGGCCAATGCTGTGCCTGTCAATGCACAGTGTTTTCAAGGCAAAAGGAAGTAGATCATTATCTCCCCCATTGTGTAATATGTTCCTTATAGCCAAGTTAACTCAGTTCTAGATCACTGAACTTGACCTCCTAGATCTATAGATTTGCTAGTAAATCATTGAGCTGCAAAATGAACTAAATGATTTGTAGGTTTCTGACATTTTTCCATTGGGTCTCTAATTGAAAAGCTGAGACCAGCAAATATCTGTGTTTTATTAGGTCCAGACTGTTGTCATCTGGTAGCCTCAACCCGTACACATAGGGTCATGCTTGCAAGTATTATTTGAATAAATGGAGTTTCACTATTGATTCTTCTTTGGTCTTTATGTGTGTGTGTGTGTGTGTGTGTGTGTGTGGAACTATTTGGGTACCTTCATTTTTGATGAGCCCATTCATTTATTGCTTCTTGTTGGTATATATACTGTACCTTATGGGAGGTGGAGTCTCACAATTGGACTTCTACCTTCAGACCGATCCCCTTTTTCATTCCTTACTGAAAACGTTTTCTTGGCAGTTTTGCTCTATGTGTGAGTTTTCTTCTTTTTCAGATATTTGCAACCTTTGGACAAACTCTGCAGTGGAAGTTTTCCATTTCGATCCTCTGAAATCCTAAAAGTTAAAAATGTAACAGAAAATAATAGTTTTGATGGCCTACTTTGTTCCCATATCTGATCCTTCTGTTGAAAATGTATTTAGCCTTGGGAAAGTGATTTCCATTTGAATGTGAGGTTACCATGTCTTGTCAATCATGATTGCTCCTGCAGAGTAAAATGTCCCTTTAAAGAGTCTCTGCTACTAACATTGAATTAATCTGTCAGGTTTCACTAAGACATTATTAAACATGTAAACAAGTATACTTGAACATGTTGCTGAAAAGATATACTATTCTTTAATAATTCCTGGTGTTTACGTTTACAAAACTTGCACCAGGGCTTTTCAGAAATATTGATGGCAGGAAATGAAATATACTACTGTGGAAGATGCATAGCTATCACTGAAAACTGTGACGTTTCTTTGGAAAATCTGACTTCCAGTTTCAGTCTGTAACAGTGCGCAGATGGAATGGCTTATCGGTCATTAAACAGCAGTGTTTCCTGTCCTGGTGCATTCTACAACAGCTCTCTCATATTCACGGTCCCTTGCTGACAATTCCTAAAAAACTAAAGAAAAACATTTGCCTATGTGCTTTGCCATTTTTCTTTTTTTTTTTTTTTCAAATTTCGACAGACATTTTATAATAATAACAACTGCAACATGCATATAAATTGATAATAATGTATTGGGATTTATTAAAGGGGTTGTCCACCTTCAAACAACTAGTTGTTTTCAGATAGGTCACCAGAAATAATGACTTTTTCCAATTACTGTCTACTTTCTATTTCTAACAGTTTTTCTAATATTGAAGCGTAAAGTGTAAGTCACCTTTGGGTTTTTGCCATTCGAGTTGTTTCTCAAATAATCATTCCAGTTTTGAGGCCATTCAAGTTCATTTGAGGTAAAAAAAACAAAAAACTCTAAGGATAGAACTCCCCGGGCGACTTCTAAGTAATTGTGAAGGATCCAACGCGATCAAGTTTGATGTGACGGGAATCAAGGTAAGCAAAAGTAGTCGGATTAGTTCATCTGACACGACTGCTGGATGCATCTCACAGTCCTATTGTGTCAGATGAACGATGCAACACCATCCAACTTTTGTATTCCTTACCTTGTTTTCCATCATATCTGACTTGACGCCTGCGTTTTGGCGCAGCACGTCGGATCCATCACAATAGAAGCCCCCCGTGGAGTTCTACCCTTACACTCGACCTTTGAGCTATAGCCCTCCTTAGTATACGGTATAGTCAAGCTAGTAGGTTTTCACAGGTTAACAATTACACATGACTCATTACTGCTGTAACATTAATTAGCACTGTAATATTATATTGAGGCTCAATTTAGGGACCAACTTTATAGGCGTTATTAAATGCACCAGATGAAGAGGTAACTTTATATGGGTACAAAGTCACTCCACCCCACACAGAAGAAGGTGCATGCATTAGTTCCAATTGGTTAGGTAGTGTGATTTGTAGCCTTTCCTGTAATACAATATGTTGGAATATTTGTGCATTATGAATGCAGAGATAAAATTACCAGTTTTACAGTTCTGTACTTCACTTCTTTATTCATTTATTCTAAAGTAAGCTTGCTTATAACATAAAGAATTTCCAGTTAAATAATAATATATGTTGAATTCAAATGGTGTGTTGTTAAACAGATGTTTTACTTTGCTGCTCAAGTTAACAGTGTATCGTACCTGCCATTTTGTTTTTCAGTCATAACATTTTTCTTGAGCACGGATCCAGTTGCAGGTAGTCATGGTAACTAGGCAGATTAGTGCTTGCTTTTGCTTTGACAGGACTAAAGGAAGGAAATCTGTTCATCTGGCTCAGAGAAGGATGTTTTTACAACAACAGCCGTGTTTTAGTAAAGTTGCTCGTATGC
Organism: Xenopus borealis; assembly: GCA_024363595.1. NCBI lineage: Eukaryota > Metazoa > Chordata > Amphibia > Anura > Pipidae > Xenopus > Xenopus borealis. The sequence continues at coordinate 140,973,932 of CM044431.1, forward strand.
GTTATTAGTAATGAGTCCCTTTCCTGAGGAATGAGTCAGTTCCCTTTCAGAGCAAGACTCTTGCAATTTTCCTTCCCCTTCTCAACACCAACTTCAGACACCAACCTAACATATTATTTTATCACAATATAATCTGTTTAATCATGCAAACTTGAAATAAATATGCTTTTCTTTACAGGATGTTTTCATAACACTTTGTTCCTGTTTCCACTGGACAAATCTGCAAATGTAAATGACTCATCAGCTTATGTTTTTTAAACATTTTGCCTTCATGGAACCACGAGAGCAGGTTTGATGTACAAAAGAGCAGTGCTTTTTAGTCAGTACAGTGCTTGTTCCTTCCTGATTCCAAGAACCTACAGTGTGAGACAATCATACGCTAATCCATCCGATAAGAGGAGAAACGCATAACCCAAAACCCCATAATGGCATATGTCTGACAAGGTGGAAAGTAATGTTTTCTGATGCCTAAAATTTTGTTGGCATTCTGGAACAAAATTCAGGGTAAACATATGACAATTTGTTTTCGAAAATTATAGTTTGCACCAGAGATGCATGAATCCAGGATTCGGTTTGGTATTTGGCCTTTTTCAGCAGGATTAGGATTCGGACAAATCTTTCTGCCCAGCCGAAACCGAATCCAAACCTTAATTTACATACATTAGGGTTGGGGAAGGAAATTGCTTGACTTTTGTCACAAAACAAGGAAGTAAAAAATTCCAACCCCTAATGCATATGCAAATTAGGGTTCGAATTCAGTTCGGAATTCGGCCAAATATTTCGCGAAGGATTCGGGGTTCACCCGAATAAAAAATAGTGAATTCGGTGCATCCCTACTTTGCACTACGTGGGACTTATATGTACAGGTATGGGAACTCTCATCCATATGGTCAGGACCTGGGGTTTTCTGTAATTTGTATCTTCATACCCTAAGTCTACTAAAATAAGATTTAAACATGAATTAAACCCAGTGGGATTCATGATATCTTAGTTTGGAACAAGTACAAGGCACTATTTTATAATTATAGAGAAAAAGAAAATCCTTTTTAAAAATGTGGTTAAAATTGAGTCTGTGGGAGAAAGACTTTCCATAATTTGGAGCTTTCTGAATAAGGGTTTTGGGGATCAGGGTTTGAATGGGCTGGTGGGACACCGGGGAAAAAAATGGGTCTTGTGGGCCCTGCTGGCCCATATCATCTCCCTGTGTCTCTGCCTCTCTTTTTGCCAAGGCAAAAAAGCAAAGTGCATGTGCATGCGCACACGTGCAGAGGGTGGGGGTCACAGCAAAAAAGCCAAGCACATGCAAGCGCAGTGGGCCCCGAGCCCCCCAGTTGGACCCTGTTCAGGATAATGGATCCCATACCTGTACTGCCTCACCGATCAAGTAGTGTCCCTCCTTCTTCTGTCAGTAGCATATGGATTACCACAAGAGATTTATTGGGGAGCGAGGGATAAAATACTGATTTAGTCTGAAAAAAAAGTTCAAAAATATGAAGCCAAATGAGGTATTACCATTACTGTAGCTACCACATCATAAATTTATCATATCTTTAAATAACATTTTTAAAGTGTTGGGTAATTGTTGTGTAGCGCACCCTTAGGTGTAGCTTTAGCTGTGGATTTGTGGAATGTGTGTCACCTGGCTAACTGCTTAACTTGTGCCCAGGACCCCCAGTGTATCCGTGCAACTCCCTGCAACTCCCGGTACCTGGTGTTGTTCAGTGCAGCAGGAGATTCAGTCAGACACAGTTCTTTGCAGCAAACTTGAACTTATTTATTGAACAGACAGCGTAGTAGGATACTTTGGTAACCCCTCCAGTGGGATGATACAGACAATATGCAAGATAGATAGCATGCAGCAATGATTCACGTTTCAAACAGAATAGTTACCCTCTCACTAGGTAATGTCTCCTCTCAAGTGGATAGCACTAGGTCCTGGATTTCACAGCCTGGTGTCTTGTTTCTTGGCACCCAATTTGGTCCTCACCTCACCCACTGTATTCAGCCTGGGGTCTTGGGTATTGGCACCCTGTCTGGTCCTCAACAAACCCACTGTAATCCCTGATCTAGTGGTGTACATACCACGGGGTCCTAACCTCACTATTTCTCCTTGGTGGAGCCACAGCTGCTCACTAGCTACCCTGAGCTGTCTTTCACTCCTAGAGTGACTATCACAGTAACTACTACCACTAGCTAAACCTAACTGTAGAGGAACCATACCCTGGCCCTGTAACACCTCTCTGGGAGGCACGGTCCCAGGAATAAGACCCTGAGCACATGGTGCTATCTCCTTTTATATTGTTACACAGTGCCATCTAGTGGACAATCCGCAGGAACTAATATGGACCCAGGAAAAGGAACATAGCTGCCTGAGTTACTTAAGGACCCTGAGGTGTCCAAATATGGAGAGGAAACTGCCTGAGTAAACTACACTCAAATCTCAGGGTCCCTACATTTGTAATTTGGTTTGTGTATTCACAGAACTGGGGGGGTTGAGGAGTGCACAGAACATGCAGGCCTGGACTAGGGGTAGGCAGAGGAAAGAGGTACATGCCTAGCCCCCCCATTCCAAACCAACCGTTGCATCCTGGTCACTTGCCTCATTTGCCTGCCCCTAGTTTTGGCCCTGGTCATAAGTATGGATTTATGCAGCTTGGTTAGAATCCATTGCCTGGTATGTATCATTTTTTACAGAGAAAAAAAAGTCAAAAGTTAGGAATTTTTAGTTTGAATACAATTGACAAATGCAATGCTGTATTTTGGAGCTTTTTGTATATCTGGTTTCTGGGTAATATATTCCCTATGTATATATTTAGTTTGGAAAATGTTATGTGTCCATCTCCCAGCACAATGTTTATGACTGGATATCAGATTTTCCCCTTGATTACACATAAACTGAACATTGCATGAATGGGGTTCACAGAATAAATTAGGGCAAAACAGAACAGAATTAAGTACTATGTCTTCCTAATTTAAATCGAGCTATGAAAAGCAGTTATAAGTACAGTATCTCTAAAATAAATTGGAAAATGTCTGTACATATCTCTGGGTTTTCTTTAACACACAGCCTGCCTGTTTAGTTCAACTAATGACATACATATGGATTTTAAGCATACATACTACTACTATGAGCTGATTATAATTTGAATTTGAATGTGGCATACAAATCATGTGGTCATTGCATATTCATGTTATCAAGTATGCAAACCAATTTTATTCCTTCATCAAGTCTCCATAGAAATGTGTTTAGGATTCTGTTTGATTTGCATTGATATACATTATGCTGTTTTATGGTATTGGCCATATCATTTTCATAATATGTGGACAGATAGATGGATAGGTAAGTAGACAAACATATGTGGACACAGTCTTAACTATTTTTCACCAACTTAAATAGAGAATCCCAATGTAAAAACCAAAAAAAAGAAGTTTTTTTTATTTTTATCTCACCAATAATACGTGGCGTCTGGGTGCTCATGCCCCAGACCTACAGCTCGAGGAGAACGTATCCAACCAAAAGAGAAAAATGACAGGCACTCACATGTCCCACAAATAGGCTTGTAAAAGAACTGAGAACTTTATTTTGCCCACAAAAATAGAACATAACATAGCCTTACATGTTTCATGCCAACAGGCACTTCATCATAGGCTATACCAACTATCTTTAACAATTTTTCATGCCTGGTAATCAAAGGATTCTGATTAGCTTCAAATGTTAGGAAGGAATTCCCTAATAAGGAAGCTTTAATAGTTTTAGTAAGAGTTATAGAACAAAGGTTAAACATAGGAAGTATAGAAAACAATAATGGAGGAAGCAATACAGTCAAATGAAAAATGATTTTTATTATAAGCAGGAACAACGGGCACAATGGCATCACAGACAATTCTTTGTGTGCAGCTAATAATTTTTATTAGTTTGCTCAGTTCCATAAAACATGCCTGATGGGGAGATTTTACATATTAATCATTTCAAAAACAGCCATTTTCATATATCTCTGCCAATAAACAGCCTTAGCGGAATGCAGAAAATCAGTTTTCATATTCTGAAGCATTTGGTAGCTTCAGTCTAAGCAAGTAGTAACAGGGACACTTGTCTTGCGATTCACATTCAAATCTCTGGTGGGGGGGCTGCTTTGGGCACTTTGGGGCTGCGTATTTTAGCCACTAAAAAATGGCACGTGTCCATAAAAAGTTATAATCACATTCGAGAAATGTGCTAAAACCAGTTTATATATACAGTGTTTTGCTAACCCTTGACCAGTCATCTCATTGTACTTGATAACAAATCCTGCTCTGAAATATTTCAAAGATCTAGAAACTAGTTTAATAATATCACATTTTTTCATTGTTTGAAATAAACAAATTAAAATGTGCTGTTTGCATCAGCATTTAATCCCTACATTCTGAATGCTCCAAGTTTACACTGGTGAAAAACAATTGCCCTTTTAAGGAGAGAAATGCCTTGCAACCGGCCTCCACTACTGAATTGCTAAAACAGCTGCTGAATTTTCCTTTTAAAAACCTACACTGGGGTTCTGCAGTCAGTTTGTGAATCTAAAGGACAACACTAGGGAGCAGGGAGTTAATACCCCCTGCGATCCCATGGGGTTGGCGTGAGGAGGTCGGGTCTAATACATCCCCCCCTCCAATTGGGCTGGCTGCCTGCATCACCACTTAGAGAAGATTATCATTGGTGGTTTAGTGGCTGCGCAGCAACTGAGGGGTTAAAAGCAGGAGCGGGCTTACCTCCCCCCCTTTCCAGCTACGAGCCTGAGCAGGTAAGGCGGGCTGTGCTTGTCCCACCAACCTACCCTGAATTTAATTTTATATTTAAATTTATAATTTAAAAAAAAAAAACATATGGTTGTCGCAGCTTGTAAGGAGGAGAAATATTTACAAGTTACAATTTAAGTTCTGGCCTGGTAATGGCAGTTCTTATGTTAATACATTTGGTAAGGCAGTCTGCTGAGGCAAGCAGAGGCTGGTCATTCTGACCGAAATAATTCAAAGCTATCATTTATAACGCTTATGGATATAGATATAGATATAGCAATTGGAAGTGTTATAATATGTGTTGGAATAAAATAAGCTGCGGCCTTTCACCACCTCACCTCGTGTTCAGAGTCTTTATATACTATTGGGGTCAACATGCATTGTGAGTTACCAACCCCATGTAAAAAAGAACAATATAGAGAATGTCAATGAAGTTCAATTGATAAAGATGCATACATTAAGAAATCAATTAATTGTCCCAGTAGGCAGTAATTCAGGAATGGAGGCTGCATCAAGCCATATGCTGCCCAAAAAAATTTGCTCACCAAAACTCTCTGCACAATGAAAATGGAGACTTGTAAAGGAATCCACAGAGAGACCCAAATCAGTTTTAAGGTGCTACTAAATAGCTCATTAGCTGCAATTTAGGTGGATTAGTCAATCATATAAAAATATACCTACAATAAAGCATATATACTGTAGACTTTATAGACAGATAGTGGGGTATCTTTTCTCTCATTAAAAAACCCCAATGCACTAGATGCCACCCCACAGAATTGAAGAAATTAACATTTGAAGCAGCAAATATGGTTTTTCAAGTTGAGGGTAGCGAGGCTAAAAAATGCCCTTCTGAGTGCTGCTGTGATGGAAGATTCTATTAATGAGTGGTTTGGATGATTTCTTGAACAAGTTTAATATCCAAGGCTTTTATTGTTATATATGGGAGTGTATGGATAGGTCTGACTAAGTTTGTGTATATTTGAGCACTGGGGTTTGTTTGGAGGGGTTGAACTTAATGGACTTGTTTTTTTTCAACCCAACTTAACTATGTAACTGTAACAATGTAATTGTGGTGGTAGTTGCATGATGCTGTGGGGCTGCTGTTCATCATTGGTGACTGTGCATACTTGTAGCGCCTCACCCTGGTGGACTACTGGGGACTAGGGTCTGGCGGGGACGCCTGCAGCCCCAGTCCTCTCTCCTCAAGCGCTTCTGGGTTTATGAGTCAACCGCATTATGTCATCATGTTGCCTGTTGCTCAAATTAATCGCCTGGGTGCGATATTTAGCTTGTTTGATTCCTGTTTTGACCCTTGCCTGCCTGACTATTCTGATTCTACCGGTATTGACCCTTGTCTGTCTGATTATCCTTGAACTCTGGTTTTTCCCGTTGTGTAGGGTTTTGATACGGATTTTGTATTCTGAAGGTATCACTTTCACAAAGGACTTTTACAAAGACTTTATTTAATCTCTTGTTCAGCACATTATTTCACTCAATTATGTAAATGATGTATTCAAACTGCACCAATCATTGCCTTGTTTAGGCTATAAATGTCTGATTGCACTAAACACCGTATGCTTGACAAAGGGGTGTGACCCCGAAACGTTGCTCACTTCCGCAATAAACGTGCAAGGTGTTCCTTGCTTGCTATATCCTGAGTGCCTTGGATTTCTCTATCTCTATCCTTGAACTCTGCCCACACCGACTCGGTCTGTCCGACTACAGTTTGCTCTATTCCTAGAACTGAACCAAAACTTTGAGAACGATCATGCCGCTTTTCTCATCCAGAAGCCTCGCTTGGCTCCGCTCCTCTCCTCTCAAGACCTGGTGGCATCCAATTAGCTGAGGGCTCCTTCCCAGGTGAAAGGTAACTGTTAGAGGCAAAAGCAAGATCCGAGACCAGGAACCCTAGCATCGGTTCTGGATATTAGGTGCTGATCGTGACAATACTGTTAAAGTAGAAGGAATAATAAAGCTTGCTAAGTATTAAATAACACCACAAAAGAAATGGTTTTAGACCACTAAAATCACTGAATTGTAGGCAAATGTTCACTGTTCAGCATAAATATGATGCCATACATATGCCAGCATAAAATTTGCACACAATGGCCCAGTCAAAGCCTTGAAAGTATTTAGATTTAGGGGGTTATTTACTAAAATTCAAGTTTATCTCAGTTTTTTAATAAAACAAAGCCGACTAAACTCCCATCCAAAAATTGAACTCATTTATAAATACAGTAATGAGCACCAATTTGAATTGTACGATTGACGCTCCCAAAACTCAGCTGGACACTGTATATTAAGATATCAATATGTTATTTTCCATAGGCCCATAGTTCATTCATGCCACATTCATTCATGCAATTGTAGTCTCTGTTAACTTTGCACTGAATTAGGTCAATACCGTGCCAGTATACTGGTATTGTGCCATTATAAATTCATGTAGATGCACAAACCCCCAGGGTTTTAGTAGTAAATACTTGGACTTGCTTTTTACTGGAGTTTATCCTATCTCCCCTTGTACCTTGCCCTTTACCTGAAATAATCCTTGGAATAGATGCATGGACTGTGCACCAAGCAATGAAATCATTCGGCATGCATGGTACACCTTATAACAATATATTATTATGCAATTGAGGTTTAATTAGTTTAAATTCCTCGTGTGAGGTCAGGTTATTATTGTAAATCTGATACGAAGAGAGAAAGATAGATAACAACCCC
>CM044431.1:140988697-141015092 GCA_024363595.1 Xenopus borealis
TAAGTATAATCTGTGTTACATAATGAAGGAATTGCCCACACCTGCCCATGAAATAACCTTTGAGCCAATTGTCCAATTACGTTTGAGCCCCTGAAATTAAGTGATTGTGTTAAAAAAGGCTTTAGTTCCTCCCATTTTTTTTGTTCAACCCACTGAATTAAAGCTGGAAATCTGCAGTTCAACAGCATCCGAGTTGTTTCAGTTAAAATTCATTATGGTAATGTACAGAACCAAAACTAGAAAAAAGTTGTCACTGTCCAAATATTTATGGACCTAATTGCACATATTCCAGTCTCTTACTCAAAACAATGCATGGTTGCTAGGGTAATTTGGACCAAACTGGAGAACTGATAAATAAAAATCAAAATAACTCAAAATCCATAAATAAGAAAATTAAAACCAATTGCAAATTGTCTCCACAACATACTAAAATTAACTCAAAGGTGAAAAACCCCTTTAACAATTTAGAGAGAAAAAAAACTCTGCAATATTTTAATGTAAAACATTTTTAACATATTTTTTAAAATATTTTAAAACACTTATGGATCAAAAAGTTGACATTTAATGCAAAATTTAACGCAGGATTCGTTACAAATTGTAACAACTTCTCCACAGCTTACAGATGGCATGCAGGAACTACATAACCCACAATACATTGCACTTTGATGTTCCTTTCTTTATTGAAATCACGATTGCAGGGCATTGTGGGGTTTGGAGGATACAAGATGAGGACAGCTGGCTCCTGATACAAAGTAACAGTAGTCAGCCAGCTCAGCAAAGTAGTCAGAGAGATCAGCAGGAGAGCAGGGGGCTAGGCTTAGGGAACTGTCAAACAATTACAAACCATGACAATTCTGCATATTATTATTTGATGTATATTGCAAAATTGCTTTAAATTATGTTTACTTTTCAAAAAGCTTAAATTATGTTTCTGTGGAGTTCCCCTTTAAGATGGCCAATTAATTTTAATTCAAATTACAGGTATTTGATCTATTATCCTGAATGCTTGGACACCAGTGAGTCCCAGATAAGAGAATTGTGTTGCCACCAATGTGGATTCATGCAGGTTAGTTACCGTCAAGAACAAGGTACTAATTGAGAATTATATTTTTTTTCCTTTCATAGAACTGCAGCTGTGCCAACTCCAACATACAATTTTCATTTTTTTTAAATACACTGCATTTGTTTGCACAGCCCCAGGAAGGACTGCTAGAAAGTCAGTGAAGATGGCAGCCATGACACGAACAGGAATATTCCCTGGGTTTGAGCATTTTCAGCAAAGACAAGAACCAGCCCAGGATCCAAGGTAATTTATTATATTTGCTGGGGGTAACTAAAAAAATCTTGTTTCCTTATAACCCGTGTGTACCAATAGTTGAAGCTGCATTAACACGGATACCGCTTTATGTAACAAAATGCACTACATTTGCCCAGGGGCAATAACCAGTAAAAACCAATAAGAGAGTTGCTTTTAAACAGGTGACCAGTAAATACTCCCTGCTGATAGGCAGCTATGGGTTACTGCTCCTGAGCAAACTTAGCACCTTTGTTATATAACCGCCATAGGGTTCATGTACAATTTTTCAAGAGTTGTCAAAATTTCTGGATTTCTGGTTACAATTTCCTTAAATAAATGACCATAAAAATCGATTCTGCTAATTTCAAAAACACAAAAAAATCATGATGTGCAATGAACAGAAGCACGCACATTTATCTACATAGAAAGATTTTAATGATAAATATCTTTCAAGTAAGCCACGGTGCAATAAAACCTGTTAACATTATCTTCCAGTCTGATCCAAAAACAATTAAAAGAACCGTACAATAATCAATAATACAAAAGTACAAAAACAATCTGTTTGCAACACATACAAAACTCCATCACAATAAAAATCAGCATAATCTAGCTTTACTAGAAAAAAAAAAAAAAAAAGTATATTCATCCATGATTTTATACAACTAGAAGGTGCATTGGCATGTGGGCGTAGATTTTAGGCATAATTCTGTATTAGCCAGTAACAGAATTTACGCTGGATAACAGTGTAATTGCCATAAATAAAAATAAGTTAGTTCACATTTTTTTTTTGTTTTCCCCACCATTTAAAGTATATATTAATCTAATGCATCTTTAAAGCTTTATTCAAGAGATCAAGATCTTTTCTTTTCTTGGGACCGATTCTGCTGCACCCATACTCTTCCATTTGTAGAGGGATATATCTTTCTAGCAGCCCCAGGCCCTGCTCAGCAGGACTCGTGAACAGCTTGGCCCATGATGGTTTGAAGTTTCCCTTGAATCCCGAGAATGCAATGCTCCCTAGAATAAGAAAAAGAGAAAAGTAAGGTTTGTGCCCACCACTGAATCTGACACCTAACCCCCAGGAATCTTTTTCAAGCTTGTACAAGTATGGGGCCCGTTATCCAGAATGCTAGTGACCTGGGTTTTCTGAATAAGGGATCTTTCTTTAACCTTAAGTCTACTAAATAATCATTTAAATTATGTCACGATTTTTATGCCTTCCTTTTTATTTCTAAATTACAGTGTTTACATTGCAAATAATTCACTCTACTGTTTAAAATTTTATTCTTTTTTATTTATTTTTTAGCTTTAATTTTGGTGTGGAGGCAGCCATATCTGTGCTTTGTGCTTGATTTTGAGCTTTGAGAAGTAGCTAGCACTTCAGGATGGAACTGCTTTGAGGCCGCTATTGTTTCCCCCTTCTCATTGAAGTATACAATGACTTTGGTCATGCTGCCTAGCCCCACCTAGTGGTAGACATGAGAATAGCACTCAAGCAGGAAAAAAGCAGGGGTTTTCACTTTGGTGCTATTCTCATGTCTACCACTAGGTGGGGCTACGGAGCCCGACCCAAGTGGTATACTTCAATGGGAATGGGCTAGGGAGCAATTTTAGGAATCGAAACAAATCCTTCAGCAGAGGTGTCAGATAGCTGCTATCTAGTTAGCTGCCCATTGTTTTGTCGATAGGCTGCTGGGGGGAGGGTTACATCACTCCAACTTGCAGTGTAGCAGTAAAGAGTGACTGAACTTTATTAGAGTACATGACCTGAGGGCTCCTGGGAAACTAACAATAGGTCTAATAGCCCCATGTAAAATTTCAAAATTAAATATAAAAAAATCTTTTTGCGCCTTAAAAAAAATTTCAGTGCATAATTGTGTTGTTTCCCACAACAATATGCCTTTAAACATTAATTAAACCCTATATGATAGTTCTGCCCCCAATAAGGAGTCATTATATGTTAGTTTTTCTGATCTAGTGCAAGGTACTGTTTTATTATTACGGAGAAAAAGGAAATATTTTAAGTAATCTGAATTATTTGATTAAAATAGAGTCCATGGATCATAGATTTCTAGATAACAGATCCCATACTACTTCTGTGTATTACTTCTGTGACTCTCCACTACATTTAAGATCTGAATACGATTTTAGCCTCTTTCATGTAAATATGCATTCCAGCAGACAACTCTATTGACCACCATTAAAAAAATATGTCCCTTCCCTATATTCATAATTTATAGACATGTAGGGGCAGATTTATTAAGGATTATTTTTAAGGAAATTTTTTTTTGGTCAAGACTCTCAAATTCAAATTGTGAATCATCCAAACTCAATTCCAATATTAATTGGAATTTCGAGATTTATCAAACCTATACCCTGGGAATAATTTGAAGGCAACTATTCGCTACCTTAAACCTGACAAGTTAATGTATAAGTCAATGGGAGAGGTCCAGTGGCCAATTTGAAGAGGTTATTAGCCTTACTGATATTGGAGGTTTTTTGTCTGAAGAAAAAACACAATTGGAGTTTAGTCTTTTTGATTCAAGTTTCCAGGTCAGTAATATTGAGTTTAAGATATATAACCTCCCAATTGAATTTTGAGTATATTTGAATTTATTAGAGTAAAAAAATAAATCACATGAATTCATAATTTGACCTTTAATAAATGGGCCTCTAAAGGTCTCACTTGCCTTTGTTTTGGAGATAGGCTGCTTTGGCTGTACCAAAGGGCTGTAATTCTTCAGCAAGGTTACCAAAGTCTGTGATGTACCCTCTTGAAGCTAATAAAATGATTGACCTGATAAAATGGAAAAAATACTGTATTGAATGATTATAATAAACACATTTTATGCATGTAATTTTAATGAAAGAGTAAAAAAAAAAAACTCCTATTCAATTCTTATATGCTTCAGAAAAACACTATTACCTTTGAGGAACTTTATTTTTTAAATAGGCTTCCAGCTGGTCCAGTTCCCCTTGTGGGAAGTACAAGTTATCCCTCAGTGTGCCAGTGCAAGCATCGATGACAACAATGAATAAACCGTCTTTTCGGAAGGAAAACTTGGTGCCGTTAACCTGCCGTAGACACATGAAAGAAAAAGAAAGGATTGCCAAATGCAACAACTCTTTTTGGACAGTTTCACAAATGAATGCTTTTCAAAACTCGGCATGTGCCAACCAACCAAACACTCCGTGAGGTCACTTTTTGCAGAATTATATTTTAGCACTAATTATGTAAAAAAGACATGGAGTGATGGGGGGGGAGAGTCATTTATTCTGACTTTTACAAAACAGTAGAGGCCACAGGCAGGGCCAGTAAAGTCAACAAATGGCAGGTCGGCAAATATTTCTTTGGCTGCCTGCCTTACAAAGTACCGGACGTGTTCTTCCTGCTCTAATTCTAAATGAATGCATTTTTAGCAATGCTTCTAAACATGTGGCACATTTCAATGTATTAGGGTACATTTATCAAGTACAACATTAATTTAATTAATTGAAATTGAGGCAGATGCAGGAAACACGGGAAACAAAATAGCTGCAATATTTGAAACATTCAAAACACTGAATAAGTTCCCTCAATGCCACTGGTCATTAATATGTTAATAGCTCATTTAATAGACATGTAACCCCCCTCCACCCACACAAAAATTTAATCAGTGAACAGCCTCTTTAAATTCTTCAAATACCTGCCACTCTGGTTGTTAAAAAGTTAACAGTAAGACTGCAGCATCCCCTTAATTATTTAGACTTCCTTCTCCTCCTTTAACCCACTCTCCCCCCTCCCTCAGGAATTTGTTTTGGCTGATGACTTTTGAGCATGCTCAGTTCTTCTCAGCTCAGATTACTAAACACACCCTCCAGTTTAACAGCCAATGAAGAGATAGCATTGCTGGTTCCCATAGAATCTCTAGCCATCTGATCCTATGTTTTTCTCCAAAGCACTTCTCCTGAGCTCAGCTTAAACATTACAGTGTTCAACCCCAGTAGAACTTGTTACCAAACTATGTTGTGCATTACATGAACTTTACATCATACATATCCTGTTTGCAGATGTCAAGGTTACTGATGATGTTACTGATGATGTGGCCGCCAGGTGAAAGCTGCCATTTGTTTTAGGAAAGTGTGATAGCGCTGGCAAATGGAGGAGGTATATGCAGTACAAATAATGTGGCTTGGGAGGGGAAGATATGCCTAACTTATATACATGGTAGGAAAATGTGGGCTTTACATGTCCTTTAAAGCCATGTGTGAGCTGCCATACTGCTTCGCTATGCTATACAGGGCCCTTTTATTGACTTAACTGAAGAAGTTACTTATAAGTGTTTAAATATTCCTTTACTTAAAGAGAACTGTCTACATTTTTTACTTATCATTCACAAACAGACTACCTGTTATTTATACTACAGAAAGTCGACTTAATAAAATAATATATTATAACTGGATGCCAGATGACAAGACTGAGAGCAGCAATGCCCATTGTACAGTACGGTCAATGTTCTAGGTGTAAATGGCCCATTACTTACAGAGATAAAAGCTTCTGTGGCACCTTGCTGGATTTCTTCTTTGCTAAGAGACTGCAGCAGCACAGGGAGGTAGACATTATGAGGATCACTGGTAAAAACCATCTGATGCCAAAACAAAAAGTCAGTATTAGTAAACGTACACAATACCGATTATCTGTATACAGATAGATCTGAATACAGATACAAATATTTGTAAATCTGGCCACTCGAATGCTACAAAATTCTAGGCAAGCCTCAGTACTCAAGCCAAATGGCAGAGCAAATAGATAGAATTGAGCTTGAAAATATGCAGCCCCATCCTATTCCAGGCTAGCCACTGATTCCATACAAGAACTTGTTATCTTTGCAGGCCAACCAGAAAATAAAAACACAAATAAACAGTATCAAGGCATGAATGAATAGAATGAATGTATAAGCATTTCATAAGGGTATATTCTACAAGCACCAAGAATAGTTTCAGAATTTCCCCCAGGCCTAAAGTAACCCCTTCAAAACATGGTCGGGTTTTCAGGAGCAGAAAATGAGATTTTACTGTGCTGCCAAATTACACAGTCTTCTGGACACAGAAAAAAGGAAATAAACAACAGCTTGATGACATTATTTTGGCTGTACAAGTATGTCTCCTGTCCCAAACCCAGCTCTGTTTGAAAAGAAAAATTGATTAAAGCTGCAGAGGCAATAAGGGATAGTATAAACATTTTCTTTACTGGAGATTTATTCTTTCATGTAACTGGTTTTGCCGAGGGCATAAAGCTGGCAATTGTTTAACAACCAAAGGAAGATATTGGTGATAATGTAATTGGAAGTCAGCATGACTATGAAATGGCAGAATACTGCATAACAAGGTCTTGGTGCTCTGGGGTAAATATGCAGCATTTAGCACTTCATTCCCAAATACAAAATACATAAACGATTGTGTATGCATTTCCCGCTGGGAGCATCCTGCCAAGGATCAGAACTAGCTCTCTCTGAAGGTAGACATCAGTTAAACTGTCACAACATAAATAAAAACAATGGAAAAAAGCCCCGTGGAAAATACAACTAGCACACTTTCACCTGATGTATATTCCTGCAGTTCGTAAAAATTCCCTTATTATTAGAAGAGATAAAAAGTCATAATTAAGGCATAGCTTGCCTCTCTTCCAAATATACTTTCACTTTTAAAATATGTAAGTTTATGTATGTATGCATGTATACACACATATGCATACATGCATTCTATCAAGTCTTGCAGATTTAAGCTGGAGATAAGCCAAGGCTTCACAGAGGAAAAATGTTCTTATATGGATTCCCAAGTTAACATTTCTCTTAATGTGAGGTAAAACATGATCATTATGCTGATCATCCAGCTACCTGAGAAGCACCACAGTTGGAGCATGGTGCAGTTATCTTTGCTGGCATTGCCTTGGTTGTGGTTGGTGCTTTGGTATACTTTGGATATGCTTTGGCCATGCAGTTGCTGGTAGCTTTGGATCGCATTATAGCCTGAATCTTTACTCTTTCACATCCCTGAGTGGAGCAGTAACTGTGACCGTCCCGGTTGTGTTTTGCTTGGAGGAAGAGGAAAAGCAATCTGCATAGGATTAAAAAAAATAAAACCTTTAATAACGGTAATACTAATAACAGAATCACTAAAAATAGCTAGCTTTCAGTTAGCTCTAATTGATCACATACACAATCATAGTTCTGAAAAAATTACCCTGTGCTGTTGTCAAAATAAAATCCCTTTGAGCGCTTATTCTGTAGTTCCTCCATGGAGGACACAGGCAGGTATTCCTCTCCAGTGGAGAAAGTAGCAGTTTGTCTTTGAAAAATCTGTGAAGTTATCTGAAAGCTTGTGTCTGCTGGATAACAGAGACCAACTCTGATCCAATCACCCCTTTGGAGAAAAAAAAAATTGAAGCATTAACTTTTTTATAGGTAAACCCTTTTATAGGTACCCTTTGAAAGTTTCATAGGAAAACACCCATATCAAAGAAGCAGCTTACTTATCGAAGTTTATGGGGTACAAGTAGGTGGTTTGTGGTGCCTGTGCATTCCAGTGGATGGTATATCCTTTTTGTAGCATCACTACAGGCTGATATTGCTGATATGGGGCTTTCTGTGTAATTCCTTTGAGCGTCATGGGCCTGGATGGGTATTCATCCCTTGCAATGCTCACAGTGAGATTACTAGGATTCCATGTTTGAATATAGACCTAAAGGAAAAAAGGCAGTTGGTCGGCAGGAGCACTTGAAAAGAAAAGCACTGTGGCAGTTTCCGAAAATTTTTGTGAACTTTGGCGCATGACCTGAATATTACTCAAACTGCACCAAATAACTTATTAATTACATTGTACACGCTGTCCCAACATTTTTGAAAATGAGGTAGTAACTTGCTCTAATAATAATGCTCTAAGAACTGCAAAACCTCAACACAGTGATGGCATGAGGCAGAGTAGGGTGAAAAATTTGTAGAACAGAAATCATTTGTTGGAATTGGACTCTTAAATTGTCAATCTAACCTGTGCATAGGTGCCACTACATATAACCCCATTCCATTCTGTAATATTGATACACTGTGGATTTCTGACCAAGTAGTTGTCCATTCGAGCCACATAAATATCTTTAAAGTTTGTCACAGATCCATCTTTGTCGTAGAAAATTGAATTTTTATCACCATCCAAATCACTGTCTTCAAACCAAGGTCCAGGCTGGCCAAAAAAGGCTCTCAGTGACACCTGGTGGGAAGAAAATAATCAAGTAAAACATATATTAAACACATATATATATAAAAAAATCAATGGAAAATTTAAAAAAAGAATATCAATAACATTAGAGAACAAGGGTCTTACAAACACTTATAGCCCAAATCTGGTAGTATGAAGGTGAGCGAGGAGATGACTAAATTGATTCCCAAAAATGTTTCCTATAGCCCCTATACAATCAAGAATCAGGATGCTACAAAGAAAACTATTAAAGACTGCAGGTTTTTATTGGTACTCATTCTAACTGGAAAATACAGGCAGCTCTATAAGACTTTCCAGCAATGTAAATTATAAGGTGAGGAGGCACAGAGTGCTTGAAAGCATGTTGGCAAGTAGCCAGTGAGCCTGCTTAGGGGATGAGGGCTGAAGCCCCAAAGCTTATGGCTCGGTCTACCAACAACCCCAATAGAGGCTAAAACTACTGCTACAGGCACAGCTAATGGTGTCACAGGACAAAGGTAGTCCTCTGGCCATTAAAAAAAAAAAAGTAAAGTTGTAAAAGAAAAATAAGTCTATTAATATCTACTTCATCAAGAGACTTTCCATTTCTACAGTAAAATGAGTTGTGCTGTAAGTGATTACACATAACATCTATAGTCATTTTGTGTGGGAAAACAGTTGCCCAGATTGGTACTTAAATACACAAAGGAAGCTCTATTGTAATTAAAAGACCTATTGTCTGATTTGCTGCTGATTTTGAAAAGCTAAGATTCTGGATCATGTCCAAGACTTGGGAAAAAAGCAGATCTCTTGTTTTCACTGAAAGATATTTTAATTTAATAATCAGTGCTTCTGAAACTTCATTCTCAGTCCCAAATAATTAGCGGAGAAGACGTCCTGTTCTGTTAAACTGTGGGTTTCAATGACTATGGTATTACTGATCTATTTATAATGTCTTCCATACAATGTTTTTTTTCTATTGCTTGAAAGTTCCCACATGGTGGATGTGCCCTTCTAAATACTATTTGTACAATAGTATTTCAGATTTTAAACTCAAATTTTTGGAGATTTATTATACCTTGAAGCCCAAAATAGCTCAAATCAGATAATGCCCCATCTAAAATGCATAGAAGTCAATGGCAGAGGTCCCTTGAACCATTTGAAAATGTCAATAGCCTTCATGATGTTTGGGTTTTTTACGGTGGGTTTCACTTGAAAACTCAATTCGATTTGAGGTTTTCTTCTGCCAAATACTGTTAACCCAGAATCCACCGATTTTTCCATTCAAGTCCTTTCTTACATTACCATTCGATTTGTGAGTTCATTCTAAGTATAAAAAACCTCACATATTTCTCTGCCCACAGGCAGACACCAGCAATCATTTATGCAGATTTTGCTAAAACACATGCTACCCCCAAAGTAGGCCTTGCTTATTTCAGAAAGATATTCTGCATATATTACAACAGCATGGCTCTATAGTAAAAGAGTCCAAGGGCTAAACTGGCCTGCATGCAGTCCAGACTTGTCACTCACTGAAAAAATGTGTTGAAACAACAAAAAAACTAACAGAAAAGATGATCCCCAAACTGAAACGTTATATCAAACAAGAATGGGACAACATTTTACTTTTAAGGCTAAGGCCAGACGGGGAGATTAGGGGGAGATCCGTCGCCTGGCGACTTTTCGCGGCGACGAATCTCCCCCGAATCACTAGATAGCGCTGCGCGCCCGCTTGGCTTAAAGTCGCCTGCGCTTGTTCAGACGGAGCGGCGCGATTTTGAAAGTCGCTCAAAATGGCAACGTCTGGCCTTAGCCTAAAACTACAGCAACTGATCTCCTTTGTTCCCAGTTACAGAGTTTAATTAAAAGAAGAGGTGATGCAACAGTGGGAACCTGCCTCATGGCCAACTTTTTGGCCAAGGGGCGGTTGCCTGCATCAAATTTAAAACAAGTATATATTTTTCAGAAAACAAAATTTCTTAGTTTCAACATTTCACATCTTTACCATTAAATATATGGTTTAGGTGATTTCCAAATCATTCAATTAACTTATTATTTAGATTTTACACGCTGTCACAATGTTTTTGAAAATGGGGTAGTAACTTGCTCTAATAATAATGCTCTAAGAACTGCAAAACCTCAACACAGTGATGAGCGGAGTCAGACACTTCCCATTAATGACTGCATTGCTAGTATGAACAATTTAAGTAAATCCAGATGATCAGTGAACTTTACACCAGAATTCAGCAAATTAACCACAACCCTCAAACAAGTATGACAAAAATGCAAATAAGTGTGCATACATACGAAGCTCTAAGTTTCATTTATAAAATTGCCTTGGAGAATTAGTATGTAGAGGTTAAGAGCTCAGAATGTTTTTCTAGGCTTGAAGCAAGATTTGGAGCCTTAGAATATTTGAAATTTATGTGAATAATTACAGCAAGATTGTCAGGATGGCTCCCTCTTAGGCTAATAAACTAAACCTTGTGTTTCTCGAAAGAACAAACAAGATGCCTGGCTAAATAAGCATTGGTGAGATCAAAGAGTAGATGAAGCTCTAATAAGATGATAAACTCGATTTAAGAAAATTGACTACAATCTCTGAAATTACTTAGTCATAGTGGATATTTTTATACATTAAAATAGCTGGAGTTTTTACACAATAATGTATTCATAGCATACTCAACAGATCATATGATGTATAGCGCTGCATATCCTTGCAGCACTTTGTGAATAAAGTTGTACATACACATGGAAAATTGTATATTATGAGAATGATCTATGATTTTTTTTCTGAGAAGAGAAGCACCACTGGCCTGTTCATTTTTGGAACAAGAGAAGGCCATCCCAGGGTTTGTAATAAAAGACTACAATTTCCTCATTTACAGAGGAATATAAAGACACCATTTTTGTTCCAGCATCCATGTACTTTTTTTTAGCTTAAAGTGTAGTTTTAGAACAAAAGCATCGCTCAGTACATGTAACAGAAGTGGAATGTGAAATGTTGGAGAAGCACAGATAAGGTTTTAGGGAGCGAAAAATATGTGCAAACAGTTCAGCCTACATTAAAGGAAACATGGTCAGGTTCTGGAAGCATGCCAATGTATACATATACAAATCTAACCTATTATCACCTGTGCATGTGCATTACAACTGAGCAGCTGCATGCCATCAGTATTCTCAAATTCCACCTTTATCTAAACCTATGACTGTTATCTGAAATGGCAAGTGGCCATCATCTGTGCATATTACATTTAACAATTAGACACAATCATACATCATGAGTAAAAAGTAACTTGCTTATTCCAGAAACTTTCCTGAATCCTTAATCAATGTAGGAATGTTTCCATGAGATGAAGCTCATATTAAATGTTTGTTTTCCTAATAGTTCCCATCACAACTACCATTCCATGTTACTACTGCAACAGAACCATGCATGCAGTTTCATGCATGCCGACATTTACTTACATTGGCTCCAAACTTTAGGAATGAAACATTATTCTTTGGAGTAAGCTGCCAGGGGTTCTTCAAGAGAAAGCCAATAGCACTGGTAAATCGGTCAGGTGTTGGCACAAAGTTTGCAAAAGTACTTTTTGTTAGGCGAACTGGTCCATCATAAATCTGAAAACCTCTTATCGGAAAAGTTCTGTGGGATGGAAGAACATAAGATACACTATATAAAAGTGTACTTATGATTTATTGTTTCGAAAATTATCATAATAGATGAGTTCAGCAAAAAGGAGATGGAAGATTTGTAAATGACCCCCCCCCCAATGAATGTCACATCTATGATTTCTGCTAGATATGTTTAAAAAGGGATAATGTCCTATTACAGTGCTGAATCCAAGTAAGGCTGAAACAGGACATGCAACAGTCTGAAAATTAGAGTATTAATGATTATAAAAGAATCTACTATATTGGTTACCTGTTTCTAGGTAGAGTGCGAGTTTTATTGTCTACTCCTCCACTGCCCCAGTATTTATTCTGGCCTCCTAAAAACCCATAATTCTTGCTTTCACCGATGAACAGAGATTCTGACACTTCCTGGCTAGAGCCTTCATCTTTCGGGAAGCTTCCATCACTAGAGAAAACGAGACAAAATAACTTTGTAATAATTTTGTAATAAAAATTGTATTCTTGCTGACTAAATTGTATACAACATTAACGCTTAAGGTATGATCCAAGAGTAGGATTATCAGATTGCTTATAAATTTAGGGAAACATCTAATAAATGCATGCTGCAGGGCTGCTTTAAAAACAAATTGCAATCAGTGCACTTCTAGCTGAATTTAATTTAGATAAGTCAAACAAGTGAATCCTTACGTGTTTGGCCAGCTTAAGGTACTAATATTATCTAGCTACATCAAAAATATGATGTTTAGACAAGCCTATGGGGGTATCTCTAATTTTAAATGCTGAATAATAATATTATCTTATGGGAAAGGTAAGCAGAGTCCGTTTAAAACTTTCCATAAATTCATATGGAGTATAATATATACTGCACAGTTCTCTAATGCTGCTTTGCTGCCTTTTTACAGCCCCAGCGATATTTAGATAAATTTAAAAGCAATTTAGTATATACTTTCTAAAATGTGGATCCTAGGTTTATACAGTTTTATAATGATTAGCATCAGAGGGTTTTTTGGATGTGGGGTTACTATAATTTAGAGCACCATGTCTAAAATCAGCTAAACCACATTTAAACAGTAAAACACATTTGTCTCCTTTTTTTTGCAGAACAATAACCAGGAGATCAGAATCAATTTGCTCGTCAGATAACATCATTTGCAAGGCTTTGTTTTATTACAGAAAACCAGCAAACCAAACAATAATGAATAATTGTTTTTGGAACACTGCAGTTTCTGGATAAAATCAACATAGGTGATAGAATCTATTTACCAATATCGTCAATTAAACATTTCAAGGATGCACCAGATTCAAAAATACGGTTTAGAATCCAGCAAAATCCCAAGATTTGTGAAAATCAGACTGTGATAATTGTTAAGCCAATCCAAAGCCTTGGTTTCACGTGACCTGAATACACAATGATAACATTCTTTAAAGGGACCCTGTCATGGGAAAACATTTTTTTTTTTCAAAATGCATTAGTTAATAGTGCTGCTCCAGAAGAATTCTGCATTGAAACCCATTTCTCAAAAGAGCAAACAGATTTTTTTTTATATTTCATTTTGAAATCTGACATGGGACTAGACATATTGTCCATTTCCCAGCTGCCCCAAGTCATGTGACTTGTGCTCTGATAAACTTCAATCACTCTTTACTGCTGTACTGCAAGTTGGAGTGATATCATCCCCTCCCTTTCCCCCACTCAGCAGCCTAACAACAGAACAATGAGAAGGTAACCAGATAACAGTTCCCTAACACAAGATAACAGCTGCCTGGTAGATCTAAGAACAGCACTCAATAGTAAAACAGCCTTCCAGAAAGCAGTTCCCTCCTAAAGTGCTGGCACAAGTCACATGACCGGGGCAGCGGGGAAATTGACAAAATGGCTAGCCCCATGTCAGATTTCAAAACTGAATATAAAAAAATCTGTTTGCTCTTTTGAGAAATGGATTTCAGTGCAGAAGTCTGCTGGAGCAGCACTATTAACTGGTGTGTTTAACAAAAAAAAAACATGTTTTCCCATGACAGTTTCCCTTTAAAACTTTTTTTCACTTATGATGAAATGGATTGTTTGTGTAACTGCATTCAGGTATGGATTTGGGCTGGTAATTGGCCCAATTTCCATAAATGTGTTACAGCAATTTATAATGTCCATGCATACGAACTGAAAATGAACAGTATACATTAAAAAAACAACAACACCCAAATGTACTGACCTAGCAAATGTTAATCCAACACCATTGTCAGAAAACCTGTGCAGAAAGAATAAAAAAATGAAACTCTTATCAGCAAATAAGGTGTATTTAGAAAACATGACAGGAGTAGAGTAATGACAATGTAACACATTAGATTAGAAATGGTCATTCTACATTATCAGGGGCCTATGGGAAGGATTATAGATATAATGCATATTCTTTGCAGTGACATGGACCCATAGACATTAAACACTCCGACTTTGAAAATGGATATGAAGGCAAAACCATTGTTTTATTTCCAGGATGAATTCCTTGTGACATTGGACAAGACACATTGTTTCCTGGTTTCCAGCATACTGTATGTGGAGAGCCAAATAACATGCTCCTATTTTATTTCTTGCTTCTTATCTTATTTTTGGGATCTAAAACAGTTTTCTGTGGGACTTAGGGTTTATTTAAAGTTATTCAGATATTAATTTTTCCCCAAGATAAAGAGAGAGAGAGTTACTTTTTACAGCTGCATTGTATAAAGGTAATGCCCATGCACATGCAACTCAATACTCTCCAGCTGTTCAGCAACAACTCTCACAGCCAACAGATTCCTAGGGAGAAGTTCCACAAATATTGCACAAAATCCAATCCAATTTTTGTAAAACACTGGCTCTGAGACAGATGACAATAAATAATATATTTACCCAGAGTTCTGTATAATGATGTCTCCTCCACGCACCCAAGCACCATGATCATTATTTTTAAAGGTAACAAGGCGGTCAATTACTGCTGCTACACGAGGTTTATCTGGATCAGCATCCACATGGGGTCGAAACCTTCATCAAGAAAATGAAAGGCATGCATTTTACCAACAAATTCTTATCCTATATGATAACATTTTACTAACCAGTAAGTGTTTTCAAGAATATGTTCACTCACTCATTAGTCTCTGCCCCTTTTCTCATGCATTTTGATGCACTGCTGAGCCCTCACCAATACACATTATTACCATACTGAGAAAAAAATGTATTCTATCCATGTGATGAGCAAAAGAATGATTAAAAAAATCATAAAAAAGGGACTTACAAAAAATATTCTATAGTCTACCACAGACACATACAGAGAATGGTCACTACAAACGCCATTATCTACAAAAACATACATAAACGTGTGCACATAATACAAAATAATATCCTATTAAGTTGTTTTCCGAGGATCATATATAATTTGCACTCTGGTTGCTGAATATATCAAGAGGTTTATACTTTATTTTTCCCATTTATTCTGTCCTTTTACTACAATTATAATTGTGCATAAATGTTTAGTTTATTCAAGTTTGTACAATATTTGTTGTACAGTGGTGTTTTGTTTTTTTTACCTCTTTTAGGTAATCTCACCCTAACCGCTCTAGGTTTCCCACATTGGTTGTTCTCCTCTCAGAAGCAAGTGTTCAATTACCTCTCAGAAGCAAGTGTTCCATTATCTTCCAATGCTGAGGTCTAAGCAGATCAAACCAGCTATCTGAAGTTTGGACGATTGGCTCTGAATGGTAAAGGTATATTCCATGCAGCATTTGAGGAGGTTTAGGAAGGGATAGGTACATACATTTGTGGTTTTAAATAAATGCCATGTTTATAGCATGATATTTGAAAACCTTCTGTTTTAACAACACTTTACATTGTTTACAACATGTTTTTGTTTTGTTTTTATGGTAGGCTTATTTTATCCTTCCTCACTTTAACATCTGCTGCTCTTCCATAAAGTTGTTCTTAACACAGTAAATTTATATTTAATGTGCTCTTTTCCCAGGCTTTAAGCATCAGTGAGTCTTAAAACAACGGTTCTGTGCATATGACAGACTTGTCTCACAGAGAGGAGGGAATATCAGTAGTCCGTAAAATCCCAGTGCAAAACCATTATCTCCAAATACATACCTATACATTTAAATATTTTTTTAAGGTGACAATATAAGACTATAGATAATAATAACGGTGTGTTTCCTTTAGCAGCTTGAATATTAAAAAAACAAAAAAACAATTATGCAGTCATGTCTTCCATGCCTATTTCTATATGGCAGAAGTCCCCCACTTGAATTAAGGTGGCCATACACAGGCCGATAAAAGCTGCCGACAGACCAAGTCGGCAGCTTATTGGCCCGTGTATGTGACCATCCGACGGGCTTTCCCGATTGATATCTGCCAGAAAGTCGGCCAGATGTCGATCGGGCGGGACTAAAAATCCTGTTGGATCGCGGGCCACATCTTAGTTAGGTCAGTGAGTGGGTTAGTTATAATGCACCTTTTTCAGCTACAGCTGATTCTAACTATTCTATAAAAGTTGAGCTGACAGAATCAGCATTGCAAACAGCACACTGGGGTTTTGGCAGCAATGTTTCTCTTAATTCCATTCAGCCATGACAGTTATCTTTATATGCATCAGACATTTACAGTACAGTAGTGTTCTGAAATTTATTACAGATTCCAGGAGGCTGCAGGAGGATACATTTTACACAAGATCATATTAGAACAAAACACCCTAGTCTGTAAATGTGACCATGCTAACTCAAATTTGAATGGGACTCTTTTTGGATCCTAGCAACTAGGGTTGTACTGGGGATCCAGGGAGCACCCGATGCTTCAACTCCCTCCCCTTCCCCCTCCTTCCTTCATGTACCTTTAATTTATGTCCTTAGAACAGAGAGGTTAGGGAAAGAAATGCAAGCACACAGTCTTCAGTGAGGTTCAGGTCTGGGTTGGGGGGCCTACAAGATCAGAGACCCACCAGTTTTTTTGGCGGTGTCCCTCCGGCCCAGTCCGAGCATGCCAGCAACTGGTTTGCACACAAAAGTACCATAAACGTGTATGGCCATACTGTACCCGTCTCTTACAGTGTGGTGAATGAAGGCCAAGCCTGCCAACAACCCTATATAGACAAGTTGTAAGCGTCCGCTTTTAATATCATGTAAACCTGAATATTCAAAGACACATTTCAACCAGTTGTCTTTCCCTAAATTTGAATTATTGCCTGTCTGTACTAACTTAAAATTGCATATGGTTGCCAAGGTCAGCTAAGCACAACACTAGCACTGCCAAGAAGATATGTAGTGCATCCTAAACTCAGGTAATTTATGGCTAGATACATATGGTCTTTATTTTTGATTAACATTTTTGAGACCCACAGCATATTCAATGTTTAGTCTATCATGTGATGTTTAGCAGGACCCCTACAACCAGATAATTGAAAATGAAATGGGTGACATTCATCAGATATGATGTTTCAGAAGCAAGCTCCATTTACAAATAACCTGCACAGTGCTGTATACTCAAATAGCGTTACAGAAATAAAAAAAATTACATACATACATGGGCAGAAAGCAAATGGTCTAAAAGACTGTGCCTCTGGGATATACTGTAGCTTTAGAACACTCCTATATTGTAAGATGAAGTCTGGTGAAGTAATAAAGTTGCCTATCTTACCCTTGCACCATGCCACCCATTACAGAAGCATTGAATATTATATGGATTAAGATATGATGGCTCACCTTGCACTGTTGTCCAAACATAAGTACTCTCGTGGATCTTCAGAACTGGCATTTATAGTCTTAACACCTTTGTCGATGAATAAACCAGCCTAAAGAATATAATTTACATATTTTCATCAAATACCATACTGCTTATTTTTAATAACCAAGGTTTAACATTTACTCATGTATTCATTGTCTTCCGTGACTAAAGGAAAGCCTAAACAGGAAATATGTTGCTCACTAATCCCTCACAATACGCATGACTCTAGCTCTCTTGAATGAATACAGCTAGCTGTACTGGCACACACTAAATACATAGAGGCATCAATAAGCTGTGTCAGCCTCTTTTGCATTTTAGACCTGCCTGGCAGTTCTTGATGCGCATGGAGTGTTTATCATAGGTCGCCCCTTCCATGCCAGTATAATGAGGAGAAATACACTTTTGCCTTTGACACAAGTGAATACAGTCTTCTTATTTCATATGTCTTACCTTAAAATTTGAATGTACCCTGTTGTTATAAAACATGCCCAGAGGAGTGAGTTCTGCTTTAGTTTCTGGATAAAGTCCATGGGACTCTCCTGTTGACATCTTATGGAAAACATACCATATGCCAGCATCCTTGATTTAGAAACAAAGAAAATTCAGTAAGAACCAGTGCCCACTTATCATTTTCAGGTGTTCTTTGTGAAGACAAAATGCGAACACCAACTAGTAGGAAGAGTTCTGCAAGAATGTAGCCCAGTTAGTCCTCAAAATCAGTATTTGCAAGATTCACCATCAAAATATCTTGAATATTATCAAAAACTGACTGCAGCCAAAGGTAGCTCTACAACACTAACAGCGTAGGGTTTGAATTCTTCTGCAAAACAACACATTTACCTTTTCTTATGATTTATTTGTAAAACAAAAAAAATCTTTAAACTATTGTTTAAATGGCAAAAAAAATTTTTAGTTTTTATAAAAGATACATCTGGTCGAGGGAATTTGTGCATCTCATTGCAAAAGACAAGTTGATGGTGCTCTTGCATAGTTTTCTTACAAATAGTTATTAATGGCAGTGTGTTGAAAGAAACAACTGACTGGCCTTTGAGGAATGGCACTCATTCAGAAATATCAATCATCTCATCCTAATAAGAGGGAGAGCAGCCATGACACATATAACCAGAAAATACAGGCAGTGGCTATCACTCAACAATCCCAGCTTTATGATTTTGCAATGTAGAAGAAGATCCTAGCTGTTTTATAGAGGAAGATAAAAGCTTGTAGGATCATAGGTCATGGCAGGGTGCAGGACACAGGAAGTAATACAGTGAGAACTCTGTTCTATTAACACGTCAACTGTATATGAAAGGCATAGAATAAGAAGTGAACAGACTCCAATCTCAGATTCCTAACAATGTGTTACTATCTAGAAAGCATCAGAGAAAGATACATAATGGTCTGTAAAACAGCATGAATTCCACATTCCTGGAAAAAAGAAAAGCAAGGATGCTTGGGGAAGTGGAGGGGGATATACTACATAATGGTAATTAAGACCTTTCTGTTCACATGAATGAAAATACCATTCATTTATAAATCATCTCATTTAAGATAGAAAATAGAAAAAACACAGAGCATACAATGACATTAATGAGAAGCTGAAGCATGATGACCTCTATATAAAGTTATTGGCACATGTGACAGAGTTGCAAAAGTTCAGGGAAGATGTAATTTATGACTGAGCCTTTAAGAAAAATTCAGTAGAAAATACAGAGAATCCTTTCTTGCTTATTTTACTTTCTGACCAGCTCACAAATTCAGCAGTTGCCCTATTGTTCTTCTTACCTACCACCTCTGCTGTGAACTATAAACACTTGTGTAAGGTAAGGACAAACTATTGTCAGCAAACTATGGAAATATGACTATTGCCTATGACACCCTTATTTTTGGTACTTTTGCCCACGGCTTTCCCCCCTCCTATTTGGTCCCCAAGATTGGAAACAATTCTGGGGCTAGCATGTTACACAACTTGTACAATGTTTTAATATATTCTGAGTCCATTAAAACACTTGGCAATAACTACATATACCACAGGCCTGCAATGTCACTTGTACTTCAAATAATATAGAATACAGAAAAAAATAGGATACAGAGGAAAGCAAACAGCTTACCTGAGAGCCAGCGGCTGCATTATTTATTAGGTTATTTTTAGGATTAGCAATCCAAAAGGTGGATACAGCCCTGAAATCAGGAAAGATTAAAATAAAGTTCAAGTGCCAGTCATGGGAGTTGCTTTTTGTAATTAAAACATTAATAATATCAGTAACAAACACTAAACCTCTGTATACGTATTGGTATGAGTCACACAATCCATTTTAAAGGTATTTTATATATTTTGTTCGTTCATTATATCATTCCAGTTTTCTTCTTTTCCCTATGAGATTATGAAGGCTAAACTCTACCCTTGTCATTATATTTGTGCTTACAAAGCTCTTGTTTTTCTACTGGGGAGTACCACGCAATACACAGAGAAAATATTTAAAAGCTTCCTTAATTGGAGAGATGTGATTTTACACGTGATGTTTTTAGCAAGCTGGTTGAAGCAAACTTTCCACTGCATGACTCACTGTTTGCAGTGTTATCACAGTAGCATTTAGGATTATGTCCAGAGTCCTGTCTCCTCTATAAACAGTTTTCCCCCCAATCTTTCTGCATATGTTGCTAAAGGTTGTGCACTTCTGATGTACCGATTGCTTCTTATTAGTCATATGTAAGATATAAACAAAGCAATCTTGGTTGTGACTTACAGCAATACATGTAGACAGATTTTAAGAGGCAGTATAATCCCTATTTAACACGAGTTCAACGAATAGGATTTGAGCAGGACCTACATTTTTGCCTGTGGCCTCAATCACATATAATCAATCAGTTTTGTTTCCTATCTGTGAACTGGAGATCTAATAATATACCTTGAAAGGACCAAATATGGAGCAACTTCAGTCTCCCTGCTTACCCTGTTTAGGGCAAGAAATAAAACTACAGATTAAAACATTAGGCAAAAAATATGAGATTCACAAGCAGACAACTGCACTGGTAAGTGACCTCTCAAGGAAGATCTTATGGTGTCATATTATGCAACACATAAAGTATAACCTAGACAATACTATGCTATCCCGGTGAAAAAAATAAAACAAAATTTACACATGGGAGTTATATTCTAGTTATATTCTATTTGTAGTAAAGCATTAAAATGATTCTACCCCTGGCAGAGCATCAGAATCATGTGCATACTGCATGCAGATTTCTAGGGAAATGGAGAATTTAGATGGAAAAAGGGGGATAAGAGGAAAAATGTGAAAAGAAAAATAATACCTGACTTTGAGAATGCTATCTTACTGACAGCACTAAATGTTCAAAGGACTGGAAAGAAATGTGATCCTAAGAAAATTCTAAATTAACCCAGAAATAAATTTGGCAAAAAAAAAACTTTTCTTGGAAGAAAGAATATCAAATGGTTGGAACCAATGCGCTAGGCAAAGCTGACAAACGGCTTGGTTCTGCAGATTTTGAAGAAACAGGAATATTACCTTTTGAAAAATATTGATACTATATGTGGAAACTGTCCAAGAGATGATTAATAAGCCTACATCTGGCATGTGTAGCTTTGGCACTCCAGCTGTAGTGGAACTACAACTTCCAGCATTTTTACCAGGCTTGGTGGTACAATGTAAAAAATTATAGAGTTCAAACTGTTGTCTCATCTTGACACAGAAAAAGTTCTTACCCCTTATTTGTAAGAAAAAAGGGCAAGTCTGCACCTTTTTGAAAAGCTAAAGTTATGAAAGAAATACAAGTTTGTTCTTGTGAATGTAAAGTGACATATCACTTCAATTCTGATTGAGAGCACATTCTCTATATAGTAACCCTAGCTGAGATACAGTTTATCGTGAGACTCTTACATGCAGTCAGTGGCTGGGTTAGGAATGTAGTTGCCATACACTTTATCCCGAATGCTCACACACATGCTGTTATTTCGGTCTGTCGGTAATAAAGTGCCTGGTTTGGTAACGAGTCCAAGGTTATGAAACAGAGTGTTTCTTTGTTCAATGCCATCTTCCATGAAGAAACAGTGCCCTAGGGTGTCATAGCCAATGGTGTCCTTAATCTGCAAGAATAGAGGTTGATAAAAGCTATTGGTACATGCTTTATAACTATTGAACTCAATAATTCTTTTTGTACTTTCTTGCTCAACCTGAAGGGATGCAAATAAAGTTGTATCCTTATTAAGCATTCCACCATTAGAGAGCAAATGCACAGTGGTGGATATAGGGCAAGGCCAAAATGGGATTTGCTTTTTCCTGCTGTTCAGCTCTGTTGCATCACTGCCATATCTTACCCTAAGTATATATTTTGCTTCCACTCAACCATCCCTATGTTTTTATACCTCTAATTTCTTGCCATTCTGTCTCTCCTGCTGCCAAACTGTTAAGCTCATACTCTAATTTAGCGTTCCTTTAGATGCCCTTTATACCCCATTTAACAACTGGCTTAGATTTCAGGAAATCAACTGTTCTTGGTATTTCTTCTAAAACTTTTTCATGCTTCTGAATATTTGTTCAAGCTTTTCTGAGATAATCTCCATAGAAAAATTTGATGATCAAAGGAATGGGATATGTAGGCATTTCTTAAGTAAACAATGTTGTTTTTTGTAATAAATTAATATACTTACAAGCAAACCATTAGTAGCATGGACAGTGATACATCTGGAAAAGCAGTGATGAATAGACAGTCCATCTACATAGGTATCTGAGCTGTACCCTCCTACTTCATCAACATCCCCACAGAGGTGAAAATGAAGAGGGTAACGTCCCATTAACTGCTGACCCATTTTCTTCAGTTCCACATTAGACAGATGTACAGAGGTGAAGTTGCTTAAAACCTACAAAAATGAACAAGTGTAGATAAATGATATTCCAACAAAAAAAAAAATCTATAGATAAACAAAATTACTGCAACAGGACTGATAAAGTCAAAGTATTTTTGAAAAGGCCCTTCACAACCATCCCCCATAGCACTCCTGTAGACAAATATTATGCTTAATAGAAATTGCAAATTCTAATAGTTGATATGACTTTTTGGAACAACTGAAGTGCTTATAATAGACTAAAAGAAATGCAAACTGCTGTGTTTCAGATCCTCTAGTTTACGTTTTTAATGAAGCATAATTGCTATGAAACTTTTGCTGTTTTTATTACTGCACAGGATACAAATTGCCCTTCCTCGTGCCTTACATATAAAGAAGGAATTGTAGTGTTTTATGACTCATTTTCCAAAAGGCCTGAGTGAGAAAAAAGAGGAATGACAAGTAGGAAGCACAGAAAAGCAGACCACTGCAGAATAACATTTCAAAGGTCAATAAAATGTATTTGATTTTGTTCACAATTGCAATACTGTAATTACTGTAAACAAGAGCTTGAATTTTAAGAATTGATTTTTTTTTATTTATTTAAATTAGAAACAACAGGGTCTTCATACCACGAAAGAGTAAATAGATCGGGGGAAAAAGAGACATCTGAAACTTGAGGGGAAACTTCAAAACAAAGAAGAAGGTTGAATTCAACCTACAAATAGGGGGTATTTGTATGGTTATTCGACTCTGCTGTGATCATTTCTGATCGAACTTGTGTAATATAAAAATAAGATGGGGATACACGTGTAACTAATCTGTCTGCGGATACAGCAGTACTGAAAGGGACCTAGATTTACAAATAAAAACACTGAAAAAATTTTAATGAATGTATAATGAAAAGTTTCTTAGAAATTCATTGTCTTTTTTTTTTATGCAAAACATTTTGGCTAGAGTTCCTCTAAATTCACGAAGAATGATAAACTAAGTCATATTAATTTAGACATTACATTTTCTAAAATGATTCCATAATGCAGGAAAAACAATTATGTCAGCTATTCGATTCATCAACAGTACTCACCAGCAACCCTTATTATTTCAGATAAAGATTTACAGCACAGAGGGTGTTTTGACAGCCACAGTGCTCTCAGGGAGAATCATGGTGGACACAACACCCTTTCCAAGAAGCAGCCATTCTAAGGGATGGGAAATGCACAGATGCAGGTGGTGTAAAGCAGAGCTCTCTTGGGTAAACTTACTTTGAAATAGTTCACTAGTAAATGCCACCTGTTGATTGGTTCCCATAGCTATTAAAACTGGTACAAGAGATTCATATGCAAGTTCTTACTTAGAATAAAGTAAGTTTATATGTTTTACACTAAAGTAAGGTTATGCAGAGACTGTAGCTATAAAATTGCATGGCATTTGTGAGCAATTTTCTTATACTAATTTGTATGGGGACCGGTCTTTTACATTTTTAAGATAAATGACAGTTATGGAGACAAATGGGTATAATGTAAAAGGAATGTATTTACTGGAGAAACTTCTTAGAATGCTTAGAACAGCAGACATGACAGAAAATGCTTGCACATATATTGGGAATCATGGTCAATAGGCATATTCAGGTTTTTGCCTATTTTGCAATTTTGCGGATATAAACCTAAAAATAACATCTTGCCTAATAAAAGATTATGCAATTCTAAACAACTTTCCAATACACATAAAATCAAAAATGTCACAAACTAGCAGGTCTGTCCTTTTATGCACTTAACAGCACTCCTTAGCCCTCAATGTCTACGACGATTCTTTATAGGTCTGTGAAACTAGCTGCCTTCTACTACATAAATTCAAAAATTCAATAGAAAACACCCAGGGGCACACAGTTCGGTTTAACACTTTAAGTGTATTATGGAGTGCAGTGCAACATTTCTCAGCATAACCCTTTGTTAAGCATGCTTGACAAAGGGGTATGCCCTAAAAAAGTTGTGCTAACACTTAAAAGTGTTAAACAGACCTGTGGACCACTGGATGTTTTCTATTGAACTATTGCTAGGAGGTGGCCAAACCTCCACCTGTGGGCACCAGGCATCTTTGTACGGCCAATCTGGTTGGGTGTGGGAGGTCCTATACCATTTGTACATAGTTTCAAAAAGCCAGAACCAGATGCGAGCAGGGTGGCACCAGGCATAAAAATATAGAAATTACTTCACAGATAACTTTAAAACCACTTAGCATATGTAAGGAATCTAGTGGGTTATACTGGAAAGTTGCTTAAAGTTATATTTTCTTACATTAGGCAAAATGTAAATGTAACTCCTTTAACTGTTCCACCTAAAGCATACATATGAAATAGAAACTGCATTATCCAAGCCCCAATAACTCTTTATAAGACAGGAACAAGTATATGTGCAATAAAAAGTACTGCCAGAAAGAAATTTGCCAAACCTTGATGTGCCCCCCAAACGTGTCATAGCTGAAGAACTGGCACTGGTTATCCCCGTAGCAGGTGCTCTCGGTTTCCCCTTGTATTACAATATTCCTTGTAAGGTCTCCAACCTCAGCCCTCATGTCCAAACCATCTGTGATCTCTCCCATGTGGAAATAAAGAGGCTTTTCTAATGACAGAAAGTAAAGACATAGATTAAAACATTTGTAAAATAAATGGAAAAATAAAAATCACATTTTAAATATAGCAATTCGATAGTGTTAGTACCTTTACTTTGGCCCAGTTTCAGTGCCCCTTGCATATGCCAATCACTGGGCATGTGCATGGGACACAGCTGCAGAAAAGCACATAGGTATTAGGCCAGAACAGGGGAAGAATTAAAAAGCCAGTTATATTCCAATTTTGCATTTTTAAAACACACAACAAACAACAATATAGGCATTTCAAAGTTTCACGCATTTGGTCCCGCAGGACTGCAGCATATCAACACAGAGGTAGTGTGATTACATTTAGAGCAATGCAAAAGTAATACAGTGAGATAAGGTACTTTCAACATATCTACATCCGTCTATATGTGGTCACGCAGGACTACATCATGTCAAGAAAACTGATAATATGTAAGAGCATCAGAAAGAATGCACTGGGGTGTTCTAGCCAGTTTAGGTTTATTTTACCATAGGGTTTGCTTCAGGACAG
This sequence comes from Xenopus borealis, assembly GCA_024363595.1. NCBI lineage: Eukaryota > Metazoa > Chordata > Amphibia > Anura > Pipidae > Xenopus > Xenopus borealis. The sequence goes on from CM044431.1 coordinate 141,014,568, forward strand.
GCCTCCAACCATGGTTCTCAAATTTTTCCAAACTTTTGGGGACAGTTCCTTGCTAAGTATGTTAGCTTTATCATCTGGAGCCTGTCATTTAACAGTTTTGTCCATTGTTTTACAGTGGGAGGCTGTTTCTTTGCATAAAAGAGGAGGGTTCGTAGCAGGTATCTGGTTTTGATTAGGGGTGCTAGGTGGTCCACTAATCCTAGCCGACATACTTCAGGGTTAGTGCACCGGGGAGGAGGATTTCATTGGTCAGATAAGATATTACTTTGGCCCAAAATCTATGTATCACAGGGCAGGACCATAGCAAGTGGAAGATATCCGCATCTTGGTGGTGGCATTTGGACATTTAACATCAGGACTTTGATCCTGAATTGCACCATCTTATCTATATGTAGATTAGAAAATTATAAAGATCCCCTGTTATCTCCTCCCATGTGTCATCATCTAGAGTGGGGATAATCTTAGTCCACTTCCCTAGCCTTCAGAAATGGGTGTCCAAGAGAGGATATCAGAACCTTATAGATC
>CM044431.1:141021234-141042544 GCA_024363595.1 Xenopus borealis
CACAACTAATGGCAATTAAACAAACTGATGGACAACATGAGGCAACTACAGGTATGGGATCCGTTATCCATAAAGTTCTCAATTACAGAAAGCCTGTCTCCTATAGGCTCCATTTTATCCAAATAATTCAACATTTTTAACATTATTTCCTTTTACTCTGTAATAATAAAACAGTATCTTGTACTTGATCCCAACAGCAAAACCGGCCAATTGGGTTTATTGTTTAAATTATTTTCTAGTATACTTAAGGTATGAAGATCGAAATCATGGAAAGATCGGTTATCTGGAAAAAAAAAACCCAGGTCTGAAGTATGGAATTTGTATGTTGCTCAGAGAGTTGGAAATAACACAAATCACACAAGATTTGGAAATAAAAGTATACTGACACCTTCTACAGAGACACAACTATATCAACAGCCTACATTTTGGAAAAAAAAAAATATTCCTACACATTCAGGGCTGAGCCTGGCATTTTCATCAGTAAAGTTGGCCATAGACGTGCAGACTTTATCCTTATGTCCAACAAACAATTGTGTGTTACAGTCTTCCGACGTACAACTAACCATTCAGATTAAATAAAGTATTAAAAAGAAAAAATCAAACAATGTTCTGGCCATTAATTCACAGACAGCAATTGCACCGAAGTTATGTCCGACAAATAGTAGGGACAATCTCCCATTGATATCTCCCAATATGTGCAGAGACATTATTGTAAGCCAAGAGAAATAGTCTAACCTGTTCGACTGACCAATCACCATGGTACAAAAAATACTGAGACAATCCACATAATGGTCTGAAAATTGGATGAACCTTAATTTTGTACAACTTTATCTTTGCGTCTATGGCCAGCTTTACCCTGTTATTGTTGGTTTGGGGTGCCCCTAGGTTATTGCCTTACTTAGGTTTATAATTGGAAGCAACCAGCAGTACGCAGCAGGTCCTCTGACCACAGCTAGTGAAGACAAACTTTTTCCCTTAAAGGGGGAGAGAAGGTAAATAAAAGATATTTTAAATACATCATTATATCAAGACAAGAGTAAGAGTTGACTAACAAAATCATGTTGGAAGCATTATCTCAACATTAGAACATACTCCTGCAGCTCTTTGTATTCACACAGAATACACCCTGAAATTAGCGTCAACGCATCCAGGAAGATGGCCCCCATGAACTTCGCTGGAGGGGACCTACACAGAGGGGTAAGTAGTGACTTAGGGGCAATAGCCTGGGAGGGAGGAGGGAGGGGGCCTACGGGGGGGTTGAATTCTACCTGAAAGCTGCCAAATTGCCATTTTAGCCTATGGGGGACCTCACATAACTTGTGCTGAAATTTTTTCTAAGTTCTGAGAAATCAAAGGATTTTGGTGAAAATCGTTCGATGAAATCATTACAGCGATTTTCAGTCGATCGAATACGACCATATTCGATCGAAAATTACCCACAAAAAAAAATTGATGGTCGAATTTCGAAGTTGTTCCCTTTGAAATTCGACCATTAGTAAATCAGCCCGAGTATCAATTACAAATTATTCATTAATTAGCTGGTGAACATTTCAAAGAACAAATGGTGCTCATTTCTTCTTTAGACTCTGTAAGCACACCTGCAGCCAACACACAATAAGTGACCAAACCCGATTTTAGACACATTTATCTATAGGATTCTGAGAATCCTCAGAATCCTAGTATTCTCTAGAATCCTAGAATCTGAGAAATGGGAGAGCAAGCTGTAATGTGGATCTGATTAACCATGCCCTTTGCCTGGAAATGTCTCTGTTCCAAATATATTTTGCTTAATATTTTACTGCTTAAGCCTTCTAACCTCAGATGAAGGTATAACAGGAAGATATTCAGTGTTGACATTTCCTTTATAATATTTCAAGCTGTTCTGCAGTTTTACAGATGAAGCATTTACCACAAACACATCTACAAGGAAATGCATTAGTGAAGAAACTCAGTTGGCAGAATACACAGAAAACCACAAGAACTGTAGCCTTTACTTGGAAAGGGAGCCCTGACAATTAAAATAATCTTATCATTTTCTTCTGCATATTTCAATATTCAAAAGTGATTTCAGTTCGCTTTTTACAAATGTGTGCATTTGATCAAGTTGCTCCAACCTGCAGCCCTCCAACTGTTGTCAAACTACAAGTCCCACCACCCTGAAATGGGATGCCAGCAACTGGGGAGATATATACTACTACAGCAAGCAAAATATTATAGTTATGTTTTAAGTTTTTGTGCACTCAATAACAAAATGCTTTCCGGAGAGTGATTTTGGTTTTATGGTACACATAGATGCAATTTGTTGTGGTGAAATTCTGCTCATTCCAGTCATGGAAGATGGAGTGGAGGGGTGCACAACCAGTACACTATTAACAGGGGCTACTCCATGGATCATTTTTTACTGCATATGGCTGTACATACAGATACATGTGTGAAGGGACATATTTGCATGGGACCTGAGGAAAAAGAGGAGTTACAACCAGGAGCATTCCTCTAGTTTTTAAACTGCAAGTTCTAGAAGCATCCATCAATAGCATCAATGATACAGGGCCCAATTTAGGCAAATTCTTCTAACTAAAAACTTTTATTCAGATGAGCCAGGAATGAACAGTGCATTATGACACAACAAGGCACAAAGAACAGCACAGGGAGAGATGCATTAAAAACATGAATGTGTGTATATGTATGGAATCTGCTATCTGAAATTCTTAGAAATTTTTTCCAGATACCAAGTTTTTCTGTACTTTGGATCATCATACCTCAAGTTCACGTAAAAACAACAAAAAACTAATAGAACAAAGGGACATGCTTTTTTTGGATTTATGCTGCTTAGTTAGGATCAAGTACATGGTTCAGTTTTATTATTGATAGATGTGTTATAATGGACTTCATGAATATTGGTGAAAGAGACTAATAGGTATCCAAACAAGCCTTTGGAAACATGACTATGCTAAACAAAATAAAGGTTTGGAAGACAGTTGGTGTTACTAAAACAAACTAAGAAGAGAGTCATCTTCCCCAACAAAATCCATGTAAAGTGTGCTGACCATCTCCAAGGAAAACTAGTTTAACAGGATGCAGTGTACAGTGGCACCTAATGGATGGTTTTCAGTATAGTACATTACTGGAGTTCAATGGATGCCTATGGGACTTGAAGGATCTTATGGTATACAGTGACTACTACTGGACAGTGTTTCATCTTGGTTACAGGATGTGTACAAACAAACTGTAGTGGGCTACTACTTGGTTGTCATGGAGGGCAAAGGACTATAACTGGAAGCTGGATAACAGGAATCCATACAAATACACATTTTTCTGCATGCTTTGAAAAGGTCTGTAAAGTGCAGTGATAAGCTCCTCGATAATACGAACTCTGAAGAAGTGCACACATAAAGAACTTACCATCAGGTGCATACTTCGATGATATTCCTAAATAAATGGCAAGGATAATGAAGAGGGTAACACTAGAAACTGCAAAGCATATAAGTGTGTTTTTGTGCCTTCTCCTGCGAATAACATGTGCATGATGCAGATGGTCGCCTGCAGAGAACCCAAAAGTTGTGTTTGGTTCTTGACCGGCAGAGTTGAATTTAGCTGCTGCTTGAGTCTTTGGAGGTGGTGGTGGACGTAATGGAACTATTCTTCCAGGAACATAGCCTGGGGATCTGAGGTTGCTGCCGTTGTGCGGTGGGAGGAAAAGGGGAGATCCCCCTCTGTAGTCACTTGACTGCATGGCAGTGTATCACTAAAATAAAAGACAAAGAAAAGAGAAAACAAAGTTGAAGATCATTTGAAAAAAAGAAGCCTTCCTGTTATAACAAAAAGGCAAGACAAGTACATAAGTGTAGTCTGTGCTTTCTTAGTGAAACTTCCTTCTGTGTAAACTGCCCTCCCCCTATATTACAAATGAAATATCCAGCAGGCTCACATAGATGAGTGATTTAGAATACCATGGGAGCCATGGGTCTTTTAAAGCACAAAGAAACATGTCCAGGCACAGACATTCCATATTAAAGCTTGGATGGTACCAGACATAACATTTTGTAGGAATGAGGAATTATGCATTTGTCACAAGATGAAAAACACAACTCAAAGCATTCCAGATTATTATGTAAAACTTGCACAGAACTGAAATAGTATGCACTAAATACACAAGAGGTTTTGAACAGCAAGAAGCAACTTGTAGGTGAATATTACACATATTTTACTCTACTCCATTTATAGACTAATGTGGAATTGTTGTTTTTAGTTGATTAAGTCTAATAAGGAAACCTGCACCAGCAATTTCATTTGATTTTCATTATTAAACACACATGGTTCTTGATCTTTTCCTAAAAACATATGTCCCCCCTGGTGGTGACATGTTGGACTGCTCTGCTTCTTGCTTACCGGCAGGGCAGCAATTCAGAAGTACTAACCCAGCTTTAAAAAGCTAGTTTTGTGCTTCAGGACCTGAAAGTGCCCGAGACTGTACAGTTTACTATATGTGGTAAACAGAAACACTGCAGATTGCAGTCAAGAACTTGAAAGCAGGGCTTACGGTCATTATTATATAGGCAATTTTCCTAAATGAATTATGAACAAGTAGTGTAGGATTTATAGGAGGGGTATTAATTTAAAGAGGTTGCATATAAAGCATACTAACTCCTTAATACTGTATAATGTAATACTGTTATAATGGTTACTACACTATGCATGTGGTGGGGAGTAGTGATGTGCAGGCCGGCCTGATAATCGCGGGTTCGGGCCGACCTCGTACCCCTTTGATGGCTTCCAGACCATGGGGCATGGCACATTCAGAGGCATCTATAACCTATGTTTACAGAACTCCTATATCCACAGACATTTAAAACTGTGAAAGTTATATGGAAGATCCTAGCATCAATAAATAAAATCAGTGCATGGTTGTTGGGATTTGTTGCTGCCAGATTGTTCAAAAACCTTACATAAAATAAAATCCAATTGCTCAGTCTCTGCAACACACCTAAAATTATTGCAAAGGTGAACAACCCCTTTAAATACACATACAGTAAAGATTGTGCATATACAAATTAATAACAAAAGAAAAAAATACAATCCATGCAGGATGAAGTTTTACACACTCTGACAACCTCATCTGGTTCTATTTACGAAGTATATATTCCTGTGTACTCTATGAAGCATCCTGTCGTCAGATATTTGCTGAGCAGGCACCTAGGGAGATCAGTTTTCCTGAACAGTGTGACACAGAGATTCTAGTATTGTGCAACGGGTTCAGTTTGTTAAAAACATTTGTGAAGCCATTTAAATACCATACATTATTAAGAATAGTCATCCTCTGCTACAGAATTAGCAGTGCATAGACAGCCACACATACACCCACCTTAGAAGCAACAACTTTGTATTGGTGGTGTAATCTTGACTATATAGACCTGTACCAGACTTTATACATAAAGAACCATCAAGAACACACCCTAAGGAACTTCCATAGGTGGATATATTCCAGACATCTAAAATGCAATATCCTAGAGCTATTAAAATGAATACATTATAATAAAGAATTCCCAAAATAAACAAAACTTAGGAACGTTCTTTCAAAAGGCCCAATCCTGTCATCGTACCCCTCTAGGTTGATGACATTTTTGGTAGGTAAGAATAGTAGAGATGTCCCCAGCAACCTTATGTTAAAACTTCCACTATCTGCTTTATGTGGTCACGAGACTATAATAAAACCAAAAGTGATCTCCAAGTTTGTAAATCATAATTGTCTACAGTAGTCCTGGATATTCTGAGACATATTTATAGCTTCCACCAATCAAAGTTTGTGATGTATGCTGTGTATCTCTATCAACTCCTCTTCTACAGCCTTCAATTATTAATTGGCAAACAGTTAAAGCTAATGTTCCCATGCATACATTACAAATGATGAACTTCATTAGGTTTGTCCCAGGCGGTGGTTCACCATCAAGTTAACTTTTAGTATATTGTAGAAGGGCCAATTCTAAGAAACTTTGCAATTGGTCTTCATTATTTATTTTTCATCGTTTTTTAATGATTTGCAATTTTCTTCTGTTTCTTTGCAGCTTTCAAATGGGGGTCACTGACACCATCTAAAAACAAATGCTCTGTAAGGCTACAAATGTATTGTTATTGCCACTTTTTATCACTTATCATTCTATTCAGTCCATCTCCTATTCATATTCCAGTCTCTTATTCAAATCAATGCAGGGTTGCTAGGGTCATTTGTACCCTAGAAACCAAATTGCTGACACTGCAAACTAGAGAGCTGCTGAATAAAAAGTTAAATAACTCAAAAACCACAAACAACAAAAAATGAAAACCAATTGCAAATTGTCTCAGAATATCACTCTCTACATTATACTAAAAGTTAAAGCAAAGGTGAACAACCCCTTTAACAACAGCCACGCTAGACTCTATGGAGCTTTACAAAAAAGGAGATGGACTATCCACAAAAAAATATATTATTATAGTTATATAGCATAGTAAATTAGGTTAAAGAAAACATGTCCCCATCAAATGAAACCTTTTACATATATATATATATATATATATATATATATATATATATATATATATATATATATATATATATATATATATATATATATATATATATACACACACATATATATATGTAGTCGCTTTAAGTTTAAACACAAGGAAACTGTGGGTGACTTCCGAGTGCCATTTAGATTCTAGCTGGCGTGAAGGCTTTTCAGGGAGATTAGTTGCCCAAAGAAGTTATTTGTCGCTGGGCGACTGATCTCCCCCCGTAGCTGTGTGTGTCCCTGCCTTTACTCAAGTGCAGTTTATCACAGCGAGCCTTCCTTCCACAACAATACATGATATGTAACAAGTCATTTACTATGAATGAACAATTTGTGTGGAAAAGCAGTTGCAGGTAAGGTAAGGAAGATAAACTCATAAGGGGTAGTTTGCAAAACAGAAATTACTCACCCACCCCTAACTTACACATCTGAATGATGGCAGAGGGCTCAGGCTACAAAGGGGCACTGCCCTAAGGCATACATAAGGATAGGACTGGTCCACACCACCTGGAATTGCACCAGTTCAGCATTGAGTACAGTGTGCACCATTCCCTGGGGGTAGTTTAGTGAGAACTTCATCAGCTAAGGAATGCTGTAAATTATAATTAGCTTGGATGGCCAAACATTTGACAGGGTTGAGTTTATAAAAGCAACTTAAAGCAAAAAAAAAAAAAAACAGGAATAACTTTTATCATAAGTTGGATGTGGACAGTCAGAATTTACAATAAAAGCACATGGAAGTAATACGATAATCGCTAAAAAAGCTACTTCCTGTGTTGTTTAGGTCTTGACAATTAAAATGTGGTTTCCTGTCCAGAGATTCTTCATAGCTTTGTATATCACCATATGCTGGCTTTTGCTAAATAGTACAAATCTGGGCATTTACAGTGTAAGTGTTGAGTTTTACTTCTTTACTGCCCAGATATTTCACAGATATGTTCACTTTCTGCCTTTTGGTAATAAGAAACAAAACCCCTGCATTCACACTTAGGGGAAAATTCACTAACATCCAAAGTTGCGCTAGCGAGAACTTCGCCACACTTTGGCAGGCATAGTTTCGCCAGCGCTATGAAAATTCACTAAAATGCGAAGTTGCGCTCAGGGAGGCGAGCGGTAGTGAAGTTGCGCTACCGTTACTTCGTCAGGCAAAGCAAAGTAACGCTAGCGATGCCTTATTTGCATACGGCACCAACTTTAAAGTATAATGGACGTATATTCTGCACAAACTACATTACACTACATAAGCCCATGAAACCTTTAATAAATAAAATGAAGTTGTTCTACTGCCCTACACATGTGCCCACTGTATAGTTGAGTTGCCATATGTTAGGAAATGTAGGGGGGGTACTCTAAAAATGGCGCTGCTCCAGCAGAATTCTGCGCTGAAATCCATTTCTCAAAAGAGCAAACAGATTTTTTTATATTTAATATTGAAATCTGACATGGGGCTAGACATATTGTCAATTCCCCAGCTGCCCCAAGTCATGTGACTTGTGCTCTAATAAACTTCAGTCACTCTTTACTGCTGTACTGCAAGTTGGAGTGATATCACCCCTCCTGCCCCCCAGCAGTCTTAACAACAGAACAATGGGAAGGTGTTCAGAGAAAAGCTCCCTAACACAAGATAACAGCTGCCTGGCCGATCTAAAAAACAACAGCCTGCCAGAAAGTAGTAAAGTGCTGGCACAAGTCACAAGACCAGGGGAGCTGGGAAATTGACAAAATGTCTAGCCCCATCTCAGATTTCAAAATTGAATATAAAAAAATCTGTTTGCTCCTTTGAGAAATGGATTTCAGTGCAGAGGTCTGCGGGAGTAGCACTATTAAGTGATGCATTTTGAAACAGTTTTCCCATGACAATATCCATTTAAACACAATTGGGCTTATTTATAAAGGGCAAATTTGCACCTAGGCAGTTACCTATAGCAACCAATAAGTGATTAGCTTTTTTAAGCCAGCTGCAGGTAGAACAATGAATGCAAACATTTGATTGGTTGCCATGGGTTACCTCCCAGGTGCAAATTTGCCAATTGTTTATAAACAAGGCCAATTGAGAACTTAAAAAAAACCACTAAAAAAAATGGAAGATGAGGGGCCAATGTTTCTCTTTTGCACAAGATTTTAACAGCACAAAGAAACATGAGACCATGAGCAAAGTATTCATTTAAGAGCCTGAGCTGGGATTGCTAGAAAGCAGGCAAAGTTGCAGCCAGTGTGGATATTACTTTTCATGGCTAATGTCCAACTTTTGACATTCTTATGTCAAAGTTGGTGCAGAAACAAATTGAGCTCCCTAGTTTGTCATAAAATAGAACAAAAAAATGTTTAAGTGCCATGACAATGTCAGAAAGATGAAGGAACTGTGTGAAGACATTTTCCACACCCTTTGAAATCTGGCTTTGCCAATGACAATGTAAGCACTGGGCAATCCTTACTTAACCCAGTTGTCCTGGTTGTGACTCAGAAATGGGGTGTTGTCATATGAGCTAAAGGTCACTGGAGATGGATTTAGAGTAACAATGTGCACCTAATATCTAGCATGCATAGCTATGTAGCTGCCTGACCTGCGCAATTGATTTTAATACATATAGGGTAATGTAGCAAAATGCTTACACCAAGTAACATAATAACAACAACAATTAATTTTCTTTCAAAGAACAGAAAATGGTACCTGCTGAGGGATTGATATGGGTAATTAGAAGTGTTGGAAGCTTAACACTTTTTATTGTACCATTTTTTATTGTGCACAATGATGTAGCTTGCTGATGGAGTTTGTGCAGACTGATCATTAAAGATATAATTGTCACAAAGACACTAATAAAAATTGAAATAAAAACTAAGAGTTGAACACCTGTGGCTTGTTTATATATTAAAATATTGCAGTTTTTGGTCTATCCCCTGTACTATTTATTGCTGAAAAGATTTCAAAGAATCCTCAGCTTCCACTAACCAATGTGCATGATGCACATAATATTTCCATGGAAAACCCGTGTAGAGCACAAGCAAGATTTCTTCTCCAAACATCATATTTTTCTGCACCACTTTCCTACAAAAACAGTAATTTACAAAGTAGAAGTGCAAGAGCACCAAAGAGCCCAAGATCAATTTAGTGTTTATTCAGAGAGCACTTTTGTCTTGGTTCTGGTTGCATGCTGTGCCTTGGATATCAAATCCAGTGAGGTGCAAAGTGAAGTGTTGGTGTGAGCAGACCAGTCCTGTCCTTACTGCAAGAAGGTGATAAGAACAGGGCCCCACTGGGACCTGCAAATTGGGGCATATGTGGAGGGACGCCTACATGTGTCTCAGCCCCCACGCAGCCGTCACAAATACAGAGCTACTGAACACAGATCTCCGTGATTAAAAGTAGAGTGCAGAGAATGAGTTCCTAGCTAGGTTTCATCCCAGGTGAGCTTACTAGCCTAAATCATAACACACTGGTGTTAAATCTACGAAGCCCACAAACTTTTATTTTTATACAGTCATAAAAACGTCACAAAACCGAGCGAAATCCCAAATTGAATTTTTTTTCTTTTGAGTTTTTGCCCGAAACGGCCGAATAGGTCGGATTTTAGGGCTAAACCCACCAAAGACCATGATAACTTCAATTTGGGATTGGTGCATCTTCCATTGACTTATACAGGACTTTGACATGTCTGAGATGGCAAATTTTCAGATTCAAGCTTTTTGCAGCACAGTGGTATAATTGATTTAAAACAATTTGCGTTCTTTTTTCTCAAAAAATTTGAGGTTTGCCCCAAAATGCCTGTTCATAAAATCTGAGGTTTAATAAATCACCCCCTATATAGCTTCATACACAGATTTACAGACTAGTAATTAACAGTCATTCAAGCACTAATATCGCTATTATCTGCTCTTTTGTACAGCAATTCTTTGACTTTCTAATTACAGTTCATATTACATTTGTAATACAAACTGTATCTTTCCTGCAGCATAGCTTTCAAAGTTTAAACAAAAAAAAACCAAAACTACACTTAGATTGTAATTAATGACTGGAACAGAAACAGTGCCAGATGATTAGAAAACCGTAGATGGCATGGAAGAATAGGATATACATTGATGGCCCTATAAATAACAAAAGCAATGTTGTCCAGTCCTGATAAAAGCTGGGGTGGTTATTTATAGAAAATACTTTTTCTTTTATTGAGCCTCATCAAACCCCATATACTCACAAATTTCACATAAATGGGTCTGATATGGGGTGGGGGTTATTTATGTAGACCATGTGCAGAAGTTGAAGAGCACGAAGGTAAGCAAGACCGTATTCATTCGTGCTCATTGTATTTCTGCCTTAGGTTTGGCTGTGCTCTGAACATCACATTGGATAAAAGGATCATGCACAACATCAGAAGTTGCAGGTCAGCCCTACTTTCTGTCCGCTATATGACAGATGGGAAGTACAGGACTCCGTTTCAGTCTGCATCTGCCCCTGCTCCCTAACTTGAGTATCTGAATGACATGCAAGTTATAGGATGGATAGGGGATGGGAGGGGGAATGAGCCAGTCTTTTGCAATTTGCACTCTGCCTTCAAAATCATAAATGAGTCTGAGCACATGAACCCAAAAGGATTAGACTTTCTAACCAGAATCTCCTATCAAAAGGGAAGATTCTGATCAGACATGACCAATCTTTTTCAGTCTGCAAACACATCCATGTAACCAATCATGTGACATATAGCCTATGCTGCTTACATTGCTGATAATTCTGTTCTTCCTACTTTGTGACAACATATTGGCCATGCCCAGATCATGTTATTCTATCCCCCCACAGCAAGGTCTGGAAAGAACTGGTTTGCTGAAATTGCACAATTACCTGATCTATACAGAGCCTTGACTTTGACAACACCTGTGGGATGAATTGGAATGCCGACTGTAAGCCAGGTCCAATAACCCAAGATAAGTGCTCTACCTCGCCAATGCACTTGTGGCTGAATGAAAATATCATGGTTGCACTATAAAATATAAAGCCTTCCTAGAAAGTTGGAGGCTGTTAAAGAAGCCAAGAGAACTAAACTTCATATCAATACTCTTTATTTCAAAATAATATGCTGGACAGGCAAGTGACTAGATGCTATTGCCCATATAATGTGTTTGGCTGTAAGAAAATATGTAATGGAAACATTTTTTAATGTAATGAATCCATCCTGTTATGGGAGTATAGTTTCCCCTTTACACTTTGATCCCATCTGCACTTCCCATGATAAGCATCACCCACCCCTTTGTTATCCTATAGGTGTGTCTCAGACAAACCCAAAGGTGGGTCATCTGCATCCTGTTCAGAATGTTGTTTTGAGCCTTAGCCTTGTGGAGATGTATGACCTCTATTGCAAAGGTCTGAAATGAATCTGCTCTGTAAATCTGCAATGTGAAAGAAACATTAGGAAACAGAAATTCACAGGAAAAATGTAAAAGCTCAAATTAAAAAAAAAAAAAACCTTATTCAGCAATATGTACAGTATTGCGAAAGTGGATTTAAACACACTGTATGCAAAAGTAAGAAAAATCAGACAAATCAATAATGGCTATTCTGGTCTTAAGAAATTGCATTACGAGGGAGAAGCCAGGGGACCATTTATACAGCTGGGGGAGGGTGAAGCCATGAGTAATCTTTCAGAGAGAGAAGGAAAAGCATGTGCGCCTTTGTTCTCCATAATGCAAAAGCAGATACTTATTCACCTCTGGGGAATAGCACAAGGGGAATTTTCATTTCAATATACATCCAGGCTCAGCTGCATGCAGCAGAAGTTCTCATCGTGTTCATCATTTGCTTTTCCTTTAATAAGTTCACCCCTACTGTGCTTTGTTCTATTTTAACTCTTTTTTTTGATCATTTTAACAAATTAAGGCCGACAGGAAAACCCATGACAACTGGAGAGATTGCTGTGCAATAGAGATAGCTAGAAGTTCAAAGTTCAAAGCATGACAGAACTCCTTCCTTCGGATAGAAAGTAAGACAAACTGCCACGATTGCCTAGGGAAGATATTGTACGGATACATTTTATAAATTGAAGGTAAATCCAATGACCAGGAATATCCTATGAATTTGTAGAGTATGTTACATGCCTTAATGGAGACTACAGGGCTCACAACGCACAAAATTGTTTAAGGAGTAAAATGCAGCACAAATACTATTAACAAAATTACGTACGTCAGTCCATGCTCCTCTATACTTGTGTCTTGCGTGAATTTAGCAGTTGTGTCTGCTTTGCTGAATACAGTGCAAGTACATGGAGCATGGACCAATAAAGAGGTTTTACTTTGTGTGATGAAACCACTATTGCAAGTGAACTGCACCTAGTTACATTACAATTCAGATTATATCCACACTGATGCAAGCAAAAATCCAAGGCAACTTGTGTAATGTACAGTGAGGTTGAAAATTAGAATTAACAATGTTAAACCACTCAAGTGGATTATGCTACTTTGTTGGCACCTGCAATAACACAAACATTGTAGGAAATCACTATGGATTGTCACACTATCATTTAGTGTATAACTTGCATTTATATTATTTTTGCCAAAGTGCATAACCTTGCATTTATCAACTTTGAACCTCATTTTCCAGATTGCTGCCCAGTTTCCCAACTTAGACAAATCACTCTGCAAAGTGGCAGCATCCTGCAAGGAACCTATAGTTCTGCACAATTTAGTATCATCTGCAAAAATAGAAACCGTACTTTCAATGCCCACATCCAGGTCATTAATAAACAAGTTGAAAAGCAAAGGACCCAGTACAGAGCCCTGTGGTACCCCACTAACAACACTGGTCCAATTAGAAAATGTTCCATTTACCACCACTCTTTGTAGTCTATCTTTTAGCCAGTTCTCTATCCAGGTACAAATACTATGTTCCAGGCCAACATTCCTTAATTTAACCAGTAACCTTCTGTGTGGCACTGTATCAAATGCTTTAGCAAAGTCTAAAGGTGGCCATACACGGGCAGATAAAAGCTGCCGACAGACTGTGTCGGCAGCTTATCTGCCCGTGTGGGGGGCCCTCAGACGGGCTTTCCCGATAGATATCTGGCCGAAAGTCGGCGAGATGTCGATCGGGCAGGATTAAAAATCCCGTCGGATCGCGGCCGCATCTTTTCACTGATGCGGTCCCGAGATCCGACCGCCCGTACTGATCCGAACGTTGGGCCCTAGGGCCCACGATCGGATCAGCCTGATATCGCCCACCTCAAGGTGGCCATATCGGGGAGAGATCCGCTCGTTTGGCAACATCGCCAAACGAGCGGATCTCTTCGTGTATGGCCACCTTTAGTAAATCACATCCACAGCCATCCCAGAATCGAGGTCCCTGCTTACCTTCTCATAAAATGAAACTAAGTTATTCTGGCAATAAGAACCAAAACGGAAAAATTAGTCTGTAGCTGTGATTTTATCAGCAACTACACTAGCTGTACAGGTATGGGACCTGTTATCCAGAATGCTTGGAACCTGGGGTTTTCTTGATCACAAATATTTCCATAATTTGGATCTTCGTACCTTAAGTCTTCTACAAAATCATGTAAACATTAAATAAACCCAATAGGCTGGTTTTGCTTCCAATAAGGATTAATTATATCTCAGCTTGGATCAAGCACAAGCTAGTGTTTTATTATTACAGAGAAAAAGGTAACCATTGTTTCAATTTTGGATTATTACATTCTAATGCAGTCTATGGGAGATGGCCATTCTGTAACTCAGAGGTTTCCAGATAAGGGATCCCATATTTTCTAAGCATAGGTAAATTTGCACTTGCATGTTCCTCTAGACTCCTCTAGTAAGCAATCCCAGGCTTCTTTCACCTAAGGATCTTTAGGAAAGACATTATCACGTATGTACCTACGTGTGACAGGTAACACCAGTAGACGTTGTTTTTTTTTATTTTAAATATTGCAGTCTCTCCAGTTATTGTATAGAAGCAGTGCTGATACACTGTATTCACAACTCTGTAATTTCAGTTGGGTAACCCTGTAAATGCAGTACCTTGCATCTCACTGTAAAAATGTATAGGTTAAAGCTTTAAAAGGAAATGT
The DNA here is from genome assembly GCA_024363595.1 of Xenopus borealis. Taxonomy (NCBI): domain Eukaryota; kingdom Metazoa; phylum Chordata; class Amphibia; order Anura; family Pipidae; genus Xenopus; species Xenopus borealis. The sequence goes on from CM044431.1 coordinate 141,035,825, forward strand.
ATAGAAATAAACAAATGGTGACCAAATCCTTGGAATTCATTACAACCGATTCCCGTTTGACTTCATGCAACAATAAAATCAAGCACAATAAAATAGATTCATTTGGTGGCTTATATTGTGGGGTTTTACTTAACCACTCAATTTCTCTGACTTCATATAAACCAAACTTGCCACAAAATTGTGCAATGGAAATTGGGAGAGCATTCTGCTTGCATTAAGAAAGCCCAGTGGAATTTACGCTTGCAAGCACCTACATTAAACAGTCTGCTCACTTGTCATTCTGTCTGGTTCTAGTATAAATTATATTTTTGATGCCTATTACAGGAATTGATCACTACAGACATCAGGCATGTGGAGAGAGTTAGCATGAGGAATGAATCAACAAGGCAAGAATGTGTTCTGTGGTTGTAACCAACACCATCATTGGACCTAAAAGTAATAACTAATATTTCCACCATTTCAAGTATACTTGTATTTTCATAGGCATTTTAAACTCCCATCAAAGTGGTTCAGGTTAGGTCACAAGAAATATCTGTTACCGCTAATATTTGCTATAATAACCTTCTGATTGCCTAAGGCTCCAGAGGCATTATGCTCTGCTCCTGCACCCAATAGGTAAAGTCAACTGAACACATCTCTTCTGCTCCTATTTCAGCCATAAGTGACAATGTACACACATGTAGCAGATGCCAAATGTAAACAAACCTGGCATTCAACTCAAAAGCCTCCTTCAAGGGGTCAGATGTCCTGGTAATAAATAGGGCAAGAGCAGCTGTTCCACTGTAACTTGTAAGGAGAATTTCATCAAAGAAATGCTAGTATATTGCTTATTCTAACTTGTTTAAAATATATATTTTTTAAACACCTTGATAGAAACGAACATATTTCCTGTTATTCACTTGGCAGGGAGACACTATTTCCCTTGATCTGTACCACATTCTGCAACTGGCCTCCACTAAAGAATACCTTCAATAACAGATATGATCGCACCCACGTCTCCGTCAAAACAGATGAAAACAGCACATCCTGTTCCCAGAATGGAGGTGCCTTTCTAGTTATTCACAGAGGATTATGGCAGTTGGTTAAAGGGGTTGTTCACCTTCAATCAACTAGTTGTTTTCAGAGAAATTACCAGAAATAACAAGTTTTTCCAATTACTTTCGATTTTCTATGCGTCTAAAACAGGGGTGTCCAACCTTTTGGCTTCACTGGGCCACATTGGAAAAAGAAAAATTGTATGGGGCCACACATGAAATACACAAACTTTTGATTTGTAAAAAAAAAGAAAATGCACAGAAAAGAACTATAATACAAATGGATAACCAAGTGGAGTTATACAATGGAATATAGGAAACCTGGATATTAAATATACTTATTATATTATTATTACTACTAACTGAGCAATGGGCAGAGTCCACCCTCCTGCCTACTCCTATGTCCTTTGCAACATGACGTTTCCTTGGAAGCAAGCCTTTCAAGCTGGACGCATTCATATCCATCCTGGGCAGCTTGTGGCCCTCGAACCACAGGTTGGACACCCGTGGTCTAATATTAAAGTGTAAAGTGTAATTTTTCACCTTCTAAAGTAGCTCCAGGAGGGGAGGTCACCGACCCTGTAAACTGTTCTAAATTGATACATTTCTTATCTTCGTCCCTGCTGAGCAGACTTTCTGGGTTTCATTACAGGCAGTTGTTAGAATGGATACAATAGTTGCCAATACTCTAGAGATACTACTGAGAAATGTATCAACTAAATGTTGCAAAATTGTAACAGTTTAGAATCTGTACCTGAATTACGGAGCTTCCAGACTCAAACACCAGAGACACAAGCATTCAACTTTAAACTGAAAAAAGTGAGTGAAATAAGACACTTTCTAAATACAATCATCAAATATTTTATATAATTTAAGAAATATTGCAGTTACTCTTGATGCTCTCATCATGCTACCGTCAGATTTATATTGACAGGTAGGTCTAAAATGTGTTTTAAGTGTGGTTCCCTTTCTAAGCAGAACAATTCAAATTACCAACTCCAGCACAAACAAAAGGCAACAAAGCGAATAGACTTCGGCAAACACCCTGCACACAGAGAAACAGGATTTCCATCAGAACCAGTTATTTTTAAAGAGTGAGCACCTAGGTTAAGGGTGCAACCCCTCCCAAAAGGATGTATTAGACCGGTCAGTCAAAAACTGACTCCATCTACTGCGAGAAGACAGAATGAAGAGAGACAGGTTGCTCAGAGGGAGAGAGTGAGGAGTAACTTGAATATTTCATAAATAGTACATCATTTTTAATTGATTATATTTAGAAAGTTTCTTATTTCAGCAAGATGAAGTTTATATTACATTTTCGCAACAGAGGTTGTTCACCTTTGAGTTAACTTAGTATAATGTAGAGAGTGATATTCTGAGATAATTTGCAATTGGTTTTCATTTTTTATTGTTTGTGGTTTTTGAGTTATTTAGCTTTTTATTCAGCAGCTCTCTAGTTTGCAGTGTCAGCAATTTGGTTTCTAGGGTACAAATTACCCTAGCAACCCTGCATTGATTTGAATAAGAGACTGGAATATGAATAGGAGATGGACTGAATAGAATGATAAGTAATAAAAAGTAACAATAACAATACATTTGTAGCCTTACAGAGCATTTGTTTTTATATGGTGTCAGTGACCCCCATTTGATAGCTGCAAAGAAACAGAAGAAAATTGCAAATCATTAAAAAACTATGAAAAATAAATAATGAAGACCAATTGAAAAGTTTTTTAGAATTGGCCCTTCTACAATATATTAAAAGTTAACTTGAAGGTGAACCACCCCTTCAAGGGTTTTTTGTTATACTTGCTCCAGGGAACCTTGCCCAATGAGGTTTACAGTCCTTTTAAACCAGACACAGATCTGACTTCTGGTAGGTGAAATTTAAAATTCATTGGGGAGACATATATTAATTGGATGTAGGTAAAATATAAACAAGACATATAGCCTGAGAAACTTCCTACTTCCAGTGCATACTGCTAACACATAATGCAGGGCTTTTCTCCACTATTCCCTGCCATTTTGATGGTTATAATGTACAGGCCCTATCATGGGCGCACACACACACACACACACACACACACACATACACTAGGGTCAGTTGATGTGATGTTGACTTGTCATCACTTTACTAAAGATAGCAAAAGCCACAGATACCAGACATCCCAAACTCCTGACTAAGCTGGAATTACAGAACATTGAACTTGCTGCAGACTTGGGTATAGAGATAGCACATTTTTCATACCTGGGACTATTAATCTATGTTGGAGTGGGTATACTCCTGAAAAGTTCTCTTCAATTCAGTTACTTTCTACATTTCTTTAATGACATCAGAATAATTCTGGAACCATCCTCTGCTCACTGGAGACTTTCTGCTGGCACTGACCTATATTATATTCTCTCACTCTGAGACCTCTCCCTGGTTTGATGGATTCTTGGAATGCTCTAACATGATCTCATAAATTCTCATCTAACTTTTCAGCATTCCAACATGTCCTTCATATATGCTTCATCCCCACAAAAGTTACTGCACTAAGTATTTATTGGCCATGGTGCTTGGTTATTTCCCAGTATCTACTCCAGTTTAGGCCATCTCGTCCAACTTATTATTCATCAAATTAGGATACATCCCACTAAATGTTAATTTGAAGTACCTATTTAGTGGTTTACCCCTGGAGCTGGTTTACAATAGTCAAGTCATACAGCTTGAATCAACTGAGGAGAAACAGTAATTCATAATAAAGCATACTATCGTGAACTGAAATTATGATTATACCTTACAGGTTAGGTAGTGATTTACAGAGTCTGTTCATGATCATCTTAGGTTCCCGTCATGGTGCAGCTTGTTCACCTTACAAACAATTTTTCAGTTAAGTTGTTTTCAGATTGTTCTCCAGAAATAGAGACTTTTATTCAGTTGCTTTCCACGTTTTATTTTAAAAGTTTAAAAGTTGAATGTTCGTGTCTCTAGTGTTTGAGTCTGTCACAAGAAACATTTAGTTGATGCATTTCCCAGCAGCATCTGTGGAATATTAGCAACTATTGGATACATTCTAACAACTGCCCTGAACTGCAATCTTGCATGGGTCGTAGGCACCAGGTGATCGATTACTCCCAGTAGGAACACTATGGGAGAAAGTATTTGTGGGTAGTCTAGTGTGTTTGCTAGAGTAGCCATTATCTGCGACCAGAAGTCAGATATTGCTGGACATTCCCAGATCATGTGTAAGAAGTTGGCTGTATAGGTCTTACACCTGGGGCAGGCTAACAGTAGTTTTTTTGTTTTTAAATGAATGCCACTACTTGCTCATTATGCACAAGCCACAAATGTACAACATGGACACTCGCACGAGTGTCCTAGCAGTTCCAAGGGGCATTTTTCAAAATTTAAAAAAAAAAAAACTGTAACCCCAATTTGAGTGCGGGCTCTGTTAGCCTGCACCTTTGGTTGGGATTGTTTTTGCCCAACATGTGCCCTTTAATGAAACTCAAGGATTCAGCTTGGTGGGGCTTAAGATAAGAAATGCATCAACTAAATGTAACATTTTAGACCAGTTAGAGAGTCGTCGACCCCAACCAGAGCTGCTTTAGAAAGATGTAAAAGGTGAAACATCCCATTTCGATACAGCGGTCAAACATAGAAAATAGAAAGTAATTGGAAAAAGTCTTTATTTCTGGTGAACCTGAAACTAGCTGAACTGAAAAAAAGTGTTGGAAGGTGAAGAACCGCTTTAAAAGTGTAATGCCCTCTCACACACTAGGGCCAATTTCTTCAGGAGCCAACTCCCAACAAATGTAACAAAATATTATTGTCACAGGAGTTTTTTTTTTTACATGTATGGGACCTGTATAAAGAAAATCAGGTACAGGAATCAAGTACAGAGAAAAAGGAAATATGTTTTACAATTCTGAATTACTTATTTAAAATGGCATCAGGGATTTTTGGATTAATGGATTTCCAGATCTTATTTCTGTACTACTCAGATGCAAACAGCATAAAGAAAAAGAATGTAAATCAACTGTTCAACTTGACCTCAGCTGGCACAATGACATGCACTACTTGGGACAGATTCATCAAAATGTGACAGTAGAGTTTAGAAACCCACAGAGCTGCTAGAAGAATATCAGTAATGACAAATGTTTACGTGTCACCTAAGTGCCAAGATCTACTTGCTACCAAAAGTGAGTTTTTACAGCTATCACTTTACAGTGAACTTCCACATTTCCACAGGAAATTGCTCATTGCAGTTCTGCAGCTTTTAACAGCAAAACGGTTTGCACAGACCTTTATATACATTTTTCTAGCTTTATTGCTTGCAATCCCCCCAAAGAAAAATCCAAGACACACTGCACATCACTAGAGGATTAATGAGGGAATCACACAGGACTAAGGATTATGGAAAACATATGTGCAGTTTATTCCATTCAGTTCTGTTGACACAGATTGCATCTTCCATTTGTCATCTTCATACCAGTGTGCACTTCCTCTGGGTATCCTTATCTGCTGATGCACAATGCCCTGGCCAACATGATGCATATGCAGATAAAACTTGCCAACCCATCCTATCCTGAGACTGACTGATATCCATAGTAGATAGGCACTGGTTGGGCTCTGTGTGCCACCCTACAAGCACATATAATTGTACATTATTTAGTCTTTAGAACTATCAATTCACACCTAAAGGAACAGGAAAACCAAAAAAGTTAATACTTTTAATGGAATGACAATAAAATGTAATGTTGCCTCACAACACTACATTTTTTCTTTCAAAAACGCAACTATAGTTTCTATAAACAAGCTGGGGGCAGGATGCACAGGATACACAGTAGATAACAGATAAGTTCTGAAGAATCCCACTGTATACTACAGAGCTCATCTGTTATCTGTGGTTTGACCTGTGCCTTTTTACCTTTTTCAGCTTTGAATGGCTGTTCCCATGGCTATACAGCAGCTAGTTTTACAAACTATATTTGTTCCAGTGCGATAGAGCAGTACATTAGATTTTCATTGCTTTGAAACATTTTTGTTGTTACAGTCACTTTAATTGTGCCGTCTCTGAATTCTTGTTATCTTCCTCCTTGTAAGAGGATTAGATTACTTATATGGAGTTCTTAGAGGTCACAAGAAAGGATGGGGACCAACTTTAGGCTAAAAATGCTAAATTAATCAAGACACATTCACAGAATATTAGTATTTCAAAATATGATGAATAAGTTTGCATTCTTCCTCGATATAGTATCTTCATTATAAGAGTATCTGGTATAGGTAATTCTAAAATAACTGGACTTGCTGAGTAATCATTCAAGACATTTCCCTACTCATCCCAACAGCTTCTGCACTTCAACTGCTTGGTGTTGGAAGTCCTCCGCATATAAAACATCTTCAATGATTACTCAGCAAGTCCAGTTATTTTAGAATTACTTAAACTAGATATACCATGACCTGGTTAAATGAAAACGGTCCTAGTCATTCATTATAAGAGCAAAAGAAAGTGAATTAATAGACTAATTACCACTTTTCAAAAATTATGGCGTGAACCCAGCCAACAAAAATAAAAATACAACAGTTTGTTGAGACAACAACAAAATCCTTAAGTATAATAGCTATAAGCAGGTCTAACTAAAATCATTTGGTAAAGTCACTGAATAACCCATAGGCCACCTTGAACTAATGCAAAGGTAACAT